>OX638359.1:5241034-5800807 GCA_951812935.1 Hermaeophaga mercurialis
TAAGGTGATATCAATGTTTTTTATAACTTATCTGAATACGGTTAACTATTTTTTTTTAGGTGTACAGCGCACGGAATGATGCGCAGTTTGTACCACGTAGCATCCCTTTGTGCCATTCTTATATACAGAATGTGTGTCCATACAACCATGCTGTTTTTCCCTTCTATTTTGAGCATGTTATTAGTGATTTTCGCTGCTTTTATATCAAAGAGGATTCAAGATAACAGCAAAGTTCTTTTGTAAGGTGGGTCCGAATAATACAAATTGAAAACTAGAAAACACCAAAACATTTTTTTATATATATATATATATATATGACTATTTTAAAATTCTAATTTTATTATTAGGAATACATAGAATAAAATAATTTATCTTTTATTGTTTGTAAATAACCGAGAATATTCTATATTATAAATATATATATATATATATATACAGAGTGAACCATCTAAATGGGAAACCACCACTATGAAAAATATCGTAGCGTGCTTTAAAAAAAAAATCTTTGAAACCTTGTCTCCAAATAAAGATTTTGATAAACATTTAAAAAAAAAATGTTGAAATCGGTTAATAACTTCAAATACTATGGTGGTGTTCCCAATTTAAATTGGTCACACTGTATATAACATTATTAAATTTTTATTGGTTGTTTTCATCGAATTTATCAATAATATAATAAATAATTGTGTTTATTAAAAATGTTTCCCCTACCCATTTGTACCAATTTTGGTGTAAAAATATGTAATCATAAAAGAAAAATATTTAATGTGTATTTATATATTTTACAAAAATTTCACTTATTTTGATTGTGTATATAATCGATTTCAAATATAGAGATCCTTGATTTTGATAGACTATATAAAACCTCTAACCAAAATAATTCATCAACATTTTAAATTAGTATCTATAAGCAATGAAATGTTCATAGACTGATTTTTGGAAAAATACAACTCTGCGTCTTTCAAAGTCGAGTGTCACTTTGTTTGTAAGCGATCCTATTGATTCTGTATTGCAATAAAATGTTTCTTGACGATCATTAAGTAATAATTGATGTGGGGAATACTTATCGTTGATATTTAATAAAAATAAATGTTTGAATGTTACAAATTGGAAAAATAATACGTCCTTTAAGTCTGAATGATTCGCAAGGAAAGTATAAGAAGAATATTACATATTGAAACCTGTTTAATTACATATCCTTGTATTTTCACAGTATCAATTAATATATCAAGGTTTTATCAAGTACCTGAACAATTTTATTTTTGATTAAATTCAGTTTTATATAGTATTATTTTATTACGAAAGTATTTGGTTGAAAAAGTGTCAGTTTGCTTGTAATACACTATAAGAAAAATATTTTTAAACAGTTTATGCTTTTAATGCTTTTTATATATCAAATTTTTCCTTTTTTCCAAACAAATCACAAGATGCTCATTATAAGTTAACGTTTCAATTATATTCATTTTTAGCTCTGATAAAGATTAAGTATATATAATCGAAACGTTGATTTTGATTTCATTGTCTTTTTTATAAGTGCTTTACCTAATTTTGTTCTAAAGTTCTATGTCGAGTTTTTTTATTAACATTTATTACACCTATAAATATTGTAATTTTTTACGCACAATTTTAGTATTGGCACAAAAACCGATTGAGACTACATTTTATAATCTAATAACGAATTATCAGTGAACAAAAAAAAGATACAATACCAAAGATTTTTCTTATTTTAAGGGTAGAGAGATCAAAATATTCAAGCAGTGTGCAATTTATAAAGAACAAACAAACTGTTACTTTTTTATAAACATTTAAAATGGAAAATAACTTTTTATTAATTCAAAAGTATTACTACCTACCTATACATATCTTTAGCTGGATATTAATAAATATTTTGCTACGCTGATATTCATATTAACGTTAATAAAGATATAATTCACCCTCTCTTCTTTTAATTTCATTTTTCTTACTGTTTTTAATGACTCATACACTGGAGTTCACTGTCTTATTATCTTGAGTCTAAAAAATCTTTATAAGAAAATTCTAATTTTAAATAATACAAGTTACTGACTGTTATCTTCACCTAAAAGTGATGATGGTTGTATAGTGTATTTGCCAATAGAAATAACTTTGATGTAGTTTTATTTTATGAAACACCCTATGCTTTTGAGAGTAATGTTCATATAAAGATATTTTTAGTATCTTAAAACAATGTAGATACCGAATTTCGGGGTATAAGTGTATGTACATAAATTAGTATAATTTTTAATTTATTTAAATCTGTGATATTTGTTTGTAAGCCTATATTTTATAGAATTTGTTGCTTTTTTATAAACATTTTTTCTAAGGATCAATTTTTCCTGCATATCAGACTTAAAAATTTACATTAATGCCTTTTTGCAACCACAAAAGTCAAATTATTGTATTCAGTCCTTTTTAGAAACAAATAGAACCTTATATCTTTAGATACAACATTTATAACTTACATTTAATCCTTATATACATAGAAAAATTACTTATTTGTATTGACTGTTAAAAAATAAAAACATTTGCTTCAAGTTATTTATACAGTTTTTTTATTAAGGTAATACAAAAGTAAGAAATAATTATAACTTTCTTAAATTCGCCCTAAAATTTATCTAATGAATTATTTATTTCTTCAAATAACCTCTTTTCAACTAAAGACAGAAACCTCCTGTCACGATCAAGATTACAACTCAAAAATACTACTTTTCCTAATTTTTTCGACAACCTACAAGCAATACTTTTAGATATTTCTTCATTAAAATCCCCCATAAGTCTTGTTCCTATAGGCGAATTATTGTAACGATCCTTCATAGCTAACGATAAATCATTGAATTGTATTTGCTCTTTATCGTTAATATATAAAAATATAGATTCTCGCATTTTGACGACCTGGAATATTATATTCTTTTCTAAAATATCTGCTTGAAATGCATGAATTGCGAATTTAGAAGGCACCTCTTCAACCATTAGTGAACCATTATTCACATCAGTTTGAATCATCTCTAAAAAAAAAGTATTACAATAAAAATTAAGTAAAAAAAATATTTCTTACCTATTAAATAAGCTGAATCAACTGCTAAATATTTACCTAAAAGATAGGTTAGGTTTATTGTTAATAGAAAAGAAGAAACAATCTTCTTCTGATAATTGGTTCACATACAAGTAATGTATAAGCAATACACAATACACAAAGGTTTAAGGTATTGCCTAAAGGTTACGTGTGTATTTTAAATTCTGTCCCCTCTGTCTAAATTATAAAACCAATATTTCTTGGCACACATTATGTATTTTTTTCTTGTCAACTGCCTTTGTTAAGGCATCAGCAACTTGTTTGCTCGTTGAAATATTGAAACTTCTTGCTGATTTTCTTTTTCAAAAAATGACGCCGCGTATATATAGGAGTATGTTTGGTCTTTGTGTGGTAGAGCCCATTTTGAACAATATTTTGGGCCCCTTAGTTGTCAATAATCGGTAGAATTGGTTCACTGACCAAATTATTTAGCATATCTTCATCATATATTTTTTCATTTACAAGAAATAGTTGTCCGATTGGACCATTTCATGGATGTTGCCATATCAATATTATCAATATGAAGGTTGTAACAATGCGGCACCATGTAACTTTAGTTATATAAGGGAAGACTTACATACCCAGTTACTGATGTGTGATCAATATTCATCTGCAGATATAACAATTTCACTTTTCATAGTGTCATCAAATTCAAGTTTATAATCCAGCGTAACTTTCAAGTACCTTAAAATGCATTTTGTAGCAGTTCTGTGACTTCTCCCTGGGTTTTCAGTAAAGTAAAACGACTTGCATTATTCACTCAATAACAAATATCACGTCTGGATACTTGTACTACAAATAAAAGACTATTACTTCTTGGTAAGGTACATTAGATATCTCAATCTTTTCATCTGTTTTTTATTCATCAGATGAATTTTATAAATTTGCCTTTTCTACATTTTAATAAGATTGTGCAGCGTTTAGTAGTTTTATTTCTTGGATGTATACAAGTTTATTTTTTTATTGTTATATTTTGTTTATTTTTAATTAGTTATGAAATTATCGTTTGTACATAACTATGAACTGGAATTATAATATATTATATATATATTAAGGATATTAAGGATGTATAAAATAGAAACTTATAATTATCACACATTTATTTTCCATGTACTAATAAAAAAATTAGTATTTTATATATGAATATATATAATAAATATCTTTTATATAACTATACAATAAGCAACAACATTCTATGCACTTCTGTCTCAGAATTGACACTTTAGATAAATTTCAAAATGAATATTGCAAAAAACTTCTGACTTTTAAATATACCCTGTACCTAACTACAAATAAAGATACCGAAGAAATGCATAATATGTGAAATATTGGACTGTAACACATGTTACTGGTACCTTAAACTAAAAACAACTGATCCTGTTCTTAATTATAACAAAAAACAAGCGTTAACAAATTTTCCAACATTTTCGGACGCACAACTTCAATGACAACGAATATTAGGTAGATTCTTGGTGAAAAGATTTAAAAACCAAATTATTTACAGCTATTTACACCCAAAATGGCAGTTATGACCTAGATTTTTATTAATTACTAGGATGAGGTGAACAAACGCAATGATTCCGGCTAGAATTCCCATTTTGAATATAATTAAATATACAATTTCGATATGTTTTTCAGTATTATATGAAAGTATACGTCATGTATATACGTTACCACATGATCTATTTGTGAATTATCCTAATTGACCCTTAATATTTGCCAATTTCCTATCTTACAATTAAGTCATTTAACATTTATATCCGTCAAGGCTAATTTTCGGACCTAACTGTCAATTATAAAAAAGATATGTGTAGAAAATACGTTAATACAGGATGTATACTTCTTATCAGTTATGAATAATATTTAAATATACTTTGTTTTAAGAATAAAATTAATAAAATATTTGGATTATTTTCCAAAATTTGAAATTCCAGCAGCTACTTCTCTCTATCTCCTATTATTTAATTTCAAACACTATCCACAAAGACAAAATTATTTATAATAAGGGTGGATTTTGATTTCATTTATGTTACAATTGAAGATATTACAGTGAATGCCCCATTATATTTTCCAACAGCATTAAAACTAAACAAAAGATTAAACTTAGGTATACAATAATCACTTCGCGTATCTTTTTAGGGATGAAAGTATAAAATACAATAAATTTATAAAAAACGTATAAAACATAAAACCCCCAGAATTTATGCATACAAACTTAAAATATCGTAGATGTTTAAAGAGGTAGTTTGTTGCTGCCTTTTTGCCTTTTTATAAGAGAAAAATTTTGTAATTTGTTAAGATGATTAAAGGCAATTTGTCAGATATATTCTGAGATTATGAACAAGCTCATTTGAACCTTCTTAATATATTTCCATGATTTCTTTTTAAAACTATTTGTATCACTGCAACTTATTGATTTAGTAAATTCCATAATTAATTTAAAAAATAAAAATTATTTTAGCAAGACTAAAACTAAAAAGGATAAACAATTTCATTTTAAATTTGTTCAAACAAAAACCAATATTCCATTAGGAGTCCGCTTTGTAAAGCATATGCGGAACGTACCGCCAAATAAACATTTAATGGTCATATACCAATAAAATAATCCATTTACTAACAGAAATAAAAAGAAATCTTCTTCCAAGAAAACACGCGAAATATAACAAAGAAGGTTTCTTACAAACCTACTTTAGCGTGAAACATCCGAGTACCGATTGGCAAAAGAATCTATAAATATTGACGGACGTAGTTTTACCCTGGTCTACTTCTATAATTTTGCTTTCTGGTTACTTTCTGGGCGAATATCGGGGATTGGCGGGCATGTGTGTGAAACTGCGGAGCTCGTAACTCATTTCTATGCCGTGAGCGGTCGCTGTGTCCATATCGCATTTACGGAAAATTATCATGCGGATGTCGCTGTGGAGGTAAATTTTGCCGGACTTCGAGCTTAAAAATCTACAAAAACAAAATAGTTAATACAAGAATGTATATTATAAGACCAAAATATACCACTCAATGTCAAAAATATCAAAAGACAAAAATGTCAGGTACAGTAAAAATTTTATAATATTCTTACGATAGTGTTCAGGGATTTAGTTAATTATAGCCCTCTACATACAACTTATTTAATATTTTCTAAATTATAACATTCCCTGTTTATTTATACGTGAGCGAACTTTTGAGACAATGTCGCGATCGGATAATAAATAAACATTCTTATTAGATAATTTAAATGAATAAACATTGGGGTCTCCTTGATTGGAAAATAAAAATAGATCAAAGGTGAAGTTTGGGTTCTCGGATGATCGAGAAATTGATAGTGCCTACCCCTGCGATTAAATGTATTAGTTTATTAAAGATGTTAATTTTCCATAATATTTAGTAAGACTTGTTTTTATTCAAAGATAAATAAATTGTACTGTTTCACGCAGCCTCTTTAATTTCCATTAATCAAGTTACGCAGTGATAAAGATAATATTAAGACATTTTTTATATATTTATTCAGAAAAATAATGCAATAGTTAACAACATTCATTTATAACGCTTGGCGTTTTTTTTACTTTTGAGACACCACATAAAACTAAAGTTTTGGACACTACTTCACCACAAATTGATACAAAACGTTGAAACATATAAAATCAAAATTACTAAGAAAAAATGAAAGATAAGTAGAACAAAAAGCGAAGATATTAGAAAACGGCTCAGAATAAAAATCAGTGTTGGAAAAAGTCAAAACTAAATAAGTTTTGGCCACATTGGCTGGAAGCATGACGATGAGAAAATGAAAACCATATTGAAAATGAGAGTTAAAGAGAAAAGAAGAAAAGGCAGACCAAGAAAATGTGGAAGGACAACATCAATAAAAACATGAGAAAACTGGGATCAATTGGATTGAGGCGAAAGGGAAAGTGGCTGACTGAAACAGATGGAGGCATTTGAGGGGTTCACAACCAAAATGAACCAATTCCTCTTTTTCATATCTGTGTTACGTGGATCAATGTATCTAAAATTAGTACATTAATTCAGAACTATAATAAACCAAGACCAATGAACCGAGTTTATTTAACAGTCTCAAACACCTCCAATGGCTACAAAGCCCAATATGTCAAACGAAACGTCAAAAACGATATATTTACTTTGGATTCAAAGTTTATTTTTAATTTTTTTTTTAAATAAACCTACCTTAAATGTATGAGGTATCGCAACCATTTTGGACCCCATTCAAGGTTGGATTCATTGCAATTGGTCGGCATATAAAGCGTGCGTTGTCTGATGAAAGTTTGCGAATTCGGCGGCATATCGTGAAGATCGTACATGATCACGAACATCTTCACCACCGTGCCCAGCGGATTGAATAAAGTCACTTGAACGGTCCCCGATTTGGGCACATTATACCCCTTTCTGCCGAGATTGATGTGACCCTAAAAAAATAAGGTATATTATTTTATCTTCTTAAAATTTATTTATTTATTATTTATTTTATAAATGGCTTAATGACTTAACTACTATTTTGAGAAGTTTAAATAATTCCTTTTGAGAAGTTAACATAGACATTTACTTACGAGGTAGGGTGAAGATACTTTGTCGGTCTCGCCGAGGGTGTAAAAGAATACTGTAACTGGCACGACGAGATGCTTAGGAACGAACAAACCGCTGGCCCCCAATTCCGCTGTGAACCCATGGACGGTTGATACTGGCTCCAAACGGCCATTCAGAACGGATTCCTCGAAGCTACCTGCAGTTTACAACCAATATATGTATATTTAGTTAAATTGATAAATAACAGGAAAAAGGATATAAAAAATAAGTTAATTTGAATCTTGCCATTGGTGTATAATATTTTTTTAATGATATAAATGACATCGATTAATATTATGTTTATTATATAAGGCAGACTATTGATTACATTATTTAAGGAACTATTAGAAGCACAGGATACGATATATTTTGTATTTCAATTTTAAACAAAGGTATCAGATAATCTTGGAAGATTTATTACCTGTTAACAAAGTAAGAGTTAAAACATATTAGAAGATAATGACATAAGCTAACATCAATATATATGACAACGTAAAAACTTGAATATCAAATGTCAAAAACAAAGGTCAAGCAAACGTCAACCATCTGTCATAAATTGCGTCAACTACATAAACACGAAGATTTTGAGGGAGAGCCCACCTAGATTTTGTTTTGGTGGTATAAATATGATCGTGAAGATTATCTGGTACCTACCGACGATCGTCACACAATTAGAAAGAATATAATTATAATTATGATTTAAAAATGAAGAAAAATACAAAAAAGTATGTACATCGTGGTCAAGCAACAGTTTATCCTAACACCCGCAATCTTTCAAAGTATTACCAACCTAATAAACCAGCTGAGTGACCTCTCCTTCGGTATATCACAGGCGACGACGCTTCTTCACATTTTTGTGTCAAAATTGTATCCGGACTACAAGGCGAGACTATGCTGCCGTCGCTCTCGTTCTCGTCGTCCGTCGAGAAGCTGTTCGAGAACAGCGCACTAAAGAAAGAAAGATAAAAATATAATTTGGTTAAGATATAAGTACTGGGTGAGTCATGAGGAACTTCACATACCATATATCAATTCTAAAACTGCAAAACCCCTCAACTGACAATGTATAAATTATAGAGTATGAGCAAAAAACTGAGTGGAGCAGTAATTTAACATCTATAGATAAGAGGTTTACTTAAATTCCTCCAAAATTCGCAAAATATCAAATTATTGGATTCTCACATAATATTCAATATTAATATGAGTTGTAAACTTTAACAAAAAATATTTGGCTATAATATCTACAAGAATTATTCATTTTTACGCAATTTCACAAATAACCTAGTGTATTAATAAAAAAGGGTCGTTGATGCTTTTTAATAGTCATAAGATATTCGACTAAAAGCCTCAATATATTTGATGGAAGTAGGTTTAAGTATTCTCCAAAGTTATCCTGTCATTATCAAAAGTATCAAAATCTACAAAGAAGAAGACTTTGACACAGTGACATTAATTTTTGATGTACACAAGTGACTTTTGACTATGGCAAGTAACAGCTCCATACAGGCTCTGCTTGCTTCTTAAAGAATAGTCATTATTTACCTTTTGATTGCCGAAACGGAAGTAATGGAGGAATCGAAATCGAAGCAGGACTTTCCTCTCCTGACTGGGGCTGGGCTGCTGGTCAGCGGCAAACCCGTCCTGGCGTGGAACACCATCGAAGCTGCGCTGTCGAGATCTTTGCGAAACTTGGCTTGTTCCAGTTGGCTGGGCACATCGCCGCCCTTATTTACCGAGTCGTCATCATCGAAGAGGATCTTCTGTCTGGCGTTCGCACGCTTTTTCACGTCAACGTTCGAAATGTCCCTCATCTTGTTGTGCCTCAAAATCGGAACAGGACTATCACAATGTTTGTCTACATATACGTTAAAATTATTTTTACGCCTAAATCTATGAATATCACTTTCTCGCTTATCACATTTAGCTATATCACTCTCTCTTGTACTAATTTGGCCACTGCGTTCAATCGCTTCGAGCAGCAACTGGCCCTTGTCCTTGTTGAGATCATTTTTGGCGTGCAGGAAAGACGACCTCTGGCAACACTTGTTCTCGCCTTCCTCAGAGCCAACGAACAAGTTGGAGTGTTCGATGTATACATTCAGCTTCGAGTGTTTACTAGTCGACGGTTCGCAGGGCGACGCAGTTTTGCTGCACAGCCGCTTCACGTTCAAATTCTGCTCCAACTTTACGTTCTCCTCCTCTTCTAGGTCTTCACATCGATGCTTCCCCTATCCCAACAAAAAATAAAACATGTAGATCTATAGCACAATAAAAGCCATTGATGCTGACCCAGCACATTCCTGGCTCATCATAACTGGCGTTTGCTGTAATATAATTCTTCTAAATATTTATTTATTATAATGAAATAGTGTAAATATAAACATATTGAACAGGTTTTACCTTAAGTTTGCAAGGAATGTGCATTCTATCGTCAAGTAGTTTGTTATTAGTCATATCCATCTCGAAAACCTTTTTCATAGCGCAGTTATTGCAAGTTATGTCGGGGATCGTGGTACTTCTAGGCAAACTCAGGCAGGACACTGTCAGATACCGACCGTTGCCTGCAAAACAACATTTTTATAAACTCACGACAGATTTTACAGAAATTGCCTCGGTACTTATTTCATATTAAATAGTTCAGAAAGATCTTTGCTCGAATAAAATGTAAATGTGCAATCAGGGTGCTACTAATCATGTTTTATAAAAAAAATATTACCAAGAAACTATCCGATAAAGGATAAATAAGGAAAAAGAAAAAAAAACATATTATTTAAACTTATCTTTTATTAAATGAGTGGGTGTTGACATGTGCGAGTATATATTAACAGGAGGAAAAACGAATTAATAATAGGTCCTTTAAAATCACTCTACAAATTTTTATTTATGATAGACACACTACAAGTTTCGTGACATAAATAGCCCACATCTTCAGGTTTGATCACAAAAAATTTGTAATTAAAAACAAATAGTCTGGTATAAGAAAAAATATTGTATATATGTTTTATAGGCTGGGTTATTTTTGTGTAAAATATATAAATTTTGTTTTTTTGGTTTTGTTTTTTATGTTTAGAATGATTTATAATTTTTATTTTTTGTAGTTAGTAAGAGTTATTTTTTAGTTTTGATTTTATTTTTCAGTACCTTAGATTAAAAGTATAATATGCCTTAGTTTAATAGAAAAATTAGATAAACTTATCGATGTTCTAAAATAACCGCAAGGACTATTGTAATTCTTATACCAAAGTATTTGGCTTAAATAACATGCGAAAAAATGGAATTAACTAGCATCACATGATTTAGAGAAGTCACGAGAACAAACCCAAACATATTAAAAAACTTAAGATAAAATTGAAGCACTCTAAAACATGTTAGGTGACTATCTTTGTAAAATATTCGACAAATTAACAAAAAGTAGTACATTATTTTGTCTTAATTCTAACAAGGGCGAGAATATTGAGGACAGAAACAACTTCATCTAGTGGACATTCTCAGCAGTACTTAAATATAAAATATAGATAACATCAATATTCACAACTAGAGAAGTATATTTAATTGTAGAAAACTGTAATATTATGAAGCAAGTTATTTTCAATTTTAATTATATATATTCTCCGTTTTACCTCCTGTTATTAAGAAAAAAAAAAGAAAATCTGCTGGCGATGATTAAGAATGAAGTTCGAAAGTTCGAAAGTAGAATAAAATTATAAAATGAACTTTGTTTTGAAATAATCTTATTTTTGCAAATGGTAATTAAATATTGGAAGAGAGTTTCCTAATATAAAATGATTAAAAAAATAGATGGGAAACCACTATTTTCAATGTACAATAGTTTAAATTTAAAAACTTACCAATATCTGTTACAGGAAAATCGTGTTTGGTTGCGGACAGATGGAAGGAAGAGGCGGCGAAAGTTTTGCCAGGGGCGCTCAGGTGGTACCGGAAATTTTCTTTGGAAATGGTCAATGGTCCTCCGTCTTCTTGGGTCGTCAGCCATACAGTGATTTGGGAGAAGTATAGTTGGGACCGGATGGCGCTCGCCAATTGGGTCACGTTGAATAGCAACGTTTCTTTTGGTCTAAACATTTTATTTCACAATTAGGAAACTAAAAATATTATTAATTGCTTAATTCGAAATTTAAAATTAACTTAACAAGGGTCGTTTGATGAACATTTTTTGGTTCTTGGTTAAATATGCGTATTTTTTTATAGGAAAATACAATTCCGTGTTTTGAAATAAAATGTAAATAAGTGTCAAAGTGCATGTAAAATATAGTGTGTGCCTACGTGTTTCAATTAAATTTCTTTTTATTCATTCAATTGGATAATTTTAAACAGTATACATTGATACATACACCTATATTTATTTATCATGCTATAAAATCTATGAAGGACAAACGACTGGATATTAAATAATAACCGCCACTGATAATTATTATCCAATCAATCGAAACATTTTTATAAATTTAAAAGTCCTATATTACAATATTTTACAATCATAAGTTTTCTAGACTTTAAATTTCGATAGAATGTTCAACATTTAAAACAAGACTAATTAAACACTTATCAAATGGAAAGTAATATAAATAAATGATATTAAACCATTTATAAATATACCGTGTGTCTCATTTTTTCCTGTGCTTTATGTCCAATGCAAACTAGTTTTTGTGTAAATTCTTACTTTTTGGAAGAAATACTAAAGTGCCACTGTTCCAAAACGTAGTTGTTATTCAAGTTGTCTCTCCTCTCGTCAACTTCTTTACATTCACAAGTCAGGATAATTTCAATGCACAAAGGTATGTCCTTTTTGCACAATTTTAAGACTGTGTCGCGATCGGTTTCAAATTTCAAACACTGAAAACAAAAATAGTATAAAGTAGAGTGTGTGGGTTTTTATTTAATTTTGATGTATCGATCGATTTAAAATTATCAGAACGGTAAGCGATAAAATTTTGAAATACTCAACACGCACAAGGTTGAGCTTTGCTAAGATAAAATAGACTGATTGATTAAAAATATAGTTCTAGTAGGAAACAATATATTCCAAAGTCAAAGAAATAACAACAATATGTATTTTGTGATTAAAAATGACGTGGTTGCTGTTCCGACATTGGAGAAATATTGCAACAGTGACAACCGTGTTGATAAAGAACTATGACTAGTAAGCACTTTTCGCACTAGTCTAATGTATTAGGACGCATGGATCAAGATTCACTATATCATTAAACAGCTCAAACTATGTTTTTTCAAATATTTCTACTTACAAGAAATATATTGGCACAAATTTGATTATTCACTAATTCTAATACGTCAAACTTTAAAAATGTGTTCCACTAAAAGTATATAATTTTATTTTACTTTAGTCGAATTTACATGGAATTATCACGAGTTGTGATTATTTAAATCTATTTTTAGCTAAAATCCTTTCTTTCGTGCGAAAACTTGATTAAACCTAAAACAAGTACTGTAGATGAGTCTACGAATAAAACAAAAAACTAATTTATTTTTAGATGAATTTATCTTAAATAAATATTTTAATTAAGAAAATTATTTATTTAAATAATGAATCAAAGAGAAAATATTATTTTTCCAGAGTAATACAGGGTTGACCACTTAGATTCTGTAGTTCGATATTTATTGTTATTTTTCAATAGAAAAAAAATATGATATTCATATGTTAGTTAAAAATATTTCCAAGTATTTTTAAAAAGCACAACTTTACACTGGAAAACTTTTTCTATTATATTTCAAGGCAACGGAGTTCCCGAACTTCGGAATATAAGAAAATCACCCTGTATTATGACTAATAGAAAATATTATTTAACAAGTGTTAGCTAATCTTTATAGTTCCTCTATTGTTTGTCTTTTATAACTTTGCGTATCCCCCAGTGTATACACTATGTAAAAGGTATTGCATACGTTCCAGGCGCTAGGAAATACGTTACTTATATTTTAACAAATATTAGGAATGGAGAGTTTTTTTATTCCGATTCAAATATTCATTAGACTTCTAAATATTCAATATTTTTTATAGAATAAATTATTTTTTTAGTTTGTGGCAACGTTGAAATGTGTGGGACACACCAATTACTCGCCATATTCGACCAAGGTTATCGCTCATTATGCAAATGTCCTCGAATTACAATAATAAATCTTAATAACATACTTTTTTCCTATTTAAAATCTTCACATAACCTACTGAGACGCGATCTATTTTCTTTCTTATCATTTCTTTTTTGTATTTTTGTATTTACAACCAACTACGAGAGTTGTGTTTACACATTAAAGTTCAACGTTTTCTTAAGTTGCTGATGTTGGTCTACAATCACAATTAGCATGAAAGGGTTAATGAATCTTGTAAATATACAGTGCGTTCCTAATTATAGATTCACTTAGAAGGACCAGAAACCCGTTTAGACAATGAAGTCGGCTACAAAAACCATTAAAAATATCTTCTGACAAAAGAATGTCAAAATATTGATCCAAGGTTTCTAGATTAATTCTTAAATTCTACGTCTGTAACAAATAGAAAAGATTAATGAAACTCGTATATATACAGCGTGTTACTTAATTATAAATTCACTAATAAGAAAGAACAGGAAACCAGTTTAGACAATCAAGCCGATTACAAAAAAAAAAAAAATATCGTCAATATATAAATCTATTCCCATGACAATAAACCAAATTCTTGAATTATTCATCTGTAATAAATAGGAAGGATTTATGAAACTTGTAAATATACAGTGTGTCACTAATTATAGATTCAATTATTCACTAAGAAAAAAGAGCAGGAAACTAATTTAGGCCATCAAGTCGACTAAAAAAAAATAAAAATATCTTCCGACACAACATTATCAAAATATTTCAAAAATCTTTCAATTCTACATAATACTGTAAGAATCTCTTATAGAATGAAAGAAATTAATGCAGGACGTCCACAAGGAGGTGTATTAGGCCCCGTTCTTCACCTAATTGTGCATTTACGAAGTCCTACTGCCAGAAAACGATAGCACGAAACTTAAAAGTTTATTATTGAGTAAAATATTCGAATGACATGGTACTACCTTATGTACTAGTTTCGTAATGAATAATTTTCTTACCAAAGAATCGGTCAAGTCGCACGTGTGTTCCTTGTTGGCCTGTTTGATGAGAGTGCAATGGGGTCCTTCGTAAAACTTCTTCGATTTGGAATGTGCACCTGCAGGTATGCGCCCTTCGGTCACGAGAGTGGCCACCGACACTAGTACGTCTCCGCCCTTTGTACTACTACCCGTCTCCGAACTGAAATTCGTACTGTGCATCTGGAACAATGAAAAATTAATAATTAGTCAACAGAACTGTCTAATTAAAATGCACTGAGTTCCAGACTTTGTGGGTGTCTCGAAGAATACGAGACAAGCTGTATATAAATTATATTAAAGTACAGAGTACATCATTAGTTTTTACAAAAATTCACTTTAAACATTTACTCGAAAATTTATATGTGGTAACACCTTACACTTTTAATAAAAATATGACTCATTTAACCAAGGAATCAACCTGATGAATCATAAAATTGTGTTAGTTTGTAGATGATTCGGATCGTTTAATCGTTTTAAGTTTATCGATTGGTAAATTAGTTTCAATAATTCTGTGAAAATGGTATTTTATTCAAATCAAGAACATCACAATATGTCAATTAATTTAATCCACGATGTTTTGTATCAGTGTCCCAAAAATTGTTGGAAAAAGTAGTGTATTATCTGAAAAATGTAGTGATAGATATCGTTCGAATGTGTAATAATTGCCGAAAATACATGCTTCACTCTTCTACATCCTCTGTAATCTACCATTCTAAATATCCAGGTATACTAAAATAAAAACTTATTTTATGTTTATGCTTGACTGAGTTATCGCTGTTGGCTTAAGTTGCTTTTCGGAAAATAATATTTGGATAGATCTAAAATACTAATACTTATTTCTTTGAAAACAGCTAACTTTAGAAAGAAAAAATTAAAGACATTTTTATTCTGCATACGTTTTTATACCTCATCCATAAATATATGCATTATTTCTCGGACACCTCCTATTTGTAGAACTTTATATAAAAAATTAAGCTTCAAAATTTAATAATAATGATAAAGTTTAGATTCTACAGGACTTCTATAAACAGCCCATCGCTGTTCCATATGAAAAAATTTCGAATTTGAAGTTGAGATTGTACAAAATTTCGGCGTTAAAACCTATTTTTTATAAAATGTCAATATAGAAATTGAACTTTTTATAAAATCTTGGATTTGAGTCGAGTTTCAAGTTGAAATATTTCAAAATGTCGACATTGAAATCAATATTTTTATGAAATCTCTAGTTTGAATTTTTTTTATAAAACCTAGTTTAATAATATCTCGAGTTTGAAGTTCAGATTTTACAAAATCTCAGAAACTAGATTACAGAACATATTTCCCATAAAATAGTTACTTATAATGAAAATTTCATTTCTCATTATGCATCAAACAAATTTTGTTCTTAATTTCTACTAATAAAAATTTTAAGAAAGCATATTACATCATTTTAGTTATAAATACTAATATAATTAGCTCTAATATGATACAAATGAATTGATTCTCCAATTTGATAGATTAAATTGTCTGTTTAAACATTATTTATTTCAAAATAACAATACTATATAAATTTTGATAATCTCAAGTGATCTCATAATAAATTCTTAAATACTAAATTTATTTCATAACTAGGTACTCGTTAAGTATCTGAGTTTTTAAAAAAAATTAAGACTAATTTTATATAATTTAATAAATCCAAATTTATGAACTTAATATTTATTCAGAAACAATCGGTCTCTCTACAAAGATACTGAATTTGTTACATTTTGGTCATAATTCATAAATATTTCCATTTTTAATCATTATTTGGTACCTTTATTCATACTTGTTGATTTAATAATAAGAATATAAGGTCAGTCTTCTCAAAATGTTTAATATATATAAAAAATCCTGTTACAACATATATAAAAGAAATAAATCGACTTTATAAGTGGAAAATAATTAGGTATTTTTTTGACAAATCAAATATAACAAATATAAAACCCCGTCAAAAAAAAGTCCAGTGGGGTGAGATTCGGCGATCTGGGTGGCCTCCCCTCCTTCGATACCTACAACAATTTACAAATATTTCCGGGACACTTTGTATATGGAGCTAAGTAATTAAAAATTCCGCGTTCACTTTCATCTTCGTTATTAATTGATTTATCGGAAGGCACTTTTTTTCTTATAAATAATTCAAATATTCTCTGACGACACGGCTTACTTTTGTATGGACCTTCTGAATTCGCAAACGAGAAAGTTTGATTTTTTAACAGCTTTTGCAATTAACTTTACAAGGTTTTTTTCTCTTTGTTGTATGGGAAAAACGAGTGCTAGAAACGTAACTCATCATAGTACTGCCATATCCATCACTTGTTCATAATTAGATCATAGAAAATCATTTGAGAAACTGTTAACAGATGCCGTACATTTAAGGAGATGTTTACGTAAGATTCAATACGGAAAACTAGGTCAAGTAACAAAAAAAAACGTAGCTACTTACTTATTTAATTTGTAATTTTTTTTTTTGTAAATTGGGTTGTAGAGGTTAGCAAAGAGTGTTCCATTGAATAGTTTCAACTTCAAACTCGAAATATTGTTAAATCTCAACTCAAGTATTATAAAAAAAATCGACATTTATATAAAGAATTCGACTTAAAAGTCGAAACCTAAAAAATATTAACTTGAAACTCGAGATATTAAATCTCGATTCAAATACCAAATTTTATTAAAAAAAAATATTTTCTAAATAAAAAAATCGATTGCAAAGACCGGATTTTTTATATTGTGAAACCTCCATTCAACCAAAAATTTTATAAAAAAATCAATTTATGACTGATTTTTTTTTAAACTACGACTTTCTTTAAAGTCGAAATTCTGAAAAATCTTAACTTCAAATTCAAAATATTATTAAATCTCGTCGCTAATGCCAGATTTTATAATAACATTATTTCAGACAAGAGATATAAAACAATTAATTTCACTGTCGACATTTTGAAAAACTTGAACTTGAAACTTGAGATATTGTCAAATCTCGAGTCAAATACCAGATTTTCTTAAAAAAACTTTTTTCAGACTAGTAATTTTATGAAAAAATCATTTTCAAACTCGAAATTTTGAATAATTTCAACTTCAAAGTTAGATATTGTTAAATCCCGACACAAATATAAATTTTATAAAGAAAATCGGTGCCAGGCTAATTTTCAAAAAAATATCGACTTGAAATTCGATATATTGTTAAATCTCGAATTAACTACAAATTTTATAAAAAAAATTGAATTTCTGAATAGATTTTACTAAAAATTCGACCAGTCGAAATTTTGAAAATTTCAACTTTAAACTCGAAATATTGTTAAATCTCGACTTAAGTATACATTTTTTTAAAAAAAACTGACTAGAGATTTTATAAAAAAATATCTCAAAGTCGAAATTTTGTCGACTCGAGACTGGAGTTATTGTAAAATATTCTATTTAGACTTAAGTTCTTATAATAAAATTGATTTCAAAGTCGAAATTTTGAAAAATTTTAACTTCAAGCTTGAAATATTTTTAAATCTCTTCTCAATTATGCGGTTTATTAAAATATTCTATTTAGGCTTAAGTTCTTATAATAAAATTGATTTCAATGTTGAAATTATGAACAATTTTAACTTCAAACTTGAAATATTTTTAAATGTCTTCTCAACTACAAGGTTTTTAAAATATTCGGTATTTGGCTTCCAAGTTGAAATTTAGTAAAATCTTAACTGTAAGCTCGAAATATTGATAAACATCGATTCAAATACCAGATTTAAAAAAAAATATTTCAGAATAGATATTTTATATATAAAAAAAAAGAAATGCATTTTGTTATTACCAATGAAAATTACAGGATCTTCGCCAAAATGTGTCGAAACCAGCATACCTTCAAACTCAAGATATTGTAAAATTTCGATGCAAATACCAAATGTTATAAAAAAAGTTATTTCAAATTAGAGATTTTATAAGAAAATCGATTTTAAAGCCAAAGTTTTAAAAATTTTCAATTTCAAACTCTGGATATTCTTAAATCTCAAATCAACCAAAATTTTTTTTAAAAAAATTCGATAACAAAGTATACAGAGTGTCCCATTCAAATTCTTGTCAATTTGTCATGGATGAAAGTAACGTATATATTCAATAAATGTTTTTTAGCACGGTTTTATCTCTTGTTTCAAATTTCAACTCTATTTATCGAAAAATAATTGGGAAACCTTCACTTAGTAAAAAAGTATCATTGAATTTTACAGTGTAGAAACAGCAAAGTCACGTTTCAATTTTATCTTCGGGCGGTAAGCATAATTATGTTGGACACGCTCGAAAGTAACTGTTATTTTTATTCGACACTGTATATCCGCGTTACATTGGTCTACATTTTTTTTTAATCACTTTATCAACGAGAGAAAATTACAACTCTCACTTCGATTCTCTCCATGAAATCTGGCTCTTGGTATTTTTCAAAACACCTGTAACTTTATTCAAAGAGCCCTAGTCTATAATTATTCATTAATTATCATTCAATTTGTTTCTCTATAAACTCTGCCGTGCATGTATCACTTGGTAAAGTGAAAACGTAATAATACTGCTTAATGTATTCGTAGATATGGTAAAAATTCAAGGTTTATGGTAAAAATCCAAGGTTTATGGTAAAAATACATTAGAAGTATAGTTGTACTGGATAGAAATTTACCAAAAGGATTTGGCCAGTAGATTTAAAAAATCTAAAATATATCTAACAGAGCTTTGGTGTAATGTCATTTATGTATAAGCCTTCACGCCTGGTGATTTTTTAAATTTTATAAGTAAAAATACATATTGTAAACGCTTATAAAATATGTGGAAAACATTGAAAAATTGATAATTGCAGGAAAATGTGTTTATTAACCTTTTGGATACTCATTCTCATTGTTAATTATTTTTAAGTAAGATTGCTACTCATAGAAAATTTCTATTTCAAACTCAATATATATTGTAAAACCTCGACTCAACCAAAAAAAAAATATAAAACTTTTTCAGATTCGATATTTTTATAAAAAATTCTACTTCAATACAGAAATTTTGTAAAATCTCAACTTCAATTTCATATTCGACATTTTTATAAACAAATCGGCTTCAAACTCAAGATTTTGTAAATCTCGATGGAAATATAAGATTTTATAAAAAAATCGATTTCACACTCGATATTTTTATAAAAAAATTGATTTCAAAGTCGAAACTTTAAAAAACGTCGGCTTAAAATTCGAGATGTTTTTAAATCTCGATACAAATACCAAATTTTATAAAAAAAAATTATTTTAAATGAGATTTTCTAAAAAAATCTATTTCAAAGACAAAATTTTTATATTGTTGAATCTCGACTCAACTATAAATTTTATAAAAAAATTCAATTTGTAACTAAAATTTTTATCAACAACGTCGACTCGAATACAAAATTTTATAAAAATGAGTAGAGATTTTATAAAAAGTTCGACTTCAAAGTAGGAATTCGGTAAAATCTTAACTTCTAACTCAAGAAATTGTAAAATATCATTGAATTTACAAGATTTTATAAAATTATTGATTTCAATCTCTAAAATATTGACTCAAATACAAGATGTTATAAAAAATTCGACTTCAAAGTTTAAATTTTGTAAAATCTCGATTCAAATATGAGATTTTACAAAATTTACGTTCAGATTGGACATTTTAGAAAAAATATTGAAAAATTTATAATTCTGGCGAGACGTTTTATAAAAATAATCTATTTCAAAGTCAGTCTTTTGTAGAATTTCATGTTTAGACTCAAAATATTATAAAATCTCGACTCAAATACAAGATTTTATAAAATTTACGTTCAGATTGGACATTTAAAAAAAAACTTTTATTGTTATTTAAAACCCCTTAAATAGGACCTTCAAAAACGATCTTTAATTTTTTCATATCCGTAAACTCTGTATAACTGTTTGTTACAAAAATGTTTTCGAAATTATAAAAAATTTGTGAATGATTCCACCGCATAGAACTTAAGACTTAGAACTTAGAATTACCCATGAATGTTTCGACGATAAAAAAGTTTTTTTTTATTTCCAGCACGCATTTTCTAATCATTCGTAAACGATAAAATTGTTGAATGAAAACAAATTTTAGACAGAAATTACTATAAATAGGTTTTCTAATATTCTTAAAATAGCGCTTTCAAAAGCTCGAGATAAGATATTGATCGAGTCGTTTTCTCTTTGTCCTTTCTCTCTAAATAAAATTATTGAAATTTTCGTCTAAACTAATGTCTTTAGCCTTTTATTAGTACCAACAATAAAGGGAAATTAAGTACTTTATTACAATATGGCAGCTGCTAATGTGGTGCTTAAAATATTTAAAATTGTTGATAAACTACTAAGAATGGGCAATTTTGGGGGTCAAAAGTTTGTTGTTTTTTATGATTTTTGACCTACAAATGAGGAAACTGAAAACTGTTTCTATTTCTGTTGTCTATTTTTTTTATACAGTGTGTCTACTTAAGTTGGAACCATATGGAAAACTTTTTTATTATTAATTTTAGGAAAAAAAGTTATTCTTCATAAAAAGTTCTGCATTATCTAAAACCTAGAATACAGTCATCAAATATCAAATTTTTTCAATGGTATACGAGGTTTGTCAAAAAATATGAGTTTTACTCAAGAGTAAAGTACCTTTATTTTTGACAATATCGAAAAATGTTACTAAAAAAAGTTGATCAGAATTAAAAATTACGTTTAAATATGCAAGTACATCCATTTACATTTATTTGCAAAATAAATGAATATTCTTTTATTACGCGTTTTAATTGCAAAATTATTAGAAAACATCGAAAAACTAAAAGGTTATCATGTGTTTCGTAATCACAAGAGATAAATGTTCATTCAAAATAGAAATATTAGTAAAGAATAAAATAATCTGAAGTTTTAATTTAAATTTTGACCTCAGTGACCATGAGCATAAAGTCATCCTATGACTAGTTTTTAATAAATAGGGATTTGAAGGAAAATTTGAGTAGTATTTTACAATTGTATAATTTATTGTACTGGTACTAAATACTATAAACATTAACAATTCTTAATATTTAAAAACAACCAATTTAAAATATTGCAAAAGTGTTTTTTATATGAAGACGAGTGCAAGTCAGAAATATTTCGTTTTAAATTTTAACATCAACAAAATAAAATCCTGTTTTAATTATGTTATCGATATCGAATATGTTTAATATCAAAATTAATAAGTTAAAAAAAACAAAAAGTCAAAAGGCATCTTTTGAAAAACTTTTATGGTATGTTTTGTGTAAAGTCCCTACTTTAAACTCGATAAAAATTCGCAATTTTGTAAAATGTCGACTTCCTTCTGGAGATATTGTAAAATCTCGACCCAAATATAAGATTTTATAAATATTTGAATTTCACACTCAACATTTTATAAAAATTTCATCTTCACACTTGAAATTTTGTAAAGCCTCGACTTCAAAATCCAAATATTGTAAAATGACGATTCAAATACAAGATTTTATAAAAAAAATCATTTAAAAAGCCGATATTTTGTAAAATTACGACTTCCAACTCGAATTATTGTAAAATCTAAACCCAAATAAGATTTTATAAAAATTTCTATTTTAGACTCAAAAAGTTTTTTAAATTTCGTCTTCAAACTTGAAATTCTATAAAACCTCAACGTCAAAGTCGAAATATTGTAAAATGATCATTCAAAAACAAGATTTTATAAAAATTAATATTTTGTAAAACCTCGACTTCAAACTCAAGATACTGTAAAATCTCGACTCAATTATAAGATTTTATAAAAAAATATAAAATCACAATTTTCTAAAATCTTTGACTGCTAGTTCCGGTTTTATATAAAATTAAGCTTCATTAAGTCATATTTTATAAAATTACAACTTCATATTCGAGATATTGTGTAAACTATGATTCAACCACAAGATTATATAAAAAAATCGATTTCACACACTTGTAATTTTTTATTTTTATAAAAAATTCTACTTCAAAGTCGAAACTTTAAAAAATGTCGACTTGAAACTCCAGATATTATTAAATACCGATTCATATACCAAATTTTATTAAAAACAAGTTATTTTAGATGAGATTTTCTTTAAAAAATCCATTTCAAAGACGAAATTTTTATATTGTTAAATTTCAACTAGACTATAAATTTTATTAAAAAATCAATTTTTGACTAGAGATTTTTTTAAATAGGAAATCTTCAAACTTCTTAAATTCAAACTCGAGTTATTAAATCTAAAATCAGATTTTATAAAAGAAATTGTTACAGATTAGGGATTTCATAAAAAAAGTGATTTCAATGTCGACATTTTGAAAAATTTTAACTTGAAACTCGATATATCGTCAAATCTCGAACTAAATACCAGATTTTCTAAAAAAAGCTACTTCAATTAGTGATTTTATGAAAAAATCATTTTCAAACTCCCATTCTGGAAAAATTTCAAATTGAAACTCGAGATATTGTCAAATCTCGAATCAAATACCAGATTTACTACTTCAGACTAATGATTTTATAAAAAAATCATTTTTAAACTAGAAATTTCGAATAATTTCAACTTCAAACTCGAGAAAATATTAAATCTCAACTTGAAATCAACTTAAGATTTTTTAAATCTCAAATTTTGAGTCGACTCGAAAAATTAGGTTAGTAGGGCTCTCCTGTAAACCGAATTTTAAATCATCGCGTATATATTCTTCGCTTATGTTTAATAGAATAGAATAAAGTTGAAGACACGCGATCCTTCCCAATCACTCGAATTACGCATTAAATTATCGGATATATTAAATAAAATCGAGTCCGGAACTGAACTAACGTAACAAAACTTTTACCTTCGGTTTCATACGGTAACAAAGATTGTTAACCGTAGTTCGGTTGCTAGGCCAATCGACCAACCAACCAGCAGGATATATAATTCAGTTTGTAACTGGGTATATACCGTGTTATTTTGTAATTATTTTATTATGTCAGTTCAGCCGTAATAATTATCACAAACTTATTTTTTTTTTCCTTAACTTTCACCTGGTATTTTGCAGATAACCTCCTTTCGCCGATTCTCTGATTGCAGAAACGCTGCGTTCTTTAGTTATTCTATTTATTAATTGACAACCTCGAAGCCTACATCAGTTGTCATTTTGTTACAAGCATGTCATTCAAATAAACAGAGTGAGCAATTAATTTAATTTTTGTTTCCCTAAAGCAGAAAATGAACGAATATTTAGAATTGTTGAATTAAAATAAATATTTTATGAAGAACCTGTACTCAATTTTGCCATTGATTTGTAGTTCCGAACACCCTGTAGAGTAATTGGTATTCTTAGCAGTACAGAAAACTTTTCAATTTGTACGAATAAAATGTATAGATTTTATCGTAAATGTTACAAATTCACAAATCTTGTATTTGGATCAAGATTTTATAAAAATTGGGATTTTTTACTAAAAATTTTATAAAAAAAATCTACTCCGAAGTACAAATTTTGTAGAATCTCATGTTCAAACGCAAAAAATTGTAAAATCTTGACCCAAATACAAGATTTTATAGAAATTTTGGATTTCTCACTAGAGTTCAGAAAAATTTCAATTTCAAAGTCGAAATTTTGTAAAATCTCGACTCAAATACAAGATTTTATAAAAATTTGGATTTTTACATAAAATTTTATAAAAAAAATCGACTCCAAAGTACAAATTTTGTAGAATGATCAAACGCAAAAAATTGTAAAATCTTGACCCAAAAACAAGATTTTATAAAAATTTGGATTTTTTACTAAATATTTTATAAATAATTCGACTTCCTAAGTCCAAATTTTGTAAAATTTCACGTTCAAACTTAAACTATTGTAAAATCTAGATGCAAATACAAGATTTTATAAAAATTTGGATTTTTTACTAACAATTTTCTAAATAATTCGACCTCAAAGTCCAAATTTTGTAAAATCTGACGATTAAACTCAAAATATTGTAAAATATCGATTTAAATACGATATTTTACAAAAATTTGTAATTATGGCTAGACGTTTTATAAAAAAAAATCCATTTCAAAGTCAGTATTTTGTAGAATCTCATGTTCAGACTCAAAATATAAAATTTTGACTCAAACAAAAGTTTTAATAAAAATTTGGATTTCTGATTAGATTTTATAAAGAATTTGACTTCAAAGTCGAAATTTTGTCAAATTTCAACTTCAAAATCGAGATATTGCAAAATATCAACGAAAATTCAAGATTTTTTACAATTTTCAATTTCAGACTAGACATTTTTATAAAAATCTCGACTTTTTGAATATTTGCTATAATTTTTTCACAAATAAATTAATATTGACTAGATTGTGTTAATTATTTTTTTCTGCAGTTCATGATGTAATAAACAAATTATACAACCTTGTAATCTTATATCATTTTTGAAAATCACCATGTATCTTGAAAACGAAACAACCTATTGAAGATCTGATTTCACTATCGTCTATTTAACAAAAAAAATAACAACTTGACCACATTATTTCTATCTCTTGTTTTCAAGATACCCTGCAAAACATATCAATTTTGGACACCCTGTACATACCAGAGACGAAAAAATGTTCACCGTCTCATTTCCAGATCCGGTTTCCTCCATACGCACAAAAATATTCATAAATTATATTTTTCGTTGCGCAATCGAATCACAATTATTTACATTAAAAGTAAGTATTACAAATTCTTTAATCGTGATTAGATTTAGGTTTCTCATGAATAATTTCCGATATTTTCCGGGAAGCGTGATTAGCGGATTTTTATCAACGTCAGAAGGGAAATTACTGTAATTAGGTGACGTCATCGTCTGTTTGTCGGAAAGGCAGCAACGCGCAGACAAATGAAAACAAAGGGTTTGGTTTTACGATTTGTCGCGAACTTTACTAATCAATTTCACCTAAAAATGTTTTTTGAAAGAAGATTTAAAAGGAAGGGAAAATTTACATAAAACTACAAAATCTGTCCAAAATCTTGTCCATTTATGTCTGAACACAAAAAACTTGTCTCCGCAATCGAGAAAAAGCTTTATTCAACATTTTCGAGGAGTTGTTGATCTCTTCACATTTTTCTGTTGTGAGATTTTTTAATTTTTCCAGATTATGAACTGGCGTTAGAAAAAAAATCGCATACGTGTAGTTTTTTTTATTTTATTTTTTCATTAATCTTCAATAGACGTGTTGGTTAGTTAGGCCACTTTTGCTCTCATTGGCTCATTAATAATTGAGTCTAGTTTACTCAGTTTGCCTGAACTAGAAAAGAATGTGTGTTCCTAGTATTATATGATTATATACAATGTATATTTCTTGGGATATGATTAATAATAAACGATAAAGCAACACGTGTCAAATCAACAACACAGCTGATATAAATTTAACACACAAAGAAGAAAGTGTTTAAATATTGAAATATTATATTTTGTTATGAATGAAAAAAATGTATTTTTAACATTTAATACCAATTATCAAGAATATAAGAAAATCTATAAATGTTGTTGTGCGCACTTTGTATGTTTTCTATTAGATTCATGTTAGTTCAAAAATGTTCTCAACGTGGGTTCAGATTTCATTTAACTGTAATAATGATATTTACAATACGATATATTTCTAGTACTTAAATTTTCACAAATGATTTACTCTTAATATTTCTTACAAATAAACCATAACATCAAATTTATCAAAAAAAAATAATAATAAAAAAATCATCAAAACAACGAGAAACATAAAACTATTTTATAAACGCCATCGCTAAAAATTGTCTTACTCTTGAAATATGTCAACCATAAACGTCATAATTATTCACGTGAAGACGAAAATTTTCTTATCACTCAAGAAAATCCATGTTACAGTTAAATATTTTATATCACTATTGTTAGCAATTTTGTTTTTATATCACTTTATGCACTGAAAAATTGTTTGTCTTTTTGTAAGGTTATGCAAGTTCCATAAAAATTTTATTAATTGACAATAAAATAACTCTAAAGTTTTATCAAACCTCTTCAACGATATGCTCTCTAAGCAAATGAAAATTCGAAGAAAAATTATCAAAAATCTGACGCAGAATTTTTAACTTTGCTTTACATAACACACTATTTTATGAAAATTTGACATATTTGAACAAATATGGCAGAAATTTCAATAAATTACTAATAGACAATGCTTGAATATTCTTAATTACTATTATTTACAGGGATATGATTACTTTTTAATAAAATTTTATCTTTTTCCTTTATATTTTGTATAACAAAACTTTGCATAATAACTTTTTATACGAGATTTCAGTACATTTTTGTGAACATATTTTTGAATTTCTGGGTATAATTATTATCAAATATCAGCAAAATTTCTTTCCAAACAAGCATTTTGGGTAATTTCAATAAATAAAACAATTTAATTTATACTATTACACATGAGAAAAATATTTTTTTTTAAATTTGGCACATTTAGATTTGTAATTTTACATGTACTCCTTTTTATATGCTATACCTTAAAAATAGTACAAATTCTGATATACAAATATTAATTGGAGATTGATTGTGTTACATGTTTAATGTTAAATGTATACTGATCACTTTAACATATTTTATATTTTTGCACACACATTATTATTAAAAAAATATGTTTCAATTTTATATGTTTCTAATCTATAATAATACAATATATTAAATAAAAAATCTAAATTTGAAATCATTAGTTGGAGGTATATTTACGAAATATGTTTTTAACTTTATTTATGCAAAGCTTCTTGAGAAGCTTCCATAATAAGATTCTTCATTGATTGGCTGTGTTCCAAAAAGCTAATGACTTGAAATAATCTTTACACGCTTTGGTTTTTCGTAATAAATTAAAGCATTAAATTTTAAATACATTTTTTAATGATTAGATGTTTAAAGTAAACTGTCAAGTTTTTTTTCAGCTTTTTCTTTCCTATTTCTCAAGATAACGAAGATATCAATCTTCGGAGTATAAATTGTTCACCATGTATGTATTATTTATTATATCGATATTGTAATTATTTCTCATTTACTTAAAGATAAAATACTAGAGGTTTTTAGATTAAGATTAAATGATAGTCGCAAATGTATTTTGACAAAATATGAATTTCGATGTTAGATTCCTTAGTGGGCTATTTTATAAGTTTCAAATTTCAAAATTATTCCTATAATTGGTTTCTAAACCGACCGAGCAATTCAAAAACAGGGATTTACAATTTTCAGATGCGATGTGAATCGCTTCTATTTCAATTAGAACAAATTGTTTCAGTTAAATTCTGAACTGAGAATCGAGGCCATCAAAGTTAATAGAATTTAACATTGCGATATAACATTTCCTCACAAATTTAGTTGTTATCTGGCCTGGTGAACTCAAAAATTACATCATTTTTATACGGATACCTTTTAAGATTAAGTTCAATATTAATTTATAAATTTCTGTTTTGACCATTTAAAATACAGTGAAATGGCAACTGTAAGCTTGAATTAATTTTGTGGGGTTATTAATTTAAAATTGAGCATTAATTTTATTGGAAATTATGTTTTTAAAACAAAATTTATCTCTAAAAGAGTACAATAATTAATTCTTATAATTAAAATGTTAATTTGATTATAATTTATAGCCAATTTTATAAAAAATAGTAAAAATGATAAAAAAATTATGGAAAATGTCATAAAATTCAAGAATTCTAAATTAATTTAATAAATTTTAATATTGAGTTTAATCTGAATTTTCATTTCATTTACAGAACTCTAATTATTTCACAGCTAAAATCTAAATTCATATTATTTAGTTCTTGTATAATTGGCGCACAACCACTCTAAACACTAAATTCGCAAAAATATTTTTTTTACAAATTGGTTACTAACTATTAATTCCTTTAGAATATATTCACCTCAAACACCAAGTCAAATCAGTTATCTAACGCAAAAATACCCATTAATCGCGTCCTACTTTCATCTCCCGTTGCCACGGCAACTAGTAACCCATTTCCATTGTTTACACGACACTAGTTCCCGTTCCAGTTCCGCAGTTACCAAAACAAAGAGCCCGCCCATCTCTAGCCTCGTTACGAACTCTTTAAACAGCTGATCGTTATCCCCCGTCTCGTTCGTCGAGATGACGTCAATCGAATCCAAGCTCACCATTGGCCGGGGGGCATACCCGTGTGGAGCCCGCACGTTGCCACATGCCCAGCTGATCGTTGCCAGCTGACTGCATCAGGGCGGGGTTGTCAAATCGATACGCTTTTCTTATTCTAAAGGATTCGTCGACTTCTTTAGTGATGGAAAGTAAATGCTGTTAGGAAGGCCGAATAGCCCTGGGGCTGAGGCCATGAAATCGAAAAAGAAAAACGAAGAAGTCATAAACAGCTTATTATTCAACGATACACAGAGTTATACAAATGAATGTAGATGATTTTAAAAGAGAAAGTAAAGAAATAGTTACCTCAAATAACTATCAGTTACAACGAATAAAGAGTTTGAACAGAAAAAAGGAGGGTTGCCACTAGTTCATATTTAAAAATCACCTAAAGGAATCAAATAATGCAAAGCTAGTACATATTTTGGAAATATTTCAAATAAAATATATCAAAAAATATTTCTCGAGCAACAACTTCAGTAATAACTTTTAAAGTAAAGAATAATGTAGATTCATTTTAAACAAATGTAAAAATCAAAATTCCTAAATAAAGAAATGAGGTATTTTTAAGTTATATTGGGCGTATCCTTAGAAATTTTGAGATCAGATATAATGAACACTTACAAGATTATAGTTGTTTTAACCAAATTAACACCCAACACAAACCTACACATAATAAAACAATAATGAAAATAAGAAGAAATAATAACACTGGTGAGTCTGGCTAAATGAGTTCATTACTACTCGAGAGCCAATAAAAAAAAAAAGAAGCAAAAACTTGAATTTTTGGAAGAATTTAAAATAAAATATATAATGTTTTAGAAAATGAAGAACATTATTGGTTAGATTTATAATACAAAATAAGTCTGTATATGAAATGCCTGTCTGAATGGTGAAATAATTCTCATGCTATTAAAAAGTTCTGGAAAATCGTGGAATTCTTAAGATAAATATATTTTATCATTATGCAGAAGTCGTTATTAGTATGCGAAAAATTGATGTGTTGATTCATTTAGTGATTTAGTGTTTTCGATTGGAAATATTGGAGTTTGTACAGGTTTGACTTAAAAAAGAATAAAAAACAAAATACCCTGGTAAACAACTGACCCGTCCAAATCCAAAATAAAGAAGAAGAACCAATGCTTCAATTTCTGAAAAAATCATAATAAAATATATCAATGAGGTTGGTTAGGGGAGACTTCTAAATGATTTTTTGTTTCAAAATTGGAAATCTGAAACGCAATTAAAAATGGTTTCATTTAAAAGTTTAACTAAAGTAGAGTAACGAATGAATTAATTGAAGATAATGAATATAATCGGCAAAAACCTTGAATTCATTCATCCGTGCTTTACCCATCGTTGTCAAAGTATGAATATTTGTGTTATTATCTCTCGGGAAACTTCGCAAATAGATCTTATATTATTTACGGTCTTTAAAAACAATGTAACATTTTTTTTAGAAACATTCGATTGCAGTAGACATTTTTTTTCTCTCAATGACAATTCGTACAGCCATTGATTCACTATTGTAATCAAAACTGATACTTAACAGGATAGAAATTACATGTTTTTGAGAGAATGTACTCTATTGTTAAATCAACAAGTATGATTGAAAGTCCGAATTGATAAACTAAATTGTAATTAATAATGAATTGTAACCAGAATGTAAAAAAATTGAATTATTTTTCTAGAGACCGAATGTCTCACGAACAATCAATTTGTATTTATTAAATTATAAAGAATCTCTAAGTTCAATTTTTGAAAAAAGCTCAACTGATATCTTAAATTGTTATAAACTTTGTTAAATCTATTTAGAGAGTAGTTTTTGATTTTATTGCAATAATAGGTATATTTTTCCAAACAAGAAAAATTTCCAGAAAGGAACATAACTTTGAAATAGCAAAACGTAGCTAGATACCTTATAGAAAAAATATTTTCAATATTGAAATGAGAAGACACATATGAATCATTATTTAAAAAAATGTTTATGATCATCGATTTTTATTGGAAATCATAGACAAAAATACAAGTTAGAGTAGAACTGTGGTTTAGTTAGACCAATATGCTTTCTGTATGTTCAAGAACCTAATGAAAATATAAGAAAAAAATGTCTGCAGAAACCCATACCAAAGGGAACGGCTAAAAATAAAAAAACAAGAAAAATTTACTGTTATACTTCTGAAATAATTTCATAATGCAAATTATAATTTTATTAATTATAAACACATTCTTGGCCTACAATTTATTTTAATAGTTATCAAATACAGATGCGCACATATAAATAATTTAGTTTGAATCTAATATCTAGACTAAGTTTTTAATATCTTCATATTATGTTAAGCAAAATATTGGAATACTGTTGGTAATGAACCTTTCAGCGACAAGTTTGAATATATCCTTAAAACATGTTGTATGATGACTAAATTTAAAAAAATATTAAGGCCAAGCCTAAGGAAGAGTATTTTACAACCAAACTTTACGTATTCTAAAAGAATTCCCTTCCAGAATTTAAAAATCACATATACAAGGAAATATCCGAACTTCATGAAATACACGCTGCAACACACACACAGAAAATGTAGAAACTGTAGAAAGTGGAGAAGTATAAATTTTTTTATGAAACTACTTGAAAAACTAATTATACTATATGTCGATAAAAAAATATTCCGAATATAACAATTTCAGAAAATGTTTTTATAATAATTTTTTTCAAACGATCGATAACGATTTACAAGACATTCGACCTTTCGTCTTTCTCCGCTTCATAAGAATTAGACACCGTTACAAGCAAGAAAAAGAATGTTATTTTAGTACAACGAGTTTTATTTTTCTCCGAAGTTTTACTGTATTTCTTTCGTTGTTTTATCGACGTATCTTTTGATATGAATAAAATATTTTTTATCATTAATAAAGTTAAAATAGGATAACTATTACGACGTCAATGTTATTTCGACCAAGTTTTATCCAGTGTAACTATCCAAACACGAGATTGTTTTGGCTTATAGATTTCCGATATAAAATTGGAATGCGTTGCACTTTTTTAAAAATAGTTATCTTGTTGGCCGCAGTATATTAATAAAATGTTCTGGAATGTTGATATACATACACGAGGTATTAAATAAATTATTGCATAAGAATTGGCGGTTTTTAAAAACTGACCTTGCTTTCATTTCAAGTTTGTTTTTATGACATCAGGAACATAGACAAAATATTTTTAAATGAGTTAATTTCTATCTGTTTGAATGTAAAAAAAATATTCACTAGATTCTACTCATGGTAGTTTACGTTCTTTTTTATACAATTTTCAACTTTAGAGGAGAGATACAAAGTTGCTACTTTTTACTCTAGATTAATCAGGTTGATTTTTAAACGAGATCCTTTTCGGGTCACTCTACAGAAAATTTATGTAATATTGTTGATTGTTTTTATTACCAGGTTTAACGATTGGTATCAACTTTGAATAAATCCAACGATGATGAAAGAAAAGCAACGTTTATTCGACCCACAATGGAAAGTTGTTTATCAGATTTATAAATTCATGGGAATCCGGAAATTTAAATCGTAAAACAGTCTGAGTAGATTCAAACAATTGTTTAATATACATTCATGAGCAAAAGTATTGCATATTTTGAATTTGCATTATAATTTATTTCTTCATTTTTTATAAGATTATTTATAAGATTTTATAAAAAAACAGAAAGTAAAGTTTATAAACCAGCTTTTTTATTAATATACAAATATAATGGGCCACAGCACAACTAAATACTGGCAGAATAGTGACAATATCTGAGGCACTTTAACTTTTAATTCAACTCTAATAATAAAGTTCCGATCTGGCTACTTGTTACTGACTGATTGACGTTAGTTTATTTAAAAATAAATCCTAAATAAAGTACAAAATACCGTTCTACTCTATACTTCGAATACCACCTTGGTAAAACATTTTTCGATAATTTGCAATCACGAGGCTAACATGCGCTTAACACCCGCTGATCATTATTTAAATCGGACGTATTTGAAATGAGAAAAGAGTTTAATTAAAACAGCAGTTTGTTAATAACTAACATTCTTAGGAGATAATTATCTTAGGAGATAATATTGCGTTTTGCCTCCATTTCTGGCATTTAATGCAGCTTGAATACATTTTCCCATTCCATAAATCAAACTTAAATAATTTTGAGGAATTTGTTGCCATTTTTTCTGAGATGTTACAAGTAAGACTTGTAGAGTTCTTGGAAGCGGATATCGCTTCCTATTGTTCTTTTAAAGTGCTCTATCAAAATCAAAAATTTTGTGTGCTCTTTAAATAGGCTTAAATTAACCTTCAATACTGCAAGTTTATAGGATCGAGTTTTTATAAGTTGTAATCTTCTCTCTCTTCAAAGAAGACTAAAGACATATATGATCGCATAATTTTATTTGGTAATTGTTGCTAAAATAAAAAATAATAAGTACATTAGAAAGCCAGTAAAAAATTAATGAAAATTAATATTTTTTTACAAATAAAAGGAATATATTTATACATCATGACTAAAAATGTTTGTGATTAAACAGAACTTTTTATGTAGTACTAAATATTAAAAGTATGAAATAGTTTTGTTCATAAGTGTATGTTTTTCACAATTATGAAGCTGATTTAATATGGAATAAATAGAAACGTCAAATACGTTTGCATATTTTTTTTAATAACCACCAAATGTATTCAAATACAATACAACAAAAATTTCTATGTACACCTATTTTCCATTATTAATTAACTACCTACTTAAAATGCACTGCTCGATTGTCATGCATATACACCAAATATTTCCACTTTGGTTAACAAAAACAAAATAAACACATTTCACACCTACCCCAATTATTTCCTGTTTATTAGGATATCATTTGAAAACACATCGTCACGTTTGATAACAACAGAGAACCCAAATCGACGAAATATTTACGAAAAATGGTGCAAAACAGAAAAACGACGTCCGGAGACCCGATTAAATGCGGCAACGTCGACGGACGTCGAATCAAGGTTAAAACGATGCACGTTCGGCGAGCTGTTACCAGATGCGAAACCAGGACGAAAGGACGATTTCGTTTCAAATAATACAAGGGCGATTTGGTCCACGACAAGGACAAGGAGGTTCGAATGGTACTTCCAGATTTACGTAATCAAAACACTCTAATCAGCATAAATATTAAATAAATCGAGCCAAAACTAATGAAGACCACAGTGGATAACAGTAATTATACAGTTCTTCCAGTCATTGAACGTTCGTCATAAAGTACATGAAATAAGTCGACCATCTGACAGTGAATGTAAAACTACTCTTTTTGGCACTTAAAATGGAATTAAGCAGGAAAATTAAGTACGAGGGTTGCTATTTATGTATTGAGAACTGGCAACACTGGTGTTGCCAGGTGAAATCTGTCATTGGCATCTTAAAGTTTGACATTCTTGACAGGATTCGTACTCAGAACGTTTTGACGTGCGAGTACTATTTGTGTTGTTTACAGTAAGTTGAAAATCTCAATTTATTATGACTTTCGACGTGGTGTAACTCAAGAACAGTGTATCAATCAACTTAATTCAACTTTTGGCGATGAAGCACCATCCAAAGCCAGAGTATGTCGCTGGTACACTGAATTCAAACGTGGCCGTAGTTCGCTCACGGACGAAGTTAAAGAAGATCGTCCAAAATCGGTCGTTGTGCCGGAAAACATCGATGCTATGAGAAAACTAATTGAAGAAGATCGTCATGTGACATACCGTGAAGTCGAGGCATGTTTAAGCATTAGTATGACCAGCATATATAAGATTTTGCACTAATATTTGGATGTTCCGAAGCTGTTTGCTCGTTGGATTCCACATTTCTTAGATGCTCAAAAAAAGGCTTGTGTCGATTGGTGCCGTAAAATGAATAAAAAATACAACTGTGGTACATCCAGAGGTGTATACAGCATCGTCACAGGTTACCAGTCGTGGATTTATGCATATGAGCCAGAAAGAAAAGGCCAATCGGCAGTTTGTATGTTTCAATGTGAAGAAAAGCCAACAAAAATTACTCGTTCTCGAAGTGTTAAGAAACAAATAGTGGCGTGTTTGTTCACGAATACCGGTCATGTGGCAACTGTGGCTCTCGAAAATCAAAAGACCGTCAATTCAGGTTGGTATACCACCATTTGCTTGCCAGAAGTTTTCGGTAAATTGAGAGAAACCAATCCAAAACGACGAATCATTTTGCATCACGACAATGTGAGCTCACACACATCAAGTGAAACAAGCGAGTATTTGGACACACAAAAGGTCTAATTGATCGATCATCCGCCTTACAGTCCCGACTTGGCACCTAATGACTTCTTCTTGTTCCCACATATTAAAGATAAACTGCGTGGACAACGATTTTCATCGCCCGAACAAGCGGTTGAGGCCTTCAAAAACTATGTTTACAGCCATCATCTTTTGACTGGACAAAGTGCTTTGAAGGGTGGTTCAATCTCATGCAAAAGTGTATAAAGCTTAAAGGCGATTATTTTGAAAAGCGATAAATATATTTTTGATAAAATTCATTTGTTTTATCGTTCTATTCTCAATACATAAATAGCAACCCTCGTATTATAATAACATAGTAACTTTTGTTTTCACAAATGTCAGTAAAGAGACAGAATTTGGAGCGAATTGAAAAATGTGCATCAACAAGACTAGTGCCGCTTGTAATGCTATCTATTTTTGTTGTACTGCGAGTATGAAGGACAAATTTGAAGATATTTCATCGACTTACCATGTGCTTGGAGAGTACTGTCACTTATTCTTGTAAATTCTTAATTTTAAAGTAAAAAACAACGTCGTACTTGAATATCTGCCAGGAATTTAATGACTAGTGATGCTCAAGCGCTGATATTTAATTTTTCAAAAAAATGTTTGCAAAATAAATACAAAATGAATTACTTTCACCATCAAATGTTTACAATAAACTAAAATTCGGTTTCAAAATAATCCTCCAGTAACCCCTCTTCGAGCAATACAATTATTAGGGGTTTAAATCATCCTGTACTAATTTGCTTGGATTAACGACCACCTACCGAGGGATTTACTAATAGTTCTCTGAATGCAAGTGGCAGGTCAACAAAATATCTTTTTTTTTATTAATAGAAAGAGGTGATACACAAATGGGTTGCGTTATAATAACATTTATGAATGACGCACGTTCAATCATTTACTAGAAGAGCTGTACTTATCTTGAATATTCAGTCTTTCAAAATAAATTTAAAATCATTAAGTGACTTAAGTTCCGCACTTTCATGCATCGTCAGACGATAAGTATAATTTATCTTTTATATTTATAATGCATAGATTCTCCACAAGCTAAGGGTAGAAGTAGTCAATTTAATGATAATGATGTTATGTCACAAAATAAAGAGTTTTGAGTAAAATGCAATAAACTGTTTTATTCTGCAACATCCACCAACATTTCTTTGTTCGATATTCGTGTTTCGTGTTGTTTGATCGTTTTTCTCTTGATAGATTTAATGACAAAGCTGACGAAGTATCGCGAAAATGCTCTAATGAAACTTGAAAATCGTTATTTAGCTAATTGCACAAAACTGAGGTCTCATAACGAAAATCGCAGAGGTGGGGACGAAAAAAGGGGGCTTTTGGAAATCAATACGCGGGCACAGCAGTAGCAGAGGAGAACCTTGGCCCAGTTCTAAGCCCGAGAAGGTGCAACTTCGACGCTCGCCCAAGCACTCGACACACATCCGAGAAAATTGAAAGAGATGGTGAAAGTTGCTGCAAAAAGTCTTTTCGGATAACGGAGAGGATTTGTAATTTATTACTGAAAATAATGCTTTCGTGAAGGACGAGCTCCTCGATGTCATATTCTATCAGCTTTTTATAGTCGCTTCAATCAAATATTCACCAAATGGAAGTATACATAAAAGGAATTTTTAAATGAATGTATTGATGTATCGTGAACAGTTACTGAAAACAATACGTTTATAGTTCGATTGAAGATTAAGAAATGTTTTGCGATAATCAGTCGTCTTAAAATCAAAATAAAAATGAACTAAAGAACATAGTATTTTATAATTTAATTAAAAAAATGCTTACATTTTTATTTATTTATAGATCACTAATTTTACACAAATAATATAATATAATTTACCACATTAAATATTTTTATTTGATGTTAAATAGATAAAACTGTCTAATTAGTTTCGATTACAGAAACATCATCAGGCCAATTTGATTAAATGAAAAGTTAAATAAAAAAATCAGGTATTTATAAATTAAATTGTCCGAATTGTAACGGTATGTATATTAGCCACACCCTTAGAAATTTTTAAATCAGATATAGTGACATTTACGCGTTTATAGATTAAAACAACTTTAAAGAACACCCAGAAAAAAAAAATTTCATTAAAAAACAAAAAAATACTTGAACAGAATTAATCAGTAAGTGGATTAAAATAGAAGAATTTCTATATGTTGATACCAATCAGAAATTGAAATTATGGAAAGAAATAAATGCAGATCTACTAAACTGACGCAAAAACAGGTGGTTTGACTTTAGATAATCTAGAAAATCCGAAAAATCAAATTCGATAAGTTGATGAAGAATAAAATGGTATTATAAAGATGTTTATAGGAAACAATATTAGAAAATCTAAAAATAAAAGAAGAAAGCCTGTTTAATTTTAAGCTTTTTTGGATCTTTTTCTAGTAAAGGAATAACAATTTAACATTTAAACTTAAATTTATTTTCAATATAACATTGGTGTATAAAGATGTGAGATATGTACAATGAACTCCTTTTTTCTATTTAGTAAAAAAAATAATCTCAAAAATAAATAATTTCATTCATTAATAAAAACTAAAAATGAATTATAATTATACACAATGTATAGGGTGATTCTATTATTATTTACACGAATATCAAATTTATGTAGATACTTAAGCACCTACGACCATGGATCTTCTTTGTTTCTTGGATTTTTATGAGCTTTTTTGAGGTTTTGCAATTTAGAATACTATTTATGTTTCTGGCATTTGTAGATCCTGCCCGGAGGAAAAGAAGAAACAGAAGAAGAAGAAGAAGAAGAAGAAAGTGCATATTTATAGCGCGGTTTAACCAATTTGGAGATGAAATATCTAAAGCAGAAAACTACTAAAGGTTACAAAGTAAAATAAGAAAGCTACTATGGCTTGACTGCGAATACAAAAAATAATTATTCGAAGATTATTAATATTATCATCTTACCTTCAAGAAATGAGTTGAAGAGATCCACGAAAAATTTGTTTCCTGGACATTTGCTACACCTCTAACATCATTTTCTATAGCTCCTCAGGTTTACCGCTGTATCTGAAAAGCAGAAATACATCCCTTTTATAATTTATCGCCTACAAATTTTTATTTCTTTTGTAACGAAAATGTTGGCGAACATAGTTCAATAAAATATTTTTCTCGATTCTACAGAATATTTTTTAACGTTTTTAAATATTATTATGTTACAAAGTATGTTTGGTACATTGAAGTCACGTATAAGCTTTTTCACTAATTTGTCATTGAAATGAATGATCGATCGAATTATTGTAAAGTAAACAACCTGAAAATGTGTCATGTATATCCAATAACTCCTTATCTCAGTGTATTTCCAACATAATATTTTGATGATTATTATTGTTCGCTATCAAATATTGTTAAAAATTAAAACCTTTATCTGACAAAGGAAGTTTTTATATAAACTTTTGGTAATAGTTTTTTTATGGGTCAATATTTACTAAATTGAGAAATATCGTCGAATTTTATTTATCGATTTTCTCTTTCATAAATAACTAAATCTCTTTGTTCAAGGATTATTCGAAAAATGCTCGGAATAAAGTATAAATGACACTATTATTTCAAAGCTATTACGGCTTCATCTGTTATTTTACCATTATTACCAATTATTTTCTATTTTTAATCAATAATTAGTTCATGCAATTGAATTCAACTGTATGAGACATCAATGTCATACAACACTAAAAATGTTAGATCCAATTTAAAGCAGTTTAATATTTGTTTTTGTAGTCGCATGAAAATTGTCGTTTATTCTTCAAATAAACAAACTTTATATTAAGAAAAATAAAACATTTTTTATGCACAAGAAACTTTATCAATATTTGGAATCGGTTGCCGTTCATATGACCCCAAAAATAAAAAATCTAACGGATTTAAATCCGGCGATGAAGGAGATCTTCTAAATCCATCCATCCATCTGTTTCTAAAATACTGCAAAATGCCCAAATAGCTTTTCACATGAAACCATGCATGGTCAATAAAGTTAAAATAGTTCAACATTCGTGAGGATTTAATACATTTTACTTCAAGAAAAGTTCACAACTGCCTCTAACAAACCAAAATAATTTTAATGTGAATTCAATATAGACGATTCTGATTTTCATTCGTCAAACTTGTCACTTCACGTCAATCGTCATATTTACATATTATTCTTGGATTCTCGAATATTCCAAATAATTCTTGAAGTTTACGAAAATACAAATAGTATTCAGGCACACGGTAACGTGTTTTACTAAATTATCCTCCATTTCTTTTTTGGAATTGCAACTAAAATTCACCATGGTCGATATTTACCAAAAATTATTAAAATAATCAAATAATTAATTTACGAGCATATTGTACCAAAATTTAATTTAAAATTAGAATCCTTGAATAGTGTTGATTTAGTATAAAACTTATCTTATTGGAGCAAGCAGATAAAATAAAAAATCTATTGATTTTAAAGTAATTTATTCATTGCATAACACAAGACGGTGTTCTATATAAATATATAATTTTAACATACAAAAATTTAATAATAAATAAATTAATATAATCATTTAAAATTTGTATAGATATATCTTCAATAATGAAATATTTTGGATAAAACTCCTTATTAAAGAATCGACAAACATTCTCATTAACCTGTAACTACTATATAATACAAAACACTACAGATTACTAACATAAAAAATTTAAAAATAACATTTTACTAATAAACTAACTTTCCATTTGTGTATTAAATAGACGTTCTTTCTTTCTACATTCTAAATAAGGAAATTAAAAAACCAGACATATAACATTTAATTAAAGTAGCTTTTCTAATTGAATTGAAATAGGTTTTTTCGTGCTTCTATTTAAAAGAATTGAATTTTTTTTCTGGATTCTATTTGAATTCTTTTTGGGCATAAAATTAAATTAATGATTTCATAAAATATTATCAAAAAAACTATCGTTGAATAACTTCTCTTTATTTTATTTGACCTTAGCTGATGGGACTATTCGGTCAAAAAGAAAAAGTTACTAGTGACAACTGACAGCACAATGGCCATCAGCAGTTAAGTTAGGTTATTCTTCTTTTTCTGGATATTGTCTATGTAGACAGCGTTTTTACAGCCAGTGGTCTTGAACAGTGTAAACAAACCATTAATATCAAATTTTTTTCTAGAAAACGTAGAGTTTTGGAATCAATAAAGAAATAAACAAAATCCTAGAATAACAGTTAGTAATTGATTCATGAGAATATTTTCTCTCGTGTAATATTTCTTGACAAACAAATCTGACAGTTTATTAGGAGGCCTCCTTTTAAAAGTTGTAAATTAATTTTTTCATGACAAACAACTTCGAGTGTGTTCTTTTAAGGGTTAAGAATTGAGAATCAAAGTTTATTTTGTCTGCACAAATAAATTTCTTGAGAGGCTTCCTTCCTTTTAAGGGCTGTAAATTGAGACCCAATTTTTTGACAAATAAATTTGGGTTTGTCTTTAAAGCCCTCTTTTTAAGAGTTGTAAATTGAGAACCAAAGTTTATTATTTTCTTGACAAATACATTTGACAATTTCTTGAAAGACCTTCTTTTCAGGACAGTAAGTTAACAAAGAAAGTTTATTATCTCTTGACAAACAAATTTGAGTGTTTTTTGAGAGGCCTGTTTTAAGGACTGTAAATTGATGCCCAAGAAAAATTTTTTTTGACAAATAAATTTGACATGTTCTAGAGAGTTTTCTTTTTAGGGTTGTAAATTGACAGCTAAAGTTTATTTTCTCTTAACAAATAAATTAGAATGTTTTTTGAGAGATCTACTTTTAAAAGCTGTGTTAATTAAGATTCAAAGTGTATTTGTTCTTGGCAAATAACTTATGGACCTCTTTTTAAAGGTTCTAAATTAAAAACCGCAGTTTATTTTTTCTTCAGATACCTCCTTGAAAGGGCTGTAAATTGACAACCAAAGTTATTTTTTCCGTTAACTATAAATCCCTTTGTAGTTTGTTTATATGATTCTCTACAACCGAAACATCGACCCCTGCACGTTCGTTCGAAGGAACGGCCTTTGGTGCCGTTGAACTTTCCCGCTCTCCCCCACGTGGCGAGTCTTTTGACCTGGAGGAACGTCTCGTCTGACGACAACGGCACAGGCTGCTGGCCTTTGGGAGAAACGTCGAATCGTTTATACAAAGTGTACGAGCCTTCTGCGAGTTGAACCACCCAGACGGGGTTGAAGAACACTTTGCCGTCTGCCATTTGATAGGGTTGTAAATTTACAACGAGATATTCCAGAAAGAAATAGTGGAATTGAAAAGCATCTAATAAGAGAGATTTCGTTTCGGCTGATATTGTTTTGGAAAATGTTTTAAAACAAATATTTAAGAAAATTAATTTTAACAACTATTGTTAAGTCGTGCTTGTTTCAATAGATAAAAAGAGATATTGTTATGTAGTAGGTACTTAATTTTCACATGTAAATTTTACCTGTTAATCGTTTAAACGAAACACACCAACTAACACTCCTTATTCTTAAAACGAATAAAATTTAAATTTTAATGAGCGTGTCTCATGCTTTTTTTATAATATGGTTTAAGGGCTACTATATAAAAAGCATTACAACAATATTATTTTTATCACTCTAATAATAATAAAAATAAGTATATGTTGTAAAAATATTTTTATCTATTTCTAATTTTTATCATCTGGGATCAATACTAGTTTCTTACTTCATACAATGTGTCCGGAATAAAGTTAAAAACAATAAGCAGAAATTTTATGGCAAAATAATGTAGAAGTGGGGTTCTTCATATTATTTTAGTGATTAATTTATTTATAAGTAAAAAGATAACTTACACTTATCTGAATTTCCACAGTATTACAAAGATATTTTTAAAATGTCTCTTCTCCGATTAAAGTTTCAAGCAGTACTAGTCTTGTTGACGCATATTTTTCAATTCGCTCCACATTGACATAACATTGATAAATTTCTTATAAAAGTAAGTAACTTCATACCATAAACATTTCAATCAGTATCAGTATCAAGCAATATTTACAATAATATTGTTCGTTTCTTAAAAAATATTTGGTTAATATTATATATTAGTCCAAAAAATCAAGTTCTTCTATCTTGTCACTTATATGAAGAACTTGTGGTGTTGTTTCAATTAGATTGTTAAATATAAATTAAACAACAGTAGAGGTACATCATAAAAGTAATAAGAAAGAAGAACTTGATTTTTTTGGAGGAATATGAAATAAAGAAATATCTAAAATGTCTTCAGTATACAGAATTTAATTAACAATTAAACCAGGGAAGTTCAATTATTTTAGATACTATGGAAATTCAATTAATTATAATTTATATTTATTATGGATAAATTTCATAAAGTAAAAGTTGAAACCATTAATTTAATTTATTTAGTTTATTTATATTAACCCTCTTTACATTTCAATTATTGACATAATCTGTGTTTATTTTGTTCTTATATTTATTAAAATACAAATAAATATTATGGCTTGTTATCATTTTCAATAATAATATTAAGATTTTGGATTTGTAAATAAAAAATATTATTAGCTATTTTATTATTTTTAGTTTATTTATATGTCACTTATTCATTTTTAATTTATTTATTTTTTCAAGTTAAATGTATTCCTTCTTTAATTTTAACTATTGTTGGAGGTTATCAGCTCGTACTTTTAAGACTGGGATATATTTACTTCTTTATACTTTATTTATATCTTAGCCAATAATTATAATTTTTAATTTATATTACAATTATGGTTCCTTAAGGTACACATTTATAAATAAAATGTTTATTACCATTTACAATTATTATAATAAAACACATATGAATGAACTTTCAATGTAATAACACAAAATATTTAAAAAGTTTTAAAATATTAATAAAAATTATTATTGGAGTAGCTATTATGATGAAAGTTACCAAATTATAAATGAAGAATAATTATTTATGAATTATAATCAATGGTTAGACAAGTTAAGATGCTGAATAGTAAGCTGAGTGATTCCAAATGCGCAGTAAATTCATTGATTGTAATTGTTGAATCAAAAATGATTGCTCTTATAATTTCTATAAAATTCTCATATGAAATCCTAATTTTAGGCATATCATAGATACTTAATGAATAGCGTTATAATACATTCGATTTTCACAAATTTAATATGGGATTATTAGAATTTGTAATATATTCTCATTTAGGTAACAATAATAATACCACCAACCAATTTTATGTAAAATTAATCAATTTTGTTGAATTGTTACATGTTTGTGTTATTCTAATTATTACTTGTACCTAAATATTGCAAAATTGTAAAGAAATCTGTGGCATAATGACAGAACATAATTCCATTAAAACCATATAATTTTGAATAAGAAATGTTTTACAATCTTATTTCAGTTTGTTAAGGTTCGGTATTTTAAGAAAATTACAAATAGAAAAAAAATATAAATTCAGGTAATATCTTGTGTTAAATATAAACATTATTTCTGAACGACCAATATATTTAAAAAAAATTTTTATGGACTAATACTATTTTATTCCTTTAAGTTAAAAACATGTTTTCATCAATCTTTAGTTAGGATTTGTAATAATTTAATAATCTGTGTGATTCAGACGTTTTCCGCTGTTTGAAATTCATTTTTGGAGATTACAGCTTTTATGCGTTTGAACGCCGGTCAGTGAACTTCAAATTAACTTCAATTCATGATATAATAACACAAATAACTTTTCCTCGTATTAATATCAACGAGATTTTTCAGGCAGAGCGCTGTATCCAATTACTAACCAGATTCTTCAATTAAATCGATCCTAGATGGGCTTCTCAAAATAGTTATTTATAAAGTGGTATTTTATTTCAAATTAATTTTGTTCGATTTGCCAAACAATTATTTGAACAAAAACATCGGAATTACTAAATAATTGTTTTGTATAAAAATTAATAAGAGATTTATTTGTTACCAAAAAGCATTTCATTGAAAAATATTTTCTTTAAAAGAAATCATTTATTTGGGAATTTAAATAAACAGCTTATTTGAATCAAATAGCGCATTGTGTTCGATCTATTCAAATAAGTTGTTTATTTATTTCAAATAGATGTTTGTTGATCCAAATAGTTTTTTCCCATTTGTCTACAATTATGAAATGATGTCGTTAATTTAAATGTAGGATTATTTTATAAAATGCGCCAAAATCTAGAACGCTTTTAGTAATTTGCTTTTTTTATTATCATTGTATAAAAAACATTAATAATAGATTCTTTTGTTACCAAAAAGCATATAATTGTTCTAAAAAATATTTTGTTTAAAACAAATAATTTATTTGGAAAATTAAATAAACAGTTTAATCAATTCTGTTCGACCTATCCAAATAACTTGTTTACTTGTTTCAACTAGATTTTTTTTGTTGATTCAAATAATCTTTCCCATATGTCTACAATTAATAAATGCTGTTGTTAATTTAAATTATTTTAGGAAATGCACCAAAGCCTAGAGTACCTTAGTAGTTTGCTTTTTATTTTTTATTATCATTGTTTTAAATAAAAATTAATAAAATATTTATTTGTTATTAAAAAGCATTTGATTGATCTAAAAATATATTGTTTAAAACAAATAATTTATTTGGAAAATTTAATAAACATTTTATTTGAATCAAGTAGAACATTGTGCTCGACCTATCCAAATAACTTGTTTCAAATAGATTTTTTTGTTAATTCAAATAATCTTTCCCGTCTGTTTATAATTATTTAATGGTGTTGCTTTTTATTTTTTAAACGATTTTTAAATATCTTGTTCTTACTTTTACTGCCATTTTTCTTAACTATAATAAAATAATATAATAATAGATATTTTCATCCCACGCTAATTCCATTTAGTTAATTAGCGTTCACGTGCAAACTTAAAAATAGAAAAACGAATTTTCACATTTTCACTAACTTGTGTAAGATGAGAGAACATTACGTAATTACGTTATTTTCTATGACCTACTTCGCATAATATAATACATTCGCTCTAACAGAGATTTGTACATAAATATATAGGGTGGTTTATTAATAACAGAAAAATTAGGTGTTCATAATGAAGATGTAATTCACGCCCCACTTTTTGAATTAAAAAAGGCACATTTATTTTGATTTTAACGGGTATTTTTTGTTGCTGAAAGGTACTTGACTGGTAGTATTTAGAAACATATTAATATGTTCTAAAGTACTTAAATTATCTACCGGTTATGACGGGTAAATGTCAAAGAAGAATATTTAATTAATGAATTACCCTGTATATTTTGTAAAAGAGATTAGTGCTTATTTTCAGGTCCTTAATTATGAAATCTACAGAGTTGCATAATAATATGCGACATTTAATACGTTTTTAATGGCTTTCCTCTAAATTTAATGTTCCTCCAATAATTTGACCTCATTAAATACCAGCCAGAAATTAGAAAATTAAAGATTAAATAGTAAAGCTACACTTTTTGGTATAATACTCCTGTTGGAAATGTTCTATTTTTTTAAACAGTTTTATCAAATTATTTTTTTTTTTTGTGATAATGTTTAATAATTTTCCTCTAAAGTTCAGTAATAAATGAGGAAGTTTGAGAGAAAATTATAAAGTTACACTCTTTGACCTAATATTTCTAAGGGACATATTATATTTTTTAAATAATAAATTTGAAAATTAGATGGAAAATAGTAAAGCTATACTCTTTGGTCTAATATTCCTAATGTTCATTTTATATTTTTTTTATTAATTTAATTATCATACTATTGATTTTTCTTTCGTAAAAATGTTTAATTACTTTCTTCGAAATTAGACGTGTTTCCCAATAATTTGACCTCATTAAATTCTAGTCATAAATTAGAAAATTGTAAGGCAACTCGTTCTGGCTTAATATTCCTGATGGACTTTTTATATTTTTTAAACGAATTTTCCCCGTAATTAAATATTTTTTCCCAATAATTCAACGTCATTAAATTCCAGACATAAATTAGAAATTGCAGGAAAAAGTAAAGCTACACTCTCTGGCCTAATATTCCTGAAGGACTTTTTTGTATTATTTAAACAATTTTCTTATACATTAATTTAACTTTAAAAATTTTGTCGAAATTAGATATTTTTCCAATTATTAAATTAGAGAGAAAATTGTAAGACTACTTTGACCTAATATTCCTAATGGACGTTTTATATGTTTTTGAACAATATTATTATACTATTTTCCTTTTGCAAAATGTTTAATAATTTTTCCCGAAATTATATATTTTCCTCAATAATTCAAACTCATTAAATTCCAGTTATAAATTAGGAAATTATGAGGGAAAATTAACTGCACTGTCTGGCATAATACACAATGGATTTTTTATCTTATCTTATTTAATTCATATTTCTTTTGCTAGAATATTTAAAAACTTTTATCTAAACTAGATATTTTTCTCAATATGTCGAGTAAAATCTCATTAAATTACAGCCAAAAATTAGAAAAAATGGTAAAATAAAATTAATTGATATACTCTGGCTCAATCTTCATAAGGCAGTTTTTACTTTTTTTAATGTGGTTATGTGAAAAATAAAACACTAAAAAACTTCATTAACTTGAAGCTAAATTTAAAAGTGACAATAACATTCTTACAAACAAAATTTTCACATAACCACTTTAAAAGACAAAAAAATTTCATTTTTTCATCATTTTCACCATTACTTTATTTGTTATTAATGTTTCCAATATTTTTAATGAGTTTCGTTAACGAAAAATTGGGGAAAATTTACTAACTTTTTTTAGTTATTACATAAATACAATAGAATAAAAAGATATTATCTTAATAGCAATATAACGGTGATTATCCTCTTAATTATTATACTGGTACAGTAGAATGATGTATTACATCCAACGAAATGTTATATGACGATACAACAAACTCAAAAATAGTCTAATGTGACACCATTCTTCTGAATCTAAACGGTTTCAGCCTCGTACCTACTTCTGGTAGATATAGATATTGCGTTATCGTTGATGTCTTTTCGGTTGTCGAGAGTTCGTTGACACAGATAAACCAATTTTGATTGCCATACATTATTTTTATTAATCGATTACGACCTCACAACAGGTAGTCAATTATTTTATTTAACTGTACCATACGGCGTTCATTATTTTGATAAAAAAAAACCCCTGTATAATTCATGTCAAAACATTTGGATAATTTTACTTTCAAATTTAATTGACACATTTCATAAAAGAGTGTATTCACTAATCACAGAATTACCTGAAGAGGTATTTTCGAATGGCCTGCTCGGAATCCTGATCTTACACTCCTTGATTTATTTTAAGCATCAATTAAAAAGAAAGGAAGAAATATTGAAACCTAGTGAGTGGTGATTTGCATTGGGTGTATTTTATTTATGGGTTTCATTTTATAAAGATAAAGAAGTCTCTTAAAAAATAATAAAATCGAAAACGAATTTCCTTAAAATCTACTTTTTAAACGGGCAGTAAAAACTCGCTTTTAAATGGTGTTACGTCTCAAATCATAAAAAGAGAAATAATGACTTGCTCCGTGTCCTTACCCATTGATTTCTTTTAAAAAGAATTCACTTAAAAAAAAGAAATGAAGAAGCACTCAAACCTAGTGAGTGGTGATTTGCAGTGGGTGTATTTTATTTATGGGTTTCATTTTATAAAGATAAAGGATAAAGAAAGTTTCATAAAAAATAATAAAATTGACAAGGAATTTCCTTACAATCTACTTTTTAAACAAGCAGTAAAGACTCGCTTTTAAATGGTGTTACGCCTCAAATCATAGAAAAAAAAATACTAATGGCCTGCTCCGTGTCCTTACCTTACACCCATTGATTTCTTTTAAATGATGTTACGCCTCTGATCATAGAAAAAATAAAAAAATGTACTAATGGCCTGCTCGACATCCTGATTTTACAGCCCTTGATTTCTTTTAATAAGAATCAGTTAAAAAAAGAAACGAAGAAGCACTCAAACCTAGTGAGTGGTGATTTGCACTGGGTGTATTTTATTTACGGGTTTTATTTTATAAAGATAAAGGATAAAGAAAGTCTAAATAAAAAAAAAAAGGAATCGGGCAATTTATTTTAAGGAATGGAATGCTGGATAAACTGAGACAAAGAAAAATTCTGACGCAAGGCCTAACGCAAATAGACTGACATGTCGGTGAACGAGAAATACCTCTAAGTTCGTCGCTATTTTTGAAAATAGTCTTGTTTACGTATCTCGTGAACTAATGACAAGATTAAGGCAGGTAAAATAAATATTTTGGAATTGCTTGTTTCCGATACCCAAATATTTATTTTCTTCGAGGTGCATCATTCAATTCGGTTCAATAGCTTTATAATTGGAATCATCAACGTAAATAAAAACAAATTTTCATATTTTAAGAATTCCCCAAAATTTGTATTTATTATTTATTTAGATCATTCCAAGAAGCACTAATGCTTTTATAATTATATCCTGATACTGTTCGTTAGTTAATTTCACCCATCGTTTGATTTTGATTACTGTTTCCAGATGTTATTAATTATTATTCCGAAATAATATAAACATACATAAAACTAAAACTATATTAAAGTACATTTCCATAACGACATCAAATACAAGGCCAGAAAAGAAAATTAAGATAATGATAAACCGAGTACTGCATCACCCACTTTACAAAATTAAGCAATATCAAAAATCTGGTATTTTTGAATAAACTACATCATACTAAAAAACTTGCAGTATTAAAAAATACTAGATATATAATTAAAAATAAAATCCTATATTATAGAAATGGAAAAGTGGAATTCAAATTTAAAATGAAATATAGGGTGTTGCGTTTAAAAATGTTACTTTGTACTATCACTACATAAAGAGATTTTATATATATATGTGAAAACAATTTGGAATTTAGAGATACCTTTAATACATATGTATAAGTTTTTATTATAATTATTGGGATAATGAAAATGTTGATCTTTATCAGAGGTTTATGACACCCCGTATGTATTTATAAGTGACCGTATATGTCACACTAAAATTGCCTAGATTAATGTTGAATCACATCTCCCATTTATTGATCCAAATCATCTTTCGACACAGTCGGTAGAAACATCACATAAAGAAATATTAAAGTAAAAGATTTAAAAATTACGATGCAAATGAAGGAAATAAATTCATCATTTCGCAATTCGTTATGATGTACAAATGATGTACCACATTTCTATTTAATGATGACATCATTATGTTTGTACAGATGACGTCACGAATGAAATCAGTAGACAAAGAAGTCACAGAAGTGCTAAATACTGTTTTATACTAACGTTAGTTTGTCAGAATTTTTGTTAAAATTTTTGTTCCTTTGTTTTAGTTTTTAAAACGAACTAATTATCTTTGTTAATGCTTATTAAATTTAAATGACTTGCAGATACATACCAAATGAACTAAGTAATAAATTAGAAACAATTAAAGTATCTCGTTCTGCATAAAATTCAAAGTACAACATAATTGTTATACATATAAGATTTTTGTATTATTTATATTACTGAATGTTTTGAATCTATTATTCTTTTTGTTGTACAATTCTAGATATAATCATTATATTAGATTAATATGATTTACTAATAGAAAGGAATAAATATAACCTTCGTTATTATTATTAAAATTAGAAATAAACGAACTCGAATCTTATTTTTTTCCTTTGTTATCGTACATTGCAAACTTGAATTCAATCATATAGAACATTTTTAAATAGACTTCACATGACATTCAATTATCTAATTAATTAAACAAGAACCAGTTAATTATTATGAAAATATTAAACACGTGTCGCAGTATTCATGGTATAATTCGTTTGGAAAATTTTCAACTAAATAATTTTTGAAACCCAACAGAATAGAACTGAATATAAAACCGTGAATATTTTGAAAATTTCTTGAGTATTTTGAGTACATAAAATATGCCTGAGTAAAGTACACTGTTCCTACTTTGGAATAAAGTTATTTCTGCTTTTAACCAATCTCTGACGTTATTAATAATCCCGTCATTACTTTTTAAGCAAGATTTGGCAGGCAAGCAAGCAAACAAACAAAGATTTCCAACGACCGATTACTGTGTAATTTAATCGAGTAAATTTATTTGTAGACATTACGGCACCAAAAGTATTATGCATAGATTTTCAAAAATATCTGTTGAAAATTTTCCGTCCGATTATCGATTTTAAATTGCTTTCCGGAAAATAATAATCTCTTTTCAATTCTCCTTATTGCTCGATTATCATAATAAAATGTTTATCTGGTACTTAAGTACCTGTCTAATTGTTAAAATATGAGCTAGTGCATAGTTTTTATTTGGTCAGCAACGTTTCCACGATATATTTGGTTTTTTAATATACATGAAATGTATATTCCATTATATATACACTTTTTTCCTATAATCACAAGTATTAAAAAAATAAACAAATAATAAAATTAGAAATGCAAAAGGACAAAATTTTAAAATTAAAATTTAATATTTAAAACTTAGGGTTCTAAATTTAAAAATCCCTAAATTGAAAAACTCAAAAATCTATAACTTTAAAATTTAACATTCTAAAAATCTAAAAATTAAGTATTTAAAAGTTCCAATTTAGCACAAACAAAATTTATCGAGAGGGTGCTTATTTTTTGTATAAAACTGGATGATTGTTGAATTTTTTTAAATTTTTATATTTTAGATTCTTTGGAATTTTACATTTTAAAGTCTTATACTTTTTCAATTTTCGGATTCCATTTTTTTATAGTAGTGTTTATTTTTTTGTATAAAAATGGTTATTTGTTGGATTTTTTTGAATATTTGTATTTTAGATTTTTTGTGATTTTTACATTTTAAAGTTTCAGATTTTTGAGTTTTTCAATTTTCGGATTTTTAGATTTCTAGCTTAAAGTTTTAAATGCACTTTTAATACTTGTGTTTATAGAAAAAAATTGTGTATGTTGTGTGTTTATTTTTTTGTATAAAAATGGTTGTTTGTTGTTTTTTTTAAGGTTCATATTTTACATTTTTGGGATTCTTACTTTTTAAAGATTTAGATTTGAGTTTGTCAATTCACTTATTTTAGATTTCTAGCTTAAATTTTTAAATTTTGTACTTTTGTATTCACAAATAAAGTACCATTTTTTTTCCTTTGATTATTGGACCTTTAGCCCCACACAATTTAATTTAAAGAAAATTTTGCTTATTAAGATAAATTCCACAATTAAGTTGTATGTCTCCTTATCCTCCGTTGCAAGTAGAACTAATGGGAAATTGACAATTTAACAGTTTCCGTTTGTCAATAAATTAAGAGATTCCTGGATTTGTTTTGCAATTAAAAAACAGTTGATTCAAGTCAGCAGTTTCATTATCATATTGACAAAGAGGTGATTCTATTATCATATCACTATCTTATGCAAATGGCCCAGAAAGCGTTCATGGTTGACTTTAAGTCGTTTAATGATAGGCGAGTATTTTTTTAAAAAAATATAAGGAGAACCGGTTTTGGTAGACCCTTGCAAATTAGAAAATAGGGATTAGTGGAGATTCTGAGTATCTCAAATCAATTTTTCTTCCATTTTTTTTAATCATATTTTGTTTATATTTGCAAAAAAAATCTCTATAACAAGGAATATTATGAAAATTAGTGCAAATTTGGTTTCCAACATTTGCTTTTTCATAGTGAAAGCTTAATATAGTAAAAATTTTAGCCTACAAATGAAAAAGTTTTTTGAGTTGCTTAATGTTTATAACAATTATAATTAAAGTTATGCAAATTACAATTACAGAAAGGAGAGTATATGGAAAGGCACTTGGTGCAATTATTAGACTTGGTTCATAAAATGTCAAGTATGAATAAAGACTTAGTTGACAAACTAGTTGTAACTTTTTGTTGAGCAGTATACCTGAAAGATATAACACCATTGTTAAGTAAATAGTATCGTAACTGGTATAACAATTGAAAAGAAATATTCAGTTAGTAACAATAACGTCAATAAACTTATATTTCTGAAGGAAGTAAAATCATTACTGCAGTAGTGTTACGAACCTTGAAAATTGTGGACCTAGGTAGAATAAAATAAAAGTATTGAAAAATAAGTAGAAGTACATACCACAAAAAAATTGATGAAATGAAAACAAATATGAGCTAATTAAATAATATTTATTGGTACATGACAATAGAGAATTGAGTCAGCAGTCCATAAAGATTTATCAGATATAGTAAAAATGTAAATCCTGGTGGAAATTGGGAATCTAAAAATAATAAGCCCATGTAGAGGTTAATTACTGCTCAGGAATATTGGAATATTACAGAATTTCAAGAAACAAAGTTAAATTCTGAAAAAGATATAACACAATTGTTATGTAAATAGTATCATAACTAGTATACTAATTATTAAAAAAATACCTATATAGACAGTTGTGGTGATAATAAACTTATATTTCTGAATGAGGTAAAATTTTCTATAAAAATAAACTAAGCACTGTAGCGAACTGAACCGTAACCCCCCTACAAATTACCTATATTATTTGTAAAACTACTATTTTAATCGTAAAATATTAAGAAACACACATTTCTTTAATTAATGTACTATTTAAATAAATTACACGTTTACACCTATATAATGCAATGAAACTTTGAAAACTCGTCCTTGGATACCAATCTATTTTGTAGTACTAATAATTTATTTCAACACGTGTAGCATATTCAATATTATTAAGTATAGATAGACCCCAATATTCATTCTGACGAAATAAAGATCTTTACTAAATAAGTAGTAAATTAGTCATTGAATAATATCCAACCAGTGATATGAATAATAACCATTTAAGGATTAGATTATAACACTGTAGACAAAAAGTGTGTAAAAACTTTCAAAATTGCCTAATAATATTAATAGTCGAATGACCCGAAACAAGGAGAACCGTCGACTTTAAATTGGATCGCGTATCAAATAAGCCAAATCAGCTGTCATTGCCTGATTTCCTATTTATTTTACATTTTGCAGACAAAATGGCACCCACTTATCTTTGTTTAACTAATCTGTGTTGTAATGGATACTTTACCTTCGTTTCGTTGCCAAACGGATAAACTAGGACCGCTGATGCTATATAAGAACACTTCGACAAGAGTTTGTTGCTATTTTATTACACATTATGAATATTGGAGTAGAGTTTTTATGCACTTTGCACAATTACAGATTAGTTTGTTTTTACACCAGTTGACAGCTCGCAGGTTCTCTCAAAACTAGTCAGCTGTTTTTATCAAGTGTAAAGTTGGACGAAGTAGAGAGGGGAAGGGCTGGCGGCGCGCGATATTTGAACTGAAAATCGTTAGGGGAACATGGGTCAGTTCACAAGAATTACTAAAAAAAATAAAAAAAAAGATAAGCTTCGTTATAAGATATGCCTTTTTAAGTATTTTCCTCTTTAGACCAAATATCTGTATGCAGCTAGGAATATATTTATTTTGATAACCACTATCTTATGCAACTACCTTTACACCAATGAGGTACATTGGGCTGCAAACTATCGAACATTTCTTATAACCAAATCAATTATATACAGGGTGTTTCATTATACATTATTCATATTACAATTGAAGAATTCTTGACCCAAAATATGACGATTTAACCTAAAACACTTTAAAAATGATTTTTTTTAAAGTGATTTTTGGTAATTGTTACGATACATTCTGATATGTTTTGTTCATATTAGGCATTAGGTATGTTAGAACACTTTAATTTATTTTTTTTATTTATTTAATATTATTACTTAGGTACATCTCACAAGAGATTCGTGGTTTTCACTAAGTTTCATCGTAAAAATTAAATACCATTATAAACCTTCTGTTCATGCTAAATTATTATTTTTTTATTCGAACTTAGTGAAATCGACGAAACTCATGATAATATGAGAATATGAAATAATATTAAATTAATAGGATCCGTATACCTAATTTTTTGCCCCTTCTTCAAAAATAATTTGAGTTACTAAAAATCATTAATTTTAAATAGAACATCATTTTTTTATTTAACTTTTCATTCCAAAATAAAATCTCAAGTCGTTAGCGAATTTTCAAAAAAGTTGTAATTATCTTTTGCCATTTTTAATAAAAAATAATTTATTTTTATATTTTAAATGTAAATAACATCGTTTCTCACATATAATTTTCTAAAAAGTTAGCAAAACATTAAAATCTTTAATGAATTTTCAAAAAGTTTTCTTTTGCGTTTAGAAATAGTTATTTTAATTTATTAAAAATTTTCAATTTTGTTTTTTTCGTACAAGCTTGTTTTAATAGGCAGTCAATTTAAAAAATTGTTCAAAAACCATTTATTTTTAGTTTACATTTTTCAATCCTTTTTTTTATTTAAATGTTGTTTCTGGAAGAAAACTTTCCATTAACACTAATCCTTTTGTTTTTAAAATTTTCCTAATAAAAACAATTTACTCTAGCCTGATAAGCTCTAGTTTTATTATGAGATTCTTAATTTTTAACCCAAGTAAAGATATTAAACATTCAGTTTGAATTTGGTAAACACATCAACGTGTTAAATTTAGTATGCACAAGAAAATATATTTAACATTTTTTTTTAAATTAGTCATTTAAAATTTATCCAGATAGTGCTAATAAAATTCAAGATTTTCAAGTAGATAGTAATTATTAGCAAAAGTAAATGGTAAGTATACGACAAATTTTATTTGAATAAAAATGTAGAAAAAAAATGTAAATTAATAAAATGTGCAAGAATATATCTTTTTGGGAAAACCATAGTTGTCAAAGCAATACAAATTGAATTTCGTAGGTTTTATAATATGTAAGACAAAACAAGGAACTTATTTTAAATGGTCATCAAGATGTCCTGAATAGTACCCGATAGATTTTTATTTTTGGGCGCAATGGAAGTCTTTAGTGTATGGCAATAAAATTCATTCGCGAGACTAACTCTGGGGGAAAAATACAAAATGCTGCTTATTTTATTTGATGACAGGATAATATTTTTTATGCCAGAAAAGGGTTCATTAAAAAACTTTAAAAAATGCATGGAAGTAGGAGGGGACGACGTAGAGTGTTTCGAAATGGTTTTTTTATTATTTCGATTTTGCAATCAAATAAAAATGTGTACTGTTTTTCCTTTGAAATCTTTTTCTGGGACTGAATTACGTTTTTCTCGAAAACGGTTGAAATTATCATGTTTCAAGAAGTACAATAATTTGACTTAAAAACGATGTTTACGTTATATTTTATACTCAAAATTTCTAAAAAATTTCGTCAAAAAAAGTTACGACTCATTTTCATCATCAGGAATCGCTTATCTGGCGCCCCTATAACAAAATGTAAAATAAAAATAAAATAATATTATTTGTCTAAAGTTATGCCTCTGTGTTAATTTTGATAACAATCTATGAATTCATTGTGAAATTATATCCAAAACACGAAAAAAGTTTTTCGATTGGAACACCCTATATATTTACCTACATCAACATTTTATTAAGGCATATTTGGTCCAATCCTCATATTTTGGTCTAAATAACGCGTGTTTACTTTCTGTCCGAATAGTTATCACTCACCCTATATAGTAAGAGCACTGGGATTTATTTGTGGACAGGGTTTTTTTTATTGGAGATAAAACATTGGAAAATGAAAATAATTTAAGGTAATACAACTCTAGAGTTATCAATTGATTGTTTTATATATTTTTGAACTAGTTAATTTTCTAATTTTTATTTTTTAATCAAATTAAGACCTACCCTTAAACAAAAGTACTATTGAGTTCGGCCTTTGTAAACCAGGGTCAATTTTTACGCCCCTAGTGCCTAAAACTTCGATAAAAACTTACCGTTCTAAAATATCTGATACTTTTTTATAGGTGATAGAGAAATAACAAGTAATATATATATTTATTAAGCTAGGGACTTATATTTTTATTACCGCTTCTTTGTTTCATTTTCTTATTAATGTTCAATGTACAATTATTACTCATCAAGTAGATCCAAAAAACCCTTAATTTGTAAATTAGGATTAAATTATCTCCATCTGCTATACAAACCCTTAAACCCTTAATCTAACTACATCACTAAATAAAAATTTATATAAACAGTCTTATCCTAGATATTTAACCTATTATTATTTGGGATTAAATCCTTGTTTAAAATATATATCATTAAACACTCCAAAAATAAAAAGAATTGATAACCCCAGATATAGTTCACGACAAAACCTATTTTTGAGAGCAGTAAGTTCGTCAATAACACGGAGATAAAATCGTTTTTAGTGAAGTAGGAATAATTTTCACGATTTTCCAATATGGAACACTACACTATTTCTCCTGACCAGTCAGAAGGCTCAGATAATGTGAGTAAATTTTTTCAATTTATGAGTGACCGAATAGATAAAGTGTGAACGATGTTATTATGCATCTTAGGAATATTTTATATAAATAGGTAATCAATAAGACAGTTTTCGTTGTTTATGATGGTATATCAGTTTATGAATGCATTCCGACACAATATATATCAATGTTTTATTAACAGCGTAAGTTTGGGAGCGCATTTTCAAGAAAATTTGATCTTTTGTGTAATAGACTGTAAGTAGTCTCTGGACCAAAGGTAAATAAAACAAATTTATTAGTTTACTTATAGTTAGAATAAACATTTGCTAAAATCATTTGTTTATTTCTTATCGGGGATAAAAAATTAATTTCGTTTTTATCTGAGAACACGGTTCAAAGTCTGTCATATTTCGGTGTATTTTAGAGTTATTTTGGGAATGGCGTTATTTTCGGATTGATTTAAAAACGATAACCTTATATTAATCGTTTGATACAAAAAAAGGTCGCCTTTATTTCGAATTATTAAATAATGGACATCAATGATTATGTTAAGAACACAGATAATTGTTCCTTGTGAACAGTTGTCTTCTAGTAAAATATTATTCATTTTTTCTAAATTTTTTTTATCTGTAAATAATGAACAGTTTAACAACCCAATAATTTAAAATCTATTTAAAATTTCTAATCTACCGGACGAGGATTTCTAAATGATTATTGATGATAATTTTGGAGTAACTAAAGTATTTTTAATATTATTATAAACTAAATAATAAAAATATATTTTGTATTTTTTTTCAGGATATAGATGCCGACATGATTGAAGATCCATGTTGCAACTCTAAAAAACCGGTGGAAATCACATTTGAAGAAATTACTTCAGCTGCTTATAAAATTAGAAGTGGAATAGTTTACACACCATGCATAGTAAGAATTTTCAATTGTATATTCTCCAAGTGACATCCAAAAAATATCCAAAAGATATGTCCACAGATTTAATTTTGCATCTTCTGTTTAACTGCTAAACAGCTAAATAAAATTGCGGAAAAATTCATTTTTAGTCTAGAAAGAGACGAAGAAAATAGGAAAATCCCAAAAATCCCTTAAAATTTACTTTCACCGCTACATGTGAAATTGGGGCTAATGAAAAATTCTATTCCAAATATTCTTTGATAAGTTAGACTGTTTTAGATCGTTGGTTTAATAAGAAATTTTAAACTCGAGAGGATATAATCAATCAAATCCTGGACGTCTAGTTTATTGATTTATTGCAAAATTAAAAGTTAAAGGATAATAATTTAATAAATAATAATAATAATGTAGCGAGATGTTACTTGTTGAATGGCTGTGCTAAAATTTTTAACACCCCGTTTCCTTATCGAAAGTTTTAAGAAGAATCTTTTAGCGAGATGTTTATCGGTTAAACGTTGATGAGAGAGTTTGGTTGTAAGTGCAATTTTGCACTCTTGAAATAAAGAATATGATTGTTTATATTAGATGTAAAATAAATAAGGAAAAATAATTAAATAATACTAACCAAATATATTTTTAGAAAAAAAAGAATATTGCTTATGACATGACATTTATTTACGTTTTTTAAAAAGATCCGTCAAACTTATTTCTATCTTGGAAAATGGTATTGTCAGATACCGAAATCTGAGTAGACTAGAATATATACTAAAACGCTTTGGAAGACTGTAGAAATTCAAGATAAGTATTATTTATCTTTTCATATTTCTTCATATTGCTAAATTATTGAAATATTGCCAACATCACTAGTCCTAACGATAAAAGATCTTATTTATTAAATAAAATGACAACAACGAGACGTTTTTAGTGAAAAATTCCATTGACAGTTAAAAATAAAGCAAACAATTTCACTCTTATATTAATTATCTCTCAAAAAACACACGTGCATCATATCCTAAAATGCAATATCTGCATCGAATCCAAAAATCACGTAGCCAATTTTTGCACCCTTGATACATTTTAACACAGAAACACTCACTCGGTTAATAACTCGTGACCGAAAAACATCTCGTAAAAATACTCTATGTCTCATTAGTTTTAAACAAAAACTTATTCAGACATTTTTGTGCTAAACTTCAAAAGAGCAGCCACTTAAACAAAAAAACATTTAGATGAAGAAGGTTCTCCATTGGGCTCAAATGTAGTATAGTGGATTAATGAAAAGAAAAGATTTTGAATTTCTTGGTTAAAAAAACATTTTGTAATCAGAAAGACTTTTGAAAGTAAAAAATGGTGAAAAGAAAGAAAAGAGAACCAGAGAAGTGCTTCTTTTTTGTTTACAACGCAATTTCATAAAACTTAACTGATACGCGTTATATAAAGAACAACTGAATTTTTATTAATTTTTAAGTTCTCTAAGTATGGAACAGTTTATTAAAACTGTGGATTTGTATTGAAACCAGAATGAATTAATTGATCTGCTATTAATTTTTTTAGCCTTCAATGTAAAAATTCTTCAAAAAATCAGGAACCTAACCAGTCTTAACAAAAGCATGTTTTAATATTAATCATAATAATACAAAGCTTTCGTTTTGATACATTTTTATTTTTTGCAGCGCTCCCATATGTCCACTTTAACAGGAATGGATTTATTTTTAAAAAAAGATTTTCTACAACAAACAGGAAGGTGCGTCAATTTACTCATCCATGGCGATAAATTATACTATTTTTTTTTTAGTTTTAAGGAACGCGGTGCCCGTTACGCCCTTCTCCAACTTACACCAGAACAAAGACAAAAAGGCGTCATAGCAGCATCTTTAGGAAATCATGCTCAAGCTGTCAGTTACCATGGTTACCAACTGGGAATCCCCGTCACAGTGGTCATGCCGATAGTAGCTCCAATAATGAAAATTCAAAAGTGTAGAGACTACAACGCTCAAGTAATAATGGAAGGCAGGAACATGGCGGAAGCTAAACGAAAAGCGTACCAAATGGCCAGAGATCTAGAATTAACTTATATAAATGGGCAAGTACAATTGTATTTCGAGCCTTTTTGCCACAGTGGAACAAGCAATTAATTAATTTAGTTAGGAAACGTAAGTGCGTTAGGGATTGATATTGACACATGACAGTATGACTGACAGCTTACAGTGACAAGTGACAGGTGACAGATGATATTGACAATTTACTTACTTTACTAGTTACGACCCTGATTATTATTTTTTAAATAATAAATTAAAGGAATATTATGTTTTTTAAATATTTGTTATATAAACTAAATATTTATTATATTTGTTTTACTACATTTATATCAAATTCAAGAGCTTATATTATATATATAAATATATAAAATATTTTGGACAGAATAAATAAAAAATGAAAATTTTAAACGTATCAATATGTAAAAATGTAACATCCTTTAATTTTATTGTTTTTGGAAATTTTCGTCAAATCTCCACTGCAAACAGTCAGGATTTTGACGTAGAATACGAGTTTTTTTAAGATATTTGGTTTAAAATAGAGATTTAGTAAAATTTCTCTCTTTAAAATCGAATTTAATTAAAATCTTGTAATCAAAATCCATATCTTGAATAAAAACACGAAATATCGTTTTTATAGTCAATATCTTAAAGAATAACAATTAATTATTCATATTTTTACTTGAAAATCGAGATTCAAATAATTTTGCAAAATTCATTAAAATTTTGACTTTAAAATCTAGATTTATTAAAATCTCGACTTGATAACTGAGATCTTAAAGGAAATAAAGTGCTTTTTATTATTTTTGATTAAGTTTCGAAATTCATTAAAACATTGAGTTTAAAATGAAGATTTAACGTAGTAAAGATTTTTTTCCAATATTTTTGCAAGACTTATTAAAATCTTTAAAATCAATTTTTTTTAAAATGTCTACTTGATAATTGAGATCTCAAAAAAAAAAAGTGAGTTTTCTTAAGATTCTTGTTTTAAAATCAAAATTGATTCAAATTAGGACTTTAAAATCGCGGTCTTAAAGAAAAACCAGAGAATTTTTTAATATGTCTGAATTAAGTTAATATTTCTTAACCTTTCAGATTTAAAGTCGAGATTCACTGAAATATTGACTTCAAAAAGCGAGATATATGAATGAAAACACAATTTTTTAAGGTTTCTGATTTAAAGTCGAGATTTATTGAATTTAAAGTAGAGATTTGAAATAAAACATGACAATTTAAAGACGAGATTTAGAAGCAAAATTCGATAATATTAAAATTTTTGTTTTAAATTTGAGATTCAATAAAATCTCGACTTTAAAACTCTCGAATAGGAAATCGAGATCTTGAAAAAACACATGAGACATTTTAAGATTTTTATTTAAAAGACGAGATTCATGATAATGTAATAAAATAAGGTTAAAGTCGAGATTTAAAATACAATGAAAGATTTATAATATTTTTGGGAGATTTGTCTAAACTTTGAATTCAAAAGTCGATATTTTGAAGAAAACATGACTTTTATTAAAAATCTAAATTAAAATCGAGAACCATTTAAAATCTCAAGTTCAACATCCAGATTCATTAAAATCTCGACTTCAAAATCGAGATCTTAAAAAAATACAAGATTTTATTAATCCTTTAATCCTTAAAATCGAGATTTTGAAGCAAAACACGAAAATTTAATATCGAGATTTAGAAAGAAAATTCAATATATTCAAATTTCCACTTTAAAATTGAAATTCAATAAAAATTCGATTTTAAAAATCTCTAATTAAAGATAGTTAGGATATCATGTTATTAATAATATATTATAAATCGTAAAATTTTTAAAACCATTTTAATATTAATAATCAATCATATTTGGATAAAAATATAAAAATAATATGACTTAAATATATCTACCTAATATTTAATATATATTGTTAATTAAATATTTAAAAATATGTGGCAACAAATATTTAACAAACATTTTTTATAAATATGTAATTAATATTTCTGGTTACTTTTAATCATTTATTTATTTATTTATTATTATTATTGGTGTTATTATGTTTATTATTATTATTAGTAGTATTAATTAGTATGGTTTATCAACTTTTCTGGAGATTTATTACAATTTTTCTCTAGAACTTAAACTCGATGCCAATACTCTAATTAATGACTTCGAAATGATACCTACACCTTCAAATTTATGTAATATTACACCATTTATTATCCTTTAGATACGATAATCCTCGGACCATTGCAGGACAAGGTACAATAGGTTTAGAAATAATGGAACAAGTAGAAGATATAGACGCCGTGGTCGTTCCTTGTGGAGGCGGTGGTCTGCTGGCTGGTGTGGCTGTATCTGTGAAAACCTTGAATCCCAATATAAAAATCATAGTAAGAAAAAAGGTATTTTTTCAAAAAAAATTTCTTTAACGCCAACATTACAGGGTGTAGAATCGGAAAGATGCGCTAGTTACTCCAAAGCTATAGAAGCCTCAGAACCCACATATACAGAAATAGAAGGCACCCTAGCAGATGGCCTTGCGGTACCCCAAGTGGGTTACAATGCTTGGAGGACATCAAAAAATTTAGTTGATAAAATGGTAGAAAAAGAATCACTTTCTCGCAAGTTTGTATATCGTTGTTCTTTGCAGGTTGTAGTTAAAGAAGAATGGATAGCAGTAGCCATTTTGAGGTTTATTGAAAATGAAAAATGCGTTGTCGAAGGAGCGGGAGCGTGTGGATTAGCTGCCATATTGGCTGGACATTTAGATGAGTTTAAAGGAAAAAGGTATTTGAATATCAGTAATGTTACTCTATTTATTGGATTGTGGCAATGCCCAATTCTTACATATATCGCCCAGTTGGACTTTCTCGAGAAGCGTGAAGGGACTCGTGATATAGTTTTGTTTTAGGGGATGTAATTTGAATTAAATGATATCGTTTAATTTGCTGTTGGAAATGGTGAATTTCCAATAACATTTAATGGTTGTCCATTAAACAAGCAAATTTCTCTCGTATATCTACGACCTGGTGAATATTTGTAGACATCCTATAGATTTCTCTGTAGCTGGCAATAAAACCTTGGTAGTAAAGGGTGGCTTACAATTAAAAATTATGAAATAATTCACACATTCAGTACATATTTACAACAGTATAACCATCAGAGAATGTCCAATATTATTTCTTTATGCTTTTGGCTAAGCCCTGGATGAAATACTTTTGTCGTGTGGATCCTTTTATATTTATCAAATCGTTTATTTTTAGGGTGGTGCTAATATTAAGTGGCGGTAATATCGATACAACGATTTTGGGACGATGTTTAGAAAGAGGTTTAGCAGCCGATGGCCGTTTAGTAAAATGCAAAATCACAGTTAGCGACAGGCCAGGAGGAATATCGGAGTTGTGCAAACTTATCGGATCCATTGGAGTTTCTATTAAAGATATCATTCACGAAAGAGCATGGGTAACATCGGATGTATTTAGCGTTGAGGTAAGTCAAATTAAAATATTTGTTTATTGTTTATAAAATGCTTCTATTTTAGGTGAAAGTTGTTTGTGAAACCAGAGATTTTAACCATACTGTAGAATTAAGGGAGTTGCTTTATTCTAAGTATAAGAAAGTGCGTTTCGATAATAGTGCCAAAAGAGATTTTGTCTCTTCGTCTTGTGATGAAGATTACCAATAGTGATTTTTTATTTTTTTTTATTATATATATATGTACATATTAGAAATGTCGTATAAATATCAATTTACCATTGTGGTGTAATATAATATATTTTTTAATAAAATGGTATATTTTTAAAACAGAATATGTCCCTTTTCCAAGAAACATCTTTCAATAAACGACAATGTTTATATAAAAAAAACAGGTAATGCTACTCGTGGGAAATGAATATCATTCCCTACTATTCTACCTTATACCATAAAATCTAAGTTGTAAAATGGGTTGCATAGTCAATTGGGACAATTGTACCGTGACATCTATGAGAAAAGTTCACTTATCCTTTATTTGATTTGTTGACAATGACATGACGTTTGTGTAGGATTTTTAACCTGATGAAATGTAAAGTAGTAAAAAAGTAATTATTCGTAAATTCAAAATTATATTGTGAATTAATTGATCTCTATTTAAATTATGGAACTAAAGTTACGTACGTTGTCTGATATAACCAAAAGAGCTTTCAATATCGAAAATTGGTCAACGAAAACATCAAAAGAACAGGTTAATTTCGATTCTAACCTAAGATCTTAGAAACCTTGATTGCAGTTTTTTTTTAGATGGAAGTAGAAAAAAATGTAACTACAAAATTCAAGGAGCTGTTATTAAAGTTCGCTAATAACAAAGATTTACCTGAACTTTACAAGGAGAAACATCGGCGATATTTACTGGATAGTACTTTTAATCTTCCAACAAATTATGAAGTAAGTTGTAACAGTTGTCAAGAGGCACGTTACATATTTCTACCACATAAAGAGTACCTTAAGGTGAATCTCATATGAACCCTTAAATATACTTTTTATGCAAAATTTATAATTTGCTCTTTACTTAACAAAAAAAGAAAGCAAAGAGTATCCATAAAATATGTTAAATGAAGCTGTCTTGACCGAGAAATTGTCCAACTGTGTATTTGATAAGGTCTTCTGGCCGGTTTTCTTTAATGCCCTTCAACAAATCATTTCTACAATATGTCTGGTAAAAAAAGAGTGTCTGTTCCTAAAAGATAATTGATCATATTCTGTCGTTTTATTAAAAAACCTAATACAAATTGAGGTGTTAAACTATTCTCAAACCTGTAAAAGCTAAATTTCATTCCCTGATGATTTGTTGAATGTAGAAATTTAAGCCTTAATCCATTATTTATTCTTTAAACAGGTAGAAACACTCACAACTAATGAAAAATTTTAAAAAATTGGTTTAAATTGAATATTAAATATTTATATCTATCACCTTTATTTAGTAAAGCTAATTTCACATTACAGTTAGAAATATATGCTGATCTAATATATAAAACTTAAAAACTAATATACCAATTGAATTAAGATACTAAAACATTACAATGGTTGGATCATCATTAAGTGAAGATATTTTTGAGCACTACTGGCAGCTTATTAAAAGTTTGAGTTCCTTAAAAACACTGAATTTTTTATACTTGTTTAGTGTGGGATATGAAAATTATATCGATTAGTTGTAGTATAATTATGGTAGTTAAAGTTATAACTTATTGTACCAGACAAATATGATGTTAAATTTTATAAATGAATGTGTTTACTACCGAGAGCAGTTTTTTACTGAACATTTAATTTAATTTATAATGCTATAATTTATCCTCAGTTTACTTACTGCGTCTTAATATATTGTAATAATAAAGACACAGAATTCAAGCTATAGAAGCAATAGAACAATTAGACTACTCTTGAAGTGCAACAGATGCACAAGAATAAAAAATCGGTTATTAAGGCTTAATTTTTTTAACATATAATAACAATTAAAAAGAACAAGAATAAACTATTTTATTAAAATGTAATATATGAATATATTGCGGAAATAATTATTTTTTATATTTTAATTAAAAAAAATTAAGAAAATCATATTTTCAAATTTAGTATTGTGCACAATTTAACAATATTATATGTATATGTTTTTTTACTTTGTATTTTTGTAGCTATCAGCTAAATAAAGATTATTATTATTATGGTAAAAATGAACTTATGATTAATTTAATTATTCATTTAGGCATTTTTTTAAACAAAAAATATCGCACTGGCAATTAGATACAAAGACAAGAAAGGTGTAATTAAGACATTAAACACAATTTTATATTTATGTTAGCTAATAAAATACTTGCATCTAACAATGTTTGGTTTGAATGATTGCACTATTACACAATGCTGACTTTTCTGTTTTAGCTAAATGTAGTTTTATTTATTGAAAATTAAATACCATGTTACTGAAATGTTACCTTCTTTGTTGTCATTGTCAGTTTACGCACTATGAAAATCACTTATTAATTCGAAAAAATCAATTACAAGGTGAAATTTTTGATATGAAATTTCAATTCACTTTTCGAAAGAGGTCTTACATTTTCTATTTTTTGACAACGTATGTGTTAGAGACACGAGATAAAAAAAAATGGAGTTGACACTTTTTAATTGTCATTAACATTCCACTTAAAGGACTCTATAAGGGTGGAAATATGTAAATTTTCTCAAGGCACACCCTGTATATAATATGCTTCTTAGCATTATGGATTTTAGGCTTTGGATGCTAGTCGACCCTGGCTGTGTTACTGGATAACTCATTCATTATCTCTTATAGGTATTCAATTAGATATTTCTAGAAAAAGAGCGATGGCTAAATTCTTAGCAAAGTAAGTTAAATGTATATGTACACATACGTATTGTTACATATTGAGTTATTTTTTCTTTCAATAAATATATGAAAAAATCGAAATACTATTTTCAGCGGGAGTTTAACCACTACGTAACTTGGTTATTGGAAATTAAAGAAGCTGATTGAAACAATAACAATTTATTAATCTATGAATAAAAAAAGCCTTATAAATTATTAGGGCAACTTACATCATTTAAATAACTAACACATTTAATCGGAGGGGTAGGCACTATCAACTTTTCAATCATCCGAGAACCCAAACTTGACTTTTCATTCTCTTTTTATTTTCGCAACCAAGAAGATCCCAATGTTTATTAATTTTGATGACACTAATAAAAATGTATCTTGTCACAAAACTTTAGCTCACATAAATAAACAGTGAATACTATAATTTAGAAAATTAGTTTTATGTACAAGGCGATATTTAACTAAATTATTTTATTGAAGGTGTCAGAGTCCAAACGGTGGTTTTGGGGGCGGACCTGTGCAATTTCCACATCTAGCTACTACGTACGCTGCTGTAAATGCCTTAGTTATTTTAGGAACTGAAGAAGCTTTCAAAACAATTGATAGGAAAAAAATGCAGGAATTTTTATGGAGAGTCAGGCAACCTGACGGTTCGTTTCAAATGCACGAGGGGGGAGAAATTGATATTAGGGGCGCGTATTGCGCTTTGTCTATTGCTAGTCTTATAGGTATCATGACTCCGGAATTGTTTAAAAACACCGCCGAGTGGATAGTAAGGTAAAATACTGGGAAATCAGAGAAACTGCAGATTTAATAAGTTTGTGCTTTCTAGCTGTCAAAGTTATGAAGGGGGTTTTTCAGGCTGTCCGGGATTGGAAGCACATGGTGGATATGCATTTTGTGGACTAGCAGCTTTAGTAATATTAAATAAGGCTCATCTCATTGATGAAAAAGCATTATTGGTGAGGTTACAAAAATAAAATATAAACTGGGTGGGGCGCCATATACGGATTTGGTTTTAATTAATCGAATAATACCAAATATAACACAATTCACGACTTTTTAGATTTCAATTTTACTTACTTAAATTTTATGTTAATGTACGCCAGTTTTCAAGAAAATACCTTGGATTTGATAATAACCTATGAATATAATCTTAATACTTGTAATGATATATGGTTTAACGAAAAAGTTTACATCATAGTCTACACTTAATAATTAAGTACTAAAAAACAACAAATTTTTTAAATGATGTAAAACGTGAAAATAATTACAACTTCGAAAAAACAGATTTCAAAAGCCTAATACATAATATTTGCGATATTAATCGATATACAGTTTTAGGAAAATCTAAAGTAGTTACCAGTCTCAAAGGGTTTTCAAGCTGTTCATTCGATATTCTGATTCTAGTTTTACTTTTGATGTGCCACATTTTTGAAAATAATTGCTCACAAAAAATATGTGCGAGGGATATTTTTCTTTGTGCCAATAAAATTTATAAAAGCTCTGCTGATGGTAATTATCAAATTTTTCTTTAAGTTGGATATCAAGATGTAAAGAAAAGGAGAATTTGAATAGTTTGATGTTTTGTCTCTATATCAATGTCTATTGAAATCAATTTGTTAGATTTATCCATTTTTCTGTCAGGAATAAATATTAAATCCAGGTAGTTAGTTGATCTGAAAAATTGTTAGACATTATTTTTATTTATATAATAACGATACATGGTTTGTTTAATCTGTTAATTAATAATTTAATTAATTAATTAATATGGCACAGAATCTAATATCTAAAACATAACAATTTTGTAAAATATTTTGAAATAAGACCATGTAGGACAACCAGAACTACATTTTTAAAATGTTTTAAATTATACAGGATGCCAAAAAATTATTTAAAGTAATGCGCTAGCACCTAAAGTAAATATAATTTGTGTATAATTATTGACTAAAGTTTTACTTTATACACTTTTTGCATAAATAACTTTTTGTTTATAGAGATGGTTAGTAAATAAACAAATGAAGCTTGAAGGCGGTTTTCAAGGCCGGACAAATAAATTGGTTGATGGGTGCTATTCGTTTTGGCAAGGCGGAGCTTTTCCATTGATAGATTCAATATTGTTTGAAGGTAATTTATACTTCCGAATTAATTTTTCATGGAAAAACTTTATTTTTCATTAGGAAAACTGTAACTTTATATTTTGATTAATTTGGTTTTACAGCTGGAATTCCAGCAAAATCCCATTTGTTTAACAGCGCAGCTTTGCAAGAATACCTTTTGGTGTGCTGCCAAAATCATTTGGGTGGTCTTATCGATAAACCAGGGAAAGGTAGAGACCTCTACCATACTTGTTATACACTAAGTGGCCTTTCCGTAGCCCAACATTTTCTCGATAATGTTTGTGTGTTAGGACCAAAACGCAACGAAGTGGTAAGAACGTACCTGTATTGTAAAAAGTACAAATTGTTTTTCGTTCTGTATTTTTTTGTAGATGCTAACTCATCCTCTGTATAATATCAGACCCGATCTTGTTAGAAAAGCACTGATTTACTTTAGCGAATTAGGATTACCAACCGAAGAAAATAAACAGACTTGACAAAACATAAATTCTAAGTCGAGGATGGATAAGTTGATTTTTATTTTTAAATACTTTGTTAATATTTTGTTGAGATTATGTTTCCATTATTAATTTTATTAAGCGAACGCCTTATATTTTTAAGGAACACTTACAATCTTGTTTTAAACGTCTACTTTTGAATTTTACAAATAATATAACATTATTTTTATTGTATCTTAGGGATAAAAATGAAATCTAATTTGTCTAGTATTGGAACTCACAACCAATCTAAATACATCATTTTTCAAAAGATTTTAAATATAAATTTTACTAGAAGAAATAAATTATAAAAAATCAGTTTAGTATCTTTAATGTTCTTTCATTCTAGTTTTATTAAGGTTTATGAGAACAAGCGCAAATTTTCTAAAAGTTGAAGATTAATCGCCGCAGACCAAATAACGTCTCCAGCTTCAGAATAGATCATATGTGGTATCTTCTAGGTCCCGTAGAAGATATTAGAATAAGAGGCCTTCCATATAAATTATTTCAAAGCTACCTAACTACATAGAATGCAAGTAGTTAAAATAGGTAACGTAATAAGTAGCGAAAAACAAACTAAATACGGAGTGCCTCAAGGGACTATACTTGGACCGCTATTATTCTCAGTCTATATAAACAGTCTTGCTTCGATAAAAATAATTTGTTTTTTGACGATATAGTTGTCATCTACCACAATAATACCTGGATCGAACTAAAAATATTAGCTGAACAGGAGATTAGCAAAATCTTAAATTGTTTTAATCATAAACTACTAACAATTAATATCGATAAAACTTATTTAGTACCTTTTTCTATCCATAAAAATAACCTTCCTGATTTCAAAAACTTGTACATACCTATTTATAATAGAAATATCTCTATAAAGTCTGTTAACACGATAAAATACTTGGGCGTAACAATTCACAATAAATAACTTAAGATGGGACAAACACGTAGACACCATATGCAATAAGCTACGATCTTTATTATTTGAGTTCAAATTTTTATGTAGTACTGAGTCATAAATATATAAAAATAATTTATTTGTCTTTAATTGAATCGCATCTTAGGTATGCTTTACTTGCATGGGGTAGGACATGTACTTATCTTCTAAAATTTCAGATAATACAAAAGAGATTTATAAAAATTATGTTACATAGACCTTACATGTTCTCATCAGACTTGCTATACAAAGAAGCTGACATATTTGACTTAAATAGAATATATTAATTTAGCTTAGTAATTTATATTCATAAAAATAAAATTTCCCTTCATCATCTGGAACATAATTACAATACCAGAAGCAAAATTTATGATAATGTTTATACTGAATTCACCCAAAAATCCATAATGCAACACTGCCACACCTATCTTGCTCTTAGATTATATAATGGATTACCTGAACAGCACAAGATCTACATTTTTGAAATTAATTCAATATCGTTTATTAAAAATCTATATAAAAAATTCTTGAAACTCGTAGATAATGATTTTATAAACAATACAGTATTTAGATTTTAAAATTAAAACCAAAGTTAAGAAAAATTCTGGTCAGAACTATACAAAAAGAATTGCTTGCCATATCGCGAAAAGTTCAGCGTTGGATATCTTATATTCTGGTTTTAACTTCCAAAGAATGGACTGGTTCTTAATAACGAACACGGCGCCTAAACGTTCTTCCATTTTAGAGCCATCAGGGTATATTGTCCAATGTTGGGAATATTGTCTAACCTTTCGAAAAATAAAGTCCGGTAGGCCGACGGAGATGTTGAATTTTTTTCCGTTTACTAAGACTAATGTCTACCTTAGGAGTTCCTATCTAAGGGAGAGTCCCTTGTTAGTTATTTATGTTTGGTATATTTGATTGTTTAGTACTTGAACGGAAATAGTCTTATGTGTTTTCATCTCGTGAGAGTAAGTGGAAGTTCAAATGATGGAGAAAGTCTTTGATCTTAGAATAGTAGGAAATCGTTCTTTGGTCCCTACGGAATTTTAGAGGCAACACGGAAGCTACACTGCTTTATCATATATTTTAAGTTTTATTTTATTACCTATTAATTATATTAGAATATATTATTTTAGAAATTTATCTTAATTTCATACATTTTAACATTGTTATTAGCAGATAATTATGCTTAACCATAAATTTTAGTAAATGGTAAGAAGAAGCAAAAAACCCCTGTGACATTATGTTTCTACAGGGTGCGTTTCACTTTATTTACCTCAATGAATGGTTATTGTTTATAGCTATTTAAAATTGTAATTATCTTGATAATTTTTAAGCTGTAAATATGTAATACAAAATGGTAAATAAATATTATTATTATTATTATTATTTAAACGCAAACATGTACATTCAATCAACATTAACAAGGAATGAGTTCATTTCGTTTTCACTGCACACAAATTTCACTTTTCCCTAGTTCATAATTTAAAAAGCTTTATCGTGTTACTGATGAGTTGTTAGGTTATTTACTTGATATATGGAGACAATAATAACAATTGGGTATGTCATCTTAGACCCAAAATCAAAAACTGAAGAACAGATTGGTCTCTCTTTTACATTTGTGACTATAGAAGAAAGTTGTCGTCTATTGGATCGAATAGTCCCTACCACAGTCAATTTATTTTCTAACACAGATTCAACCATTTCGCAACCAGTAAACCATCGGTCCATTGTTACATTTCGGTTAGAACCAAATAAATGCGAAGTCATTCTTTCAACTTCTGCTTTGGTATTATTGTCAACTCTGTAACGCCTTTCGTGTTGTACGCCGCAATAAATTTCCATTTTGTGCGTATAAAAAGTTCTGGCATCTACTGTCGAAAAAACTTTTAATCCATACTTGCTAGGCTTGTTAGGAGATACATTTTAAAACTGCATCTCCTCCTAAATGCCAAGAGCATCTTGTCTAACGTCACATATTGTCATCAACAATAATTTGCTTAACAGTTAAATTCATTTTTTTCAAATTTCTCTGACAGCAGCTAGTTTATCACAAGTTTCTTTGGTCTCTAGTCTCAGTATTGTCAAAGCGAACGCAGCGTAATAAAAAACAAATTCTTCTAAAGCCATTGTAGCTGGAAAAATTTCCAGTCCCATGTCGTCAGTGCTCCAGAACTCCTTGAGGGTTTGTCTGTGATCAAATCAAATATATCCAAATTAAAACAGGAATTCCAACATTCTAATGATGTTTTTACATTCCTCGCATTGCCAGTCGGCCCGGGCAAAAAACTATAAATATTTTTTGATCTGGTTTTTCCACGCTTTGGAAGAGGAAATTTTCCTGGATCCATCTTTGCTTATATAATATAACCGTCTATCTTCATCTAAAACTTCTTTTTAATACCTTCGATTATATTTTGTTCATCTAATTCTTCTTCAGTGTCTGTATTTGTTTTCTTCTTCCAAAAAATTATTACGTTACTATCACAGTCTTCGTTAGCTGAACTAAAATTGAACTCCTGTCTCTAGGAATTTCTTCATAGAGACGGATCAATCGGTTTTGTTCTATTTCATAAGGATCTAAATTGATAGGCTCCATTTAAATTAATTAGCTAGGTCTAAAAAAGCAAAAATTGAAGGAACAATAAAAAAATAAAAGTCACCTCAAACAAAAATTGTAACACAAACACACGAGTCGGGTTCCTCAGACCCAAAGCCACTTTATTTCTGGAATGACAATTGGTAACTGGATAATGTTTTACGAGGTGATACAGCACTATTAAAGAAAAGTGTCTCTCACCAACGGAATCGAATTTAGCGCGAAATTTGTGAGTTGCTGGGTCTATGAAACCCATCCCGTGTAACGGAGGATTAATTATATGACAACCTAATCGGCTTGTTAACATTGAACATTTATAATGGATGGATGCCACAAAGTAAGGTTAGAAACAATCATTAAGAGTTGTATACGTTTGAGTCTTTGGGGATTTACATTATTTGTTTGAATTCACTCATCCGTCTAAATTCACTGTGGTCGTATTCCATACATAAATGTTCAAATTGCAACACATTTCTATTTTGTCCAGAAGCAACTCCTCAAGCTACAAGAACATCTTCAATGAAGTAAGGAACAAACTTCAAAGGTTGGAAAATATCGAGGTGTTACCAGAATAGATGGAGACTGTATCAGAACCTTGTGAAACTTTCTGGAACTGATACTTCTATGCCGGAAGTTGATAGTAAAGATTACGGAAACGAGGAGAAGAAAGTTAAGCCTCAGGATAGATACAAGGATTTGAGGGATGATTAGAAAGGGAGAATAGAGAATAAAGAACTTCTTTTGAAGGAAGATGAAAGGTGACATCCATTAAAGTATAAACTGCGAAAATGGAAAGCGTCATCAAGACCGTCACTGATTGGTTGGAATTGAAAACAGCCATTTGGTTTACGTGACCGAAATCTTATGAATAATTATAGATCTTTAAACATCTTTCCACGGCGAAACGGGCGGACTCCGATCCTGACTTAATTCATACGAAACGCAAGCGCTGAAATTCTTGTTCGGGCGCAGCTTCGTTCTTATCCGACTTTTATTATGCATTCGAATGTGCTGAGGCGAAGAGATACTACGCATCGTTTGCCCAATGTACCAAATCTGCGTGCTTCTGTTATCGATAAACAATATGTGATTTGTGTTCCATAACCTTAAACTTAAACTTTTTGTTGTGATAGTGAAGTGGTAAATTAGGGATAATCATGATTGCAAACGGACACAAAGTCGGGGACGGTACCTGGGACCTCCGTGTTTTCGTCACGGATCTACAAACGGAGAGGTTGATTCGCGTAAAAGGAGATGTCCACATCGGTGGCGTAATGTTGAGGTTGGTCGAAGACTTAGGTATGTTCACAGCACTTTAACTAATTCTCAGATTCGAATATGACGAACCGAATACTTATGGGAGTCGATCGCAAAACTGGTCAAGGTCATCGATCAAAATTCACGGTTTATTTTCGTAAATAATATTTAAATAAAAATCTGGCATTCGTAATTCTTATAACCTCAAAAGGGAATGTAAAGTGATCTTGTAGGCGGGACCTGTCTGACGTATCGCAACAATGCGAAAAACTCACTGGGAATTTCTGGTTCCATATCTCCGGTGGTTGTATTTTGAATATCAAAAAGAGAGTAATTTGTTTAATTGCGTGTGTTAATACAAGGGGAAACATGCAAGAATATAAATAATATCATCGGATGACCTTTTGAATGAGTTGCCGACCTTGCAGGTTGCTCACCCTACGTTTTGATGACCCTGTGCTGGAAGCAACTTGCTTGTGGCTACGGTTTGCTGACTCCAAGAATCTGCACTAGAATCATCGTCATTTAATCCGATTAGTAATCTACAGTGCGTACCAATTTTACGATAAAATTCAATAACTACCTTGTTATTATTGATATGTTGGATAATAGCAACAGAGAAATGACTTCCATGACAAAATGTCTTGGTATTTATATAAATGCATTTTTAAATTTGTCATGCCACATAGAAAAATTATGCAACAAGTTAAATACTGTGATAAATATAAAAAAAGATAAATTATACTTATCTTGAATTTCCGCAGTATCACAAAGCTACTTTTAAATATTTGTTTCTGACCAAGGTTTCGGTAAATTGCATTATCAAAGAGTGACATAAGATTGACAGATTTTTTTATAAGCGTACCTGACTTCATATTATAAACATTTTTTCTAATAAATAGGTTGATTAATAAATAGGAAGAAAATGTTGCCATTAACCGAAACAACTTAAAAATGACAGGTCATACAGAACTATTACATATTTTGGAGATATTTCAAACAAAATAACCAAAATTATATCTCTTACAACGTCTATAATATCTTTTAAAGTAAGAAACAATGTAGGTTCATTTTAATTAAATGTAAAACCTAAAATTAAAAAATTAAAAAATCAGGTATTTACAAACTAAATTGTGCGGATTGTAACGCCATCTGTCTTGGCCAGACCGAAATTTTAACATAAGGCACTGTGAACACATAGATTAAAACAACCAGATAAGTCACACTATGCAAAACAACTCATTGACTCTAAAGATAAACCTTCACTTAACAACATAAATGAAACAACAGGAGAGGTATTTCATATAAGTAATAAAAAAGAACTTGATTTTTTGGAAGAATATGAAATCAAAAAATATCTACAATTTCCTCGGTATATAGTATTGAATAAACAATTAAACTTAGGAAGTTCAGTTATTTTAGAATATCTTTTGGTCTAAATACCTATATAATATTAACCAAAATTTTTTAGGAAAAAAAGAATATTATAGTAAAAAATAGTACTGTACATATTGCTGGATAATGATTGGTTGAAATATTTATAATATGTTAATCTTATGTCACTCTTTGATAAAGAAATTTAGCGAAACAAAAAACAAATATTTAAAAATCGCTGTGTAATACTGTGGAAATTCAATATGAATATAATTTATCTTTTTTATATTTATTATGGAGAAATTCGACAAAATAAGGGTTGGAACAATTAATTTAATTTTAAATACTATAGTCCATGGAATGAGAATAAGAGAGTGAACTAAAATTATTAGTGTTAAATAGGGAAACAAAAATTATTTGTTATCCAAAAAACAGGTACTAAGAATATTGCTCAACAAACTGCTAAAAGAATCACGTACAGGACTTTTTAAACAAAATAAAAATATGACAATATACCGGATATATATTTTAAAAATGCCTAGTGTTTTTAATAAAGGAAAAATCATCGCTAATTTTACACTATTATCAAACTAGAACAAGACATATAAAATTTGCTACTCACAGATTATTTTTGAATGAAAATAGCCCTCATTATACATGCATAAAATTGTTTAATAAGCTACCCGATAAAGTTAAAATAACGAGGAGCAGGAGGAAATTCAAAAAAGAAACAAAAAATATGCTTTTAAAAATCGACTATATAAATACTAACGACGAACTACATACATAAAAGTTTGTTATTTTGTGACACCAATTCATTCAATGTTCTCAATACTCTTCTTTTTGGTATTGTAAATGTTGAAAATAAAGAATTATTATTATCATCAAACATTTTGCAAACGGAGGTGGTGAAGGTAGTTAAGGTACAAAATTTAAAATTATTTTGAGTTTGTGTTCCATAATTTAGGCACGAAACAAAGATATGTTTTTTTTTCAAAGATGAATTAGGATAATATTTCGAAGATTTGGGAATTTAAATGTTCTGTTTTGTCTTGCGACTGATCCATTTAGTTTATCCCAATTCTGGACATTTTTCTCTCTAGACACATGACGGTTATGGTAAAGGGTTTTGTCCATGGCTATTATCAAGAAAGGATCGTTTACATTCATTATTTCTTTTAAACAATTCTTCAAAAACATTTTCAGGAGGTGTTTTTTACGCCCCAAGACCAATCTTTTATAAATGCTTAACGAGAACTTTTGTCTTGCCAAACTTTTGAAGCAATATGTACTTCATTTACCCAAGTTTCGTTCAAATAATATATTTATTCACGTGTTTTTTGTACAGGTTGTAAATATTTTCTGAGCCAAGAAATAATTTCATCTCGTTAAATTAGCATGGTCTTTTTGTCGCTTTTTTAAATAGAACATTTTAATTTTTTAAAACCCGCACATCTTGCCCCAATTGCTTAATACAGTGAAGCTTCGTTTTTAAAAAATAAGAGAGAATTATTTGATGCACACCATTTTTTACATTATTTTATGGATAATTTGATGTTTGTTATTTATTAATCTTCTTCTGTTGTTTAAAATATAAAAGGGATTAGATGTAAAAATAGCTTATGCTAAATCTCGCCTCTTCCAGAAATTACTCATATGCTGCTGATACTCTGGAAAAAATTGACTCATATCATCCAGTACTTGATATTTTTGTGTAAGTTAATATATTGAAAAATCCCGGAAACTTTATTTTCATTTTAAAAAAGCTGATTTCACCTCGTGTTTATAATGCACTGCTGAATATTAAGTGAAAGTTTTTATTAGTTCTTGTGCATACATTTCTATCATATTCTTTAACCATTCTTTTTAACTTGGAATGGAATGGAATATGGAAAATTATAATCCCGTAACTATTATTCCGAATTTTCTTCTTCACAATGGAATATATAGTCACATAGAAAGTTAACTCTCAACATTATTTTCTTAAGGGAAAATTTAGGGTGACTTGAATCACTATTCATTAATGAAAAAACTCACCCACTTCGGTCTAAGTCCCTCCTTGATATTATTTTTCCAATTGTACTCGTATATTAAAGAACGTAAAGAATGGGTTGAATGTAAATGTTTTAAATCATCGTATATAAACGTTACGTCTGGAGTGCCCCAGGGCTCTGTTCTGGGACCTCTTTGTTTACTTGAGTTTATTAATGATATAACAGAAGAATTAGAATGGACAAAATTTGTTTTATGCTGACGACTTAAAATAAAACTGGTGTGGCCTTCTACTATTATTTATTTATTTATTTATTTATTTGTTTACCTTGTAATGCCATTAATTTCGTAATTTTATATTAAGTTTTTGTAGTGCTTGTTATAACATAGGTCTTTTGATAAAGATAAAGAGTATATACAGCTTGAAATTCGTGGCGGAGCTGAGCTTGTGCTAATATAATATTTTTCTTCTAATTCTCTGTACTTTATAAATATTTTAGATTTGGGAAATATGGAAAAGATATTAAATGTGTAATGTACGTTAATAGGTACTAATAAATCATTCGCGTTAGTAAAAAAACTTGTATATACATAAAGTTATGTTTAATACGCGTGGCGTGCTCTGTAATCCAAATAAACTTCCATAATAAAATAGATAAACTAAATCTAAACAGGAAGCGTTAAAAAAAATTATCATTACCGGAATTCAACCTGGTAAGCTTTAACGCCATACGCTGATAAGTGGTTATGTTTATTTAATATTTGACAACAATATACAGGGAGTCCAGATATTCCACCGACAAACGATTTTAGTAGGTTTGATAATTACACTGTTAAGTGTTTTGTTTTGAAATTACACAAGGAAATAAGACGATTCCAAATATGGTCGAATTGTCAAAAATATCCTTTTGCTACTATGACAAATACATACTTATTCTCTCTATATATCTATGAAATATCTTTTTCTGAGAACCGCAATCAATGAGTACGTTGTTAGTTTTCAGTAAAATCATTTAAGTAACTTTAAAATTACTTTTTATTTACTGTATACGACTCTTCCTGTTTGCACTCACTTAAAAAATCTCAGAGCTCTATTCATAGAAATGATCTGTTCTTAATAAATATCAAACAGTTGGTTGTCGTCGTCTGTTTGATATTCAAATATACAGGGTGAAAAATTGTGCCTTTTTTACCTTCTTATTAGTATCAAAAATTTATATACAGGGTGCGGCATTAGTGCGTCGACGAACGATATATCCGTTATTACTGAAGTTACGAAAAAAGTGTTTTTACAAAAGGTATAGGCAGTCTTGAAATCCACATTTTAAAATTAGTCCTAAATATACAGTGTGTTCATGAACGCAGATTTAGATGTATGTAGCAGCCAAAATGTTGAAAATCAATAAAAACGGCTTACGTGTTCCTATCCTAACTTTTCAAGTTCTACTACGGCCTTAAAAAATATTTGATACAGAGTGATTAAAAACCAGATGGGATTTCAAATTTTTGATCTAAATTAAAATAAATGTGATTTTCAGGTGACTGTAGATCCTTTATTAAACATAATATATATATCAAGTATGATATATCATTGAAATTAGCTCGGTAATAGGTTTATAAAAATGTAAGAATATACGGGGTGTTCCATTTTAAAAAACATAGATTTGGTCAGGCACTGCTTTCATGAACGTATATTTGGGACTAATTTTAAAATGTGAACCTCAAGACTACCTATATATTTTGTAAAAAAAAATGTTGTCCCTGTATATCAATATAGTCGCCAAAAACAAACATTAGGGGAACTTATCAGTTTCGTTTTACCTGAATAAATCGCACTAATATGTCAATTTTGTATTATACGTAATTTAATCTGCTTAAAGGTGAATTAATAAATTGCAATTGGTATCGAACACCTGTTTATAGTTTTAATTTTGCATTAGGTATTCTACAATGAAAATAGTTGATATAACAAACACTGAGTTATAAATAACGTGTTACGTAAACTTAGAGTATGAATTATTTATAGAATAATAACTGAATTATTTGAAACAGAAGCGCATCACGAACTGGATTAGTTTTAGCAAATGTATTTGGGAGAGCTGGAATTTTAATTAACGTTATTGTTATTACCCAGTTTCAAGGTTTTCCCTATTGTTAAGCCAGAGTTTTGCGTGTTATTTAAACGTTACTAATTTTTTTTACGTTAAACTAGGACTCTCGATATTAGGGAAGAAAGATGAAAATCTTGCTGGTTTTTCTTTAAAAATAAATTAAAATCTTTAAACAACTGATTTCTTTCTTCCAAATTTATTTCAGTGAAATTCTTAACTTTTTGGTTACGTCAATTACTTATTCAACGATTTTTTTGAACGACGAATCAGATATTTTTTTCACTTCATCTTCCATGTAAATAGTAAATAGTAAAAGTAAATAGATTTTCTTATGAACACAAGTCACAAATGCGCTAACAACAAAAATACATACTTTGATGGTGTACTACTGAATTTAACAATATCGCCATTTGAATTTCATCTCTAACTTATTAGTTACTCAATGGTTTGGGTAATGCGTTTAATTAATGTTGTAGTTGTTTTCTACCTATTTAGTTGCAATTTTTAGTACACTTTATTGTTATAAGGTTGTCTACTATGTTATAGGGGCGCAATTAACACCGCAATTTTTGCACATTATCGTTTAAATTGTGAAATATAGTAACGTGCGACCCTTAGTCTAGTTCACAATCACAGAAATGAAGTAACTTGACTACCTACTCGATTTTATTATTTCTTCAGCCCATTACCAACTTCAATTAACACACACTGTTGATGAGGAAATTTATTTATTCTACCAAGAACTATGTTCATTTTATCGAATAAATGTGCTGCTGTACAGAGAGTTTTCATTAAACCCGACCACATGGCACTCCTAGCTCAAATTTGAAAAAATGAACACTAATAGTTTTTCCCCTGCGCCCTTTATTTCTATCAGCAGATTTTTTTAACAAACGTTTTGGAACACCGCGTATATTTGATTAGAAACTGGTTCGAAATGAATTCAAGACGATAACGAATTGTATCACATGCTTCTACATCAGGAGAAAATGTAAATTTATTTTATAACGCCTTGCCTACATCGAAACATTGTCATTGGTGTGTTTGTTTGTACATAAAAGTATTTGAATTTATGATTTGAAAGCAGGACGAGTAATAAAATACTGGGTGTGAACCGCTACCAGAATGTTAGAACGGGGTTAGAAAACATTATGTAAATGTTGACTTTTACTTTCCGTTGAACCCAATTGTTACGGAAGTCTGTGAAAAATTTTTTTAATGGGTCCACAATATAGCGAAATTAGTGGAATTTCGAATAAAAACTTTTTTCTCTTATACAAATATCGAGTGCATTTCAATAAAGTTCTGTAAATTAGTTTCAATAAAGTTCGATGGGTTTATTCCAATTGGGAAAGTAACTTTAACGATTAAGTGAAACTTATCACCCTTTTAGTTCCGTGTATTCCATCGGGGTTAATTTAGATATAAATAGTTTTATGTGGGCAATAAAGATAACAATGATTAATAGGTATCTCGAAGAAAGTTTCAGATTACACAAGGATTACAAGCGGTCAAAATATATCAATAATATTTTAAAAGAGTCGAGAGAATGCGTTGTTAAAATTATCTAAAAATGCATGATACGAAAAGAAAGCAATAAATATAGTGGTACCTCAGGGTAGTGTTGTGAGGCCGATTCTCTATTAAGTGATCTATAAAAGGTTGACGGTACAGATTAGACTGAAAAATAGTATACATTTATGAAGAAAGATATTTCCCCATAATTCTCTATGTTAAGAAAATTCTTTTAAAAACTAGTAGAGCCGTGGACAAGTATTTTTTTCTATAAAATGTATTAAAAAACAAAGAACAAAATCCTTTACTTAAAAAACTATTTCTATATAGCATGTCCCAAGTTCGTTTACAATATTTTATATTGAACTTTATAGGTCATGAAGGCTTAATGCTTGGTTGGCAATTTTTCGCTCTTTCTTCTTATTTCTAGTATTTTCTTCCCAATTGTATTCATGTATAGTATTTTTATTCTAAATTGTAAAACCTCAAAAAAATCTCATAAAAGCCTAAGAAACAAAGAAGATCCATGGGCGTAGGTGCTTAAGTAAATTTGAAATTCATGTAAATAATAAAAGAAAGTTCCTATACAGTGTGTAAAATTATAACCCACTTTTAGTTTTTATTAATGAATAAAATCTTTTATCTTCGAGATTATTTGAAAAAGTTTCAATATTTTTTGTAATTATGTTACCAGACAAATTATTACTCAATGAAATTGGCTCGGTCTAGTTTGTACAAGAAAATTCAATAATTTTAAACATACTTTTTCGTGATGAAATACATCACTAAAAATTAATCATTGCCTAAGAACAATTTTTAGAAGACCAAACTATGCATAAAGTGCAATGATTTTTAAATTTTTGATCGTTTTATTAGACCCTCCTTCTTTCTTCAGGCTTTGGACTGACACAGATATTTTGCTAAATTGACAATTTTACTTTTTCCATTGCAATAGTAAAAATAGAAATAAAAAATCTGTAAATAACTTTCGTCAGGTAAAGGTTGCATAGTAAAAAATTAGTTCTTTGATTATTTAAATAAAAATATATTTTATAAATTTTCGTACCAAAATTCTGAAGAAGAATCTTCATTTAGTCTAATAATGATGGATTGTAAACGGGGTAACACAAATACTCATCTTCTTTTTTATGACATGCACATTTATTTTTGTTAGTTCTGAAATTCGTTTAATTATTTCATTGCCCGATTTTACATATTTAAAACAACTTGTTGCCTTTGTAAGTGTAAATCTTTATTTTTAAGTACATAATTGTCATTACTATTACTTGTTGTGGAATTTCAAGATTTTGCGATATTTCACTATTTAGCTGCGGTTTCCAAAACGCCACATTTTTAAAGAAAAAAAAAATTAAAAAATATCACTCGCGCGCGCTACTGCCTGATAACTTAGAAGGAGAATGATTTACGACCATAGAAACTCAGTCAAATATTTAAAAATGCGTGTCCGGTTGATTGAGACGATTTGATTTGGCCAACTGAACTTCACTTTCTGAGATATCAAGTAATTATACGTGGTATGTATAATACTTAAATGCCAATTTCTTATATAGTTTTTAACATTTACAAATACTTATATTGGATGAACCTGGTAACTAGAATTAAAATTTAAGGATGTCATTTGAATAAAAAATCTTGTTAAACAGCCTTATTTGAACATTCTTCTCCATCACGTTTTCGTGCTTTTATTATAAACTTAAGTAGGTATTTGCATATCGGCCGATATAAGTAAAATCGATTAATAAGCCTCTCCATGTACGGAAAGTGCTTATAAAAATATAGCTTTCTACGTTGTAACACCTACTTTTGCTTATTTGTGCGACACTCGGGATGCCCCTCTTTCCGACCGTAACGGTTTATTCAGCTGACAAAGAAAAATATAGAAGATCTGAAATAACAGTGGAAGCCTTTTAAAGGAACGTAAAAATGTTTTGCATACGAATTGAAGCACTTATTTTTGCACCCTCCTCCAACTATTTCACTTAATCGTGGAATATTTATTTTCGATATTTGGAAAACACTTAACTTGAATTTTGTTAGGCTTGTTTACGGATCATTAAAATTATTACTTTGTATCCACTGCCGGATGAAACGTATTCATTAGTATTCATTAAGAACCAAAATAAACAGACCGATTGAGGAGCGACAAATATTTAAGAAAAAACAAAGTCTGATAATATTTCTTTTAAGATGATACTTTTGACGAACATTTAATAAAGGAGGATCCCATTATCGAAATTATTACAAAAGTAATTTTGTTATTAATTGGTTTCAGTCAATAATGATCAAGGACTTATCAGTTACAGTTTGTTTTGGAAGATCATCAACTTTTATTGGCTCAAATTATTTTTCCCATGATATTATTGTATCACCCGCATGGAAATGTAGACGTAGTTAATATTTATAAATTAGATAGAGTTATCGACATCTTATTTATTGATTTTATGTATACAGGGTGAGTCTACAAGAACGCCACGAAGCTTTATGGCAAAACCATAGAAATTTGTCAGTTTTTTGAATTTGTTTTTCATCACCCACTTCCGACACAGTTGCAAATTTTTCAGAATGAATATAAAAAGATAAATTATATTGCCACAATATTATATAGCTTTTAAAATTATCTTTTCTCTCGCAATGTTTCGCCAATTAGCATTGTCAAGAATGAGAGGTTTCTTATAAGCGTAAGCAACTTCATACCATAAGCATTTCATCCAATCAGTTTGTGCAATAATATCCTTCTTTTCCTAAAATTATATGGTTAATATTTTATAGGTATTTAGTCCAAAAGGTAATCTAAAATAATTTAATTTCCTAGGTTTAATTGTTCATTTAATACTGTATACTGAGAACATTTTAGGTATTTCATATTCCTCCAAAAATCAAGTTCTTTTTTCGTGTTGTCACTTATATGAAGTATTTGCACTGTTGTTTCAGTTATGTTTTGCCTAATCTGGTTGATTTAATCTATAAGATCGTAAGTGTTTATTGTACCTTATTTTAAAATTTCTAAGGGTCTGACCAAGATATTCCAGAATGTTTTTATGAAAAAACGACAGTACATTTTTTCCTTGGAATATCATAAATTAGACTCTATGTGATTCGAGAAGTTTGTTTTTAGGGAACAAAATAATTGAAATGTGAAGGATTTAATAAGTGGTTTAATGTATGATTATCAAAGAAATGGACTAAATGTCTGTGATTCGTTTTCATTAAACACTCGATTCCAGCCATCCAAGAAATAAATGGTAAACTGAATGTTTTAGTAAATTATTTAAAAATAAATGAAAATACACTTGATATACAAATATTTACAAGATTTATGCCGCTTCCCAGCTTCACTTCGCAATTTATCTCTGCTTAAAATTTATTTCACAGAGTTTTTCAAATCCTTTTTCATTAAATTTATTGATGAGTCGTTAAATTTTATTAACTTCGGAAATTGCAAAATAATGATAAATAGGACACTCTAATTAATTAATTACAATACAACTTTATTAGCGGCTTTTATTAGTTTACCGTGAGTAACAAAACTTAATTTTGAGTGGATAATGGGCAACTGCGACAAGAGAGATTTTAGCTAATTATCTGATTGGTTGCAACTGAAAGAGTCATTATAATTCAAGAAAGTTGGTTAAAAATATACTGGGTAAACTAAAAGTGTGTTTGATATTATTTTAACTTGTTCAAAACGAATTAATTCTTAACCAAATGAATTAATTTCTTATTTAGTTGATTGCGTTAATTTAATTATATTATTGTACAATAATTATTCAAAATATTCGCCATTTTTTCCACATACGACGATAATAACAAAAAATCTAAAAAACCCCTCATAAAATTATTAATAAATTCATTAAAATCACCGTATTTTAATTATTAATTAAGAAACACTTTCTTATTTTAATTATTATCATTATTATTATTATTATTATTATTATTATTATTATTATTATTATTATTATTATTATTATGAACAAATATCCTTATTTTTATTTATTAGTTTTTTATGTAAAAGAAAAATTATACATATCCTAAATTTCCACAACTTTTAAAAGCTTTTAAATATCCTTACATGACAATATATAATATTAACCAACTTTTTTAAAAAATGAAGAGTATTATTGGTTAGAATATTTTTAAAATAAAATCATACTGAATGTGACTACAGAAAATCAACACTGGATGAAGGAGTACCGTACTCAATACCCAGAGAAAATGAATGTTTGGGTAGGAATAATAAATCATAGGATTATAGGACCATACTTTTTCGAATAAACCTTAACAGGTCCTCGATATTTACAATTTCTGCAGAACTTCTTCCCAAATCGGTGGATAAGTCGAAGAGGAGCAATTGAGTGGCCACTGAGGTCACCTGATTTAACTCCTCTCGATTCCTTTTTATGAGGATACTCGGAAAGTAAAGTGTACATAAATAGACCACAAACCATTTTTTTGGCAACATACAAAAATCAATTACTTAGAAGTATTGATATGGGTGAATAGATATTTAAAAGACCTTTCAATTGATGTATTGCAAGACCCACTTTTCTATTTAAATTTTTTATTGATATAAATATAAAGAAGTAGTATGACGAAGCGCCCATTTAAAAATAAAAATCGACGGGTTTCAGGATTTTCCCCTAAAATCCCCGATTTACGAAATAATATGTACAACGCCTATTACTTTTACAGGGTGTTCTAAAAAAGTGTGGCATATCAAAATTTTATTTTCTTAATAATCAGAGCCAAAAACCTTAAACAAAACCAAGAATACAATAATAAAATTGTTATTTAATGTAATTTGGGACACTCTATACTATATTAAAAAGGGTACCGATTTCGCAAGGAAGATCCTGCTTCAAACTGAAGTGGATGTTGAACCGATTAAAATTTTTAATAAAGTACTTCCCATCAATATTTGTACTAACACAAGCCAGATATATTTTTTTCATAGACATTTGTTGATATTAAACATCGTACATCCGTATTTGATAGAGGGCAATCACTTTTATATATCCCGTGTTTGGAAAAGGGTAGCGGCTTTTTATTTACTCTACGTTAAAAATAACTGCGCACTCAGGTGAAATTCTTTCTTTTAAAACGAACAGCAGCAGCGGTTTGGAATTCTTTGTTTATTTAAAACGCCACGAAAATATTTACGTTGTTAGTGCAGTCATTTCGATCACTGTAATTGGACGTGTATATTTTTTTAATTTGAAATACATTAATTAAATTAACGCTGAAATGAAGAATTAAGAAGTTTTGTGGTCCCAAAAAATATTGACTTGTTTTTGAGGTTTTTGTGGTGGCAAAACAACAAAATATATTCCTATAAAATAGTAAAATAATAATATCGAACCACATATCATTTCCGAAACACATGGTGACATCCATATGATAGGTCTATGACGTCAGTAGTTTAGGCGGATACTTTACAATTTTTTTTATAGTAGACTGAACTTTTATGGTCAAATATGTCAACGTGGGTTGCCTTTTCTCGGTTATTTTCATTATTTAATTATTATTTAAGGTGAATCAGGAATTTATTAATTAGAAACGATTTTTTATCTAGATTTATTTTAATACTCGCTTATGTGTAATCAGTAATTAATATAAAAAAAATATCCACAAATAAAACAAAATGCAGGATTAAATTTATGTGGATTAAAAGACAAAACGAAATTTGACGCCAAATTATAAACTCAAGAAATATGAAATAATATCAAAACAAAGTAAAATATAAAGGCACAAGCAATAAACAAATAAATATAGTTATAATCTCAGGCTGGATTCTTTTCTTTTATGAAATCAACCTTATGGTATTACTCTTTTAAAAAATATCTTAAGCAATTAGTCATTTTCAACATTTACAAAATTATTATTCAAAGAACGCATAAATTACCCTCTAATGTTCAGAAATATGAATGTCATTAAAGTCAAAAAGATTCATTCCTTTCACAAACATTTTAGTGTCTATTTAAACAATTATTTATTCTTACAACTTTAAAATCGAAAAAAGTGTTTATGGTGGCAATCTCTTAATACTTAAATTCTCACTTACTAAAATTTGACGATGTGCTTGTCTCCCAAAATTGTTCGTAGCTGATCCAAAAAACGAGATGATATTGAAGTCCAAAATGAAGAAAATGTTGATTAATCTCACTCCAAAGTCAGGGAAAATATCACTACAAAAGTTTTATAAGTATACATAAAGTTTATATCAAAAACACGATTGTTTATGTTATCAAAAAGTGAGGTTCTGTTATAGGACACAACGTAGGGATTTAATATTTTTTTTAAAAAATTATTTTTACCCTTATTAGTCAAATTTCAATTTCGTAGTCACCTTACTTATAATATTTATAATTTGTCTGTTAATTTTTTGAAATTTTATATAATACCAAATTCTAATAAAATACCTGTTTATTATGGAATTTCAGGCCCTTTCTTCAAGTTAAGCAAAACATATTCTATTATTATGCCATATTTTTTATAATTTTACAACATTTTCATAAAAATACTAATTAAAAACAGCTCGAACATGTAGCAAATCAATTAATGCATCAATTTTACAGGTTAAGTTGGTTATGAAACATTATTGGTTACTAAATAAAAATCCAGTATAAATTATAATAATCCCATGTGACATAATATTAAATCATTTAATTCTAAATGTATTTTAACTATATTCAAAAAATGTTTGTCTGAAGTTAATACCTGTAACATAGATCTTAATATCCGGCTGGAACGACCAATTTTTCTTAGGGCTGTTCTGTTAGGCTCAAGGACCAATTTAGTAGAATATACAAGTAAAATATATTCTAATATCCGTATTGAAGAAACAATTTCCAGCTTTTCTCTTCAATGAAAGACACTCAATCAGTATTTTTTTGTGACAAAACGTATATTATTGTTATCATCCACTAACATTATCAACTGTTTCACAGATATCTAGCGCATATTAAAAAAAAATAACATACATAGTTTTCTTAAAACAATATAAAATAAATTTATCTTTCACATTATGATATATCAAGATTTAAGATATCACCTGAGATTTTTTATAGAAATTGTACATTGAATCACTTTTGATTTAATAAATTCAATCTGATGAACTCGAATGTTTATTTGATGCCTCTCGAATTGGAATGTAAATTTGAAATTTTTTATTATAATTCAAAATAATTATGTTCCATTTAAATCTGATAACCCTTCCTCATTTTATTTGCTTTAATAATTTTTTTTTTCAAATTTTTAACACTAATGTCAAAAATCCTGTTATAATATATACAGGGTGGCAACTGTTTAATAGGGATAGTATTACTATCTCCTGAATGATAGAAATTAGAAAGTCATTAGTTTATTTAGGAAATTAAATGATGAACTGAGATACAAAATATTCCGATCATCTCGGAGATCCGATAAATATTTTTTTTTAGAACATCCTGAATAGTGTACCTATTATATTTGATACTAATAGGAATTTCCTGTCTGTTGTAATATATATGTCCGGCTTCTTTATTTTTATTTTCGTTGTTGATCCAGAGATGTCCCGTCTTGTAATTTAGGTCAAATCCAAAGTCTGAGGTAAAATATAAATAGTCCAAAATGCCGCAAAAACTGTTTGAATCGATAGTTTCTACGTGTCTGACGCTTTTAAATTGGTGCCAATCGACTCGTCCATTTCATTAAATTGTCCTTGGGTTTATTTCCAGGCCTTATTTTTGCGTGCGAATATCATATTTATAACGACGAACAAATCTAGAATTTTGTGCCAAAAGGTCACAGTAATGTATAGTACGCAAGTAAAATTTTATTAATAAATTCTTAAGCCCCATTGGAAAAATGTTATTTTTGGTTCTATATCTAGAATAATGAAAAAAAATGAGGCACGCAGTAGTTGTGATTAAAGCTTAAACAATCTTCCTACCAGTGAAGTCGATCCTCATTAGACCACTCTCTAGTTGGATTTCTACAGGGTGATCTAATAAGTATGCAACAGTGATATATTTTGAGGTTAAACTATTTGGTTGGCAGGTTTCACTGTTACTTCTGATATTAAAAATGGTTAAATTTTGAAAAATTTGTGACTATTCCTGTATTTTATGTAAATTATTTTGAAAAACACTGTTATTTCGGATATCTCCTTTCATTTCCGCTTTTTTCCTACTCCTCAGAAAGAGAAATTCACAATAAACAAACGTTTTAAAAGTACTTAAATTCTTATGATCAAATTAATTGTTTCTACTCTTACTTTGTGGAAATTATTCATAATAAATATGGAAAGATAAATAATACTTATCTTGAATTTCCACACAGACAGAAAGTCTTGGAAAATGGAATTGTCAGATACCGAAACCGTTTCTGGTCTCCTGATATTTTTTGTAATATACTGCATTTTTTATAATATAAAAGTTAACGATTCTCTTGATTTATTAGCTCTTTTGACCACTTTCTCTTTATTCTTTGACTTTTCAACAATTCTGTAACAATGCTGAAACATTTCAACGACTTTTTTGTCTCAGCTCTGTTTTGTCTCCGGATTTTGCAACAATCGCGAATCCCGTATTATGTTTTGTTGTTTTAAAAGTTTCTAGAAAGTTGTGTGTTTGTTTTGTTCCTGTTTTTCTTTTGACTGTTTGGTCTGGAGGCGGCATTAGAATGATAACCCCTGATACTTAAAAGTGGTAAAATTCAAACAAATTTGATCGAAAATTGTATTTATGGTACAATTTCACCTTTTTACGTTCTCCTGCTCACTAAAGAGAAATCAATTGTAAAATGAAAAGAACATGGTTTAGCTTTGTTCGATTAATCAAAACTAGTCATACTTTGTTTGTTATAACATATATAGCTGATAGCTTAAAAATAAATTTTAATAAATCAGTTGTTTTTTAATAAACAAATGAAAAGAATTTTGCAGCATTGATACAGTAGCGATTTTTCTTAGGCAGTTTTTTAAAGATTAACATCATATGAAATCTTGTATGGGTTGATGCAACTGAAGTTGGTAGAATCTTTAAAATAAACAGAAAATATTAAAACCTTATATTTTTAAAATCGTTTGATTTAATTTAATACTAAGTGTACACATTTACAATTAGAATATTGTACTATCTATTATTACTATTATCCTATTAATAATAAACCGCAAACTGTAGCTTACATATATATTTAGTTATACAGGATGATTCATTAATAATTGCAAATATTCTAACTAGATAATGTGTTCAAAACATGAATATGAATAGTGTTATTAAAAAATATTGTTGCCAATTCCTTCAACACTTTTTGATTTTTCCCTATGATAATTGGAAGAAAGTTTAGATAATTTTAGCTATGTTAAAATCTAATAGTTTCTGGTATCACCATACGACAGATACAGGGGAAGTGTTTTCTTTTCACAAATTCTACACCACTGGCACAATTGTCATTTAAATATAATTTTTTAATTCTTTATTATTTAAATCTATACAAAATGTCAATTGTGCACGTAAAGTTTATGAGAAAATATATCTCAAAAAATAACAACTTCATTACGGAAAAAGAGTAGATTCTTTCCATAGAATTTACTGAAGAATCCAAAAAGAATTCCATTGATCTAATAGAATTTAGATAATATATTGTAAAGCTTTCTACCCAGCCTACGAGGAAGATATTCAAAGGGTAAAAGTAATAAGCAAAAATAATTTTTAAAATAAAACACCCTATAACTCGTTTCCTTAGTAGGTTTCAGGCTAGGTTAAATCTTCAAATTTTCCAGTTAGAATATTTACATTTCTTAATTAATCGCCCTATAGAACTATTTGTGAAATAATATTTAAAAAAATGACATTAAAAAATATGAAATGTTATTTTTTTAAAATACTGATTACAAATAGATAGCCTCAGCAGAGAAACAACCACAAGGTGATCTAATAAAGAGAACAAAGAAATATAAGAAAAAATAATTCCAGCCATTTTTTACTAATGTCGTTCTTGCTTTTGCTTGGTAGATTCGAAAATATTCTAAAAGTGGCAGCTGTCAATTTGTATCTTCAATAACTTAAAAATATTAAAATACATGTCGGTAAACATTAATGCTGACAGCATTGACTGCCCATATATATTTTTAGTTTAATACTCTTTGGGTTGCACAATAATTGAAATGAGCTGTAGCTAAACCAAATGATGCGGTATTCTCATGAAAAGCAAATCAAATTAAATGTATTAGTTCAGTTCGATGACCTGTTATTGCTTTTGATCTATTTCTTAGCACGCGGCCCAGATTTCGATTCACTTGGCATATAGGTCAGAACCGCATATTGTAGAATAGACTCGAGATAATTTGGCTCTACCTTAAGTTCAAAGCGAAGTTGACTGCCGCTTGTCAGGTTATTTTGTAGTATTTCGGTTCATATTTTCATTTCTTCCTCTATATCTGGTTCAATATTGAAAATCGTGACCAAAGAATAAATAAGTGTCAAGGCACTCGATCTCCGAGACAAAATTTCATTGCTTATTGCTCTTTATTCAAAGTAATTTTCCGAAATTTTACTATTTTTTAAGTACCAGGAACGCAGTACCATTAAAAAATAATTTGGCTCTGAAGGAAATTAAACCAATGGTTATCACTGATTGGTCAAACGAATATATTTGACTCAGAAATGACAAAAGTGCTAGAAGGCGAGAAGGTATCCTAAATACAATTTTTATCTAAAATAATTTATACAAAAAGGTATTAGAAGAAAAGAAACGTTCTGATTAGTCGAAAGTCAATAAGACCCAAGCCTTTCAAAATATCAGGTGTAGATAACTTTGACACATGATTGGTGTAAGAATTTAAATTAAATTAATTCCCATTGTTTAAAATAAGTTGAGTCGCCGCCACTTTAAAAAATTTTTATTTGGCCAATTTCTCTTTATGAGGACCACCAGGATAGTAGAAATGCGAGGAAGGTTTTTTTTAAATAGTTTATAGAAACCTGTTATTTTAGCAAAGTCTAGTGCAATCAGTTCTTAATTAAATAAAAAATTTTAAATTATCAGGAGTTGAATATGTTCGACCAATTTGAATTCTGATTAGTCGAAAGAATTTAAACTTGTTCTGATTGCTTGAAAGAATCCATCATTTTTAAAGTATTAAGTAGTTATCCGAAACAATAACTTTTTTTTAAATAATTTACACAAAATAGTTCCAAATTCTTTGAAATGTTACCATTTTCAATATCAGGGATAACAGTGCAACCAGTGATTTTCTCAAAGCCTATTTCAAACAGATATTAATGATAATTAAGCTTTTTCACTTTCAATATGTTAGATTTAAACCAATTTCTCTTTATGAACAGTAGCAGGAAAGCAGAAATGCAAAGTGGTATTCGAAATAATAGTATTTTTGAAAATAATTTACAGAAAATAGCGAAGTATTGTCCGTTGCAAAATATAAGAAATGGACTTTCCAAATCCCTCGATAAGCTCTTCATGGGCAGGGTAGGCATTAGGATTGTGAATAATAAGAATGAATATAAATAAATCCTAAAGAATTATTTATTATTTATCATTTTTGTTAATTTAGTTATTTGTTATTATAAATGCAATACTATTAAATTTTAAAATTTTATTGATTAAAAATAAGAATATATATAGATAATAGGTACTTACTATTATATATATTTAAAACCATTTGTTTAGTCTCAACCAAGAGATGGGTACGTTTACGTTTGTTTATTTCAGGCGCCCTGAGATCAAATTCGGGAATATATTCTTCACTTTCTGAATCACACATCTTAACTCTGTCAAATTCAAAAATAAAATAATATCTTAACGCGATTACGATAGCACTATTGTCGAAGATTATCCGGTATTAAGCAGTTCGCCGAAATACAACCCTGTTACAAATAGTACTAAACATGACGAAAGCGTACCAAAGTCTGACGAATGTACAAGTAACATAAGGCTTAATATTGCCTATTCGAAATGGTTTTAATGTCATACTATCGAAATCGCTGCCGTTCTTTGGGGATTTGGGAAGTCCAATTATTATATTTTGCAACTAACTATAGTTCCAAATTCTTCGAAATCTTACCATTTTTAATGTCAGGAGTAAAAGTGCAAATTGTCTTTTTATCAAAGCCTATTGCTTTAAGTCAATTTCTCTTTATTAAGAGTAGCAGGAAAGCAGAAATGCAAGGAGGAATTCAAAAACCTTTTTGAAAATAATTTATACAAAATAGAGAAAACGAAATGTTACCATTTTTAACATCAGGAATAACAGTGCAACCTGTCATTTTATTAAAGCCTATTGCAAACAATTCTCAATGCAAATTAAGCGTTTTACTTTTAAAATGTTTACTTTAAGGCAATTGTGAGTAGTAGCAGAAAAACAGGAATTGAAGAAGGTATCCGAACATCAGATTTTTAAAAATAATTTGCACAAAATAAAGAAATGATTTCAATTTGTCGAAATGCCGACCTCGGTGGTCTAGTACAATTTAATATATAATTTCACATTAACTGGCCACTTGGTCACGAAGACCAGTGCCAATAAAAATAAAAAATAAACTTCGAAATTTTAATATCGGAAGTAACAGTACATCCCCGCCATTTTAGTAAAGCAGCTTAAATGCAAATATAGCTGGTTGAAAAATTCTTCCTTGACAGTAAATTAATTATGATTTATGTACCTCTCTCTTAATTTTATCGCAATCTGCTATTCCAGTGGGTCGCTCAACGTAACGAAACCCGTGAAAGCAACGATAACATAATTCTAGACATTTTTTTCTACCCACTTGTACATTCGCAAACACGGTGGGCGCTATACACCCGGTTACAAGTAGGCGTTCAATGAAGATATTTTCAATGGGATGTATTTACATTTTGGTGTAAATAAATACGCGCTGGGAAGATTTATTTTTAGGGTATTGTAATTATAGGCTAGGTACAATAAAAGGAGGAGAAAACGAGTAGGATGTTGAAGGTACAAAGATAATGATGAAAAAAATGTTGCAAATAGGTAGTTATATTTTTTATTTTCCCACGGTATATAATTCCTTGGTAAGCAAAAGTAGGAATTTGAAAAATCCTTTTTATAACCCAAACAAACTCCCGTTACATTAAATCAACCAAACATTTTGAAACAATTAACAAACATAACAAATAAGTCCGTATATCATTCTATAAATATACGGCTCAATTGGCAACAGAAATCTCCCAAGAATATCACCCAGACTATAAATATTGTTTCAAGCGACGTATTTTAACAATAATATCATTGTTTAACGACGCAGTTGCACCTAAAAAAAATGTGATATACCATCGGATATCCGGTCTGAACTAATGGCGTCGGTATTGATGACAACAATACCACAAGCTCAACGATACCAGATAATCTCACAATTTTTAAGAATTAATCTTTGTTAATAATGAATCATAATAATTACATCGAGACAAGATACTCCTGTTTATTGTAATAAGTCATCGGATTCTACAAAATATTAAGTTAAAAAATGTTTCTTTACTCATTTTAGACCTGCTGTCAAATTTTCACATTTACAAGTATTTTGTTTGGAATCAGTTCAGTGCTACCAATATTAAAATGACCTCAAACATAAACATTTAAGTCAAGAAATAATCTGTTAATAATGAATTAGAATAATTATATGGAGACAAGATACTTCTGTTTATTGTAATAAATCAGCGGATTCTACAAAGAATTAAAATAAAAAATGTTTCTTTACTCATTTTAGACTTATTGTCAAATTTTGACATCTGCGAGGAATTTGATGAATCAGTTCAGTGCTACCAACATTAAAATGATCTCAAACTCGAGGTACAATTATAATACGTAAACATTTAAGTCAAGAAATAATCATTGTTAATAATTAATCAGAATAATTACATGGAGACAAGATACTTCTGTTTATTGTAATAAATAATCGGATTCTACAAAGTATCTATTAAGATAAAAAATGTTACTTTACTCATTTTAGTCTTGACGTGAAATTATGACATTTACCTTACTGTCATATTTTGAAAATTTTTTGCTGTCAAATTTTGACATTTACAGTTATTTTGCTTGGAATCAGTTCAGTGCTACCAACTTTAAAATAACCTCAACATTCGAGTTACGCAAATTATAATACGTAAACATTTATGTCAAAATTAGGTCATACCAACATTATGATACAAATGTTAAAATTAACATACGGGTGACAACACTGTTCGTAAATGTAGACATTACAAAATGATTTTGACATCAATGTTTGAAATATTTTCAAAAAGTATGAGCCAAAAACGAATCGTTAAATATTTTTATACATACTTTTGTTGAGTTATTACTAATCGAATAATTGTATAATATAAACAATATATATAATTATAAAACTGACATAAAATACATAACTTGGCAACGAAACGGTTCTAATTCGAGAAATTAGAAAATAAACAGTCGCTCATTTCGTATGTTAATTAACGTGTAATCTAAAAATAAACATTGACAAGATCATTTAATTAGCCTGTTGGGAAAAGAATTTGACATTGATAATAAGTTATTTGATTAAACGTTTGAATTCGTACTAATTCATCACTGAATATTGTTTAATCAAAAGCATATTTGCGTTAATAAAATTGATATTTGGATCAGTAGGTCAGTTCTTATGGTGTACAACACTTTATTATATCGATAAAATTTAAAACATATGTAGATCTAGTTATTGAGTTAGTTTCTGTTTTTCATTATGTCATTAACGTTTGCTAAAAAATTGAATGAAAATTATTGTAGATAAAATGTCTGTAAAAATATTCTCTTATCTCTACCACCTACGGCACTAGTTTTTAAAACTATCGGGTTTTCCCTTAGAGAGTCTGGATTGCTCAATGCCTGATTGATTCTTCTTACCACCTTAAATTTAATAAAAACATCTTCAATTGCACAGATCATATTCTTATAAGGAAAATTTATATGAATGCGTTGGTATTACTAAATAATTTCGATTATGTAATAAAACCACTCTTTTCGTCTAAGCTACTTCTTAAGAATTATATCATAACATGACCCATAATTTCCCAATAAGATAAGGCAATCTGCAAATTGTTCATGATTTTTCAAACAATTATTTTAAATGACCTTGATGACTTAATTTTGGCTCCGGAAGGGGTTACGTTAATAAGTCGAATCATCTCCTTCTATTTCATTAATAATGAAAAAGAAGGAAGGCATCAATGTTTCCAACGTCGAAATGTTTTAATTGATGATAAAACGAGGGAAATTTGTATTTACAGAAATTTCTATGGACTGGTCGGATCATGCCCTGTGGTGGCCAGATAAAAACGTGTGGCTTACAAGAACTCGATCTACCCTCGACCAATGTGGAGTTCACGCAGATGCCCTTCTTCATTTCACCCCAATGCACAAAATCCTCAAGTTACAAATGCCCGATTTAAGGTAATCTTAAATTGCCAAACATATTTCCAAATGAGTGTAAAATTTTCTCTAAAAATGGAAAAACGTATTTCTTTCAGGTATCTCGATATGCGAGTAGATTTTTCAATAAAAACCTTCTCCACCGTAGCTCAAATTTGCAAGGACTTAGGCATCAGGCATCCCGAAGAACTGTCTTTATCGAAACCCTTGGAATACAATCACTTAAAATACAACTACAAGGATCTACCAAAGAAAAAATACGAGCATAACGGTGTAAACAGAAATGGACATCTCCCTGCCGATACGAATACATTTATTGCTAACAGTAGTCCCGGAGGAAGCACGGGAAGCCTGGATAAGTCTCCTTTTATGTGCGCACCAGTTACGCCTTCCAGAGGACCACAAAGCTCTACACCAGTGACAACTCCAACAGGAAACGTAAGTGTCAGATTCAAAAAGTTATATAATTTTATTGTAGCATTTGCCTGTAGTGACTATTAAACTCACTTGAACCATAAATACCCATTATGACCTCAGGGGATTTTTAAATCGATCAAAAAATTATTTCATTGTCAATTTTATTTTTCGTGGACCTTTTCAATACATATTAGAGCGTAACAAACCACTTTTTCTCACTATAGCAAATGATCACAACAGTATTTTCTCTCATTTTATTTTAGAGTAAACTGTACATTTCATCGACTAACTAATAACATTAATTCACGCATTTTTAATTTTTTTAATGAGTATTATTGTAATTGTTGCTTTATAGTATTATTTTAAGACTTTAATAAAACCTGTTTTTCAAATATTTTATGTACATATCATAAAGAATGGTGTAATAGAAATTAATTTAAAAACGATCTTACAGGGTACTTGGAAAAGAAATGGATATGGAAACGATATGAATGGTAGCCTAAATTATTCTCCAAACGTATCGAATAGCCTAAGTCTCGAACAAATCGATGGCAGTTTTGACAATTCATTGGCCCACAGTCCCCCTGCGCCGAGTCAAGAAGCCAGAAGGCACCTGATAAGGCCAAAATCCTTAATAGAAAAAGCTCGTATGAATGTAGCGTAAGTAAAATATTCTATGCCGAGCGGAAAGCATGTAGTTTTTGAAATAGATTTGTCAACGAATATCAAATATGCTGGATTAATCAATCAATCCATAGCAGTACTGTATTAAGGAAGAATATTGGCACTTACCAGATTCATGTGCTGGTCGTAAGATATCATTGATCCGTGACGATAGTAATTATTTGTGACTTAAACAAGAATTTACGACTTTTTTCGGAATATTAACGAATTTTCGTCTTTTTATAATCTGAACATAATCCCTCGGTTTGGAGAATTTATTACAAGGTTACAATATTGAACGAGAAGCTTTTTACAGAAGGGAAAAGCTCGAAAACCTTCAACATCTCTTTCGGGCTTGACCAAACTTTGCTCACTATTCCTACATAAAAATTACAATCATAAACTAATCTTTGTTGTCGTTTGAAGCGTCAACTTCATATTTCAGTAATACATTCAAATAAGATTCAGCATCCGTTACATAATTTACCCTCGTATTAAAAAAATATTTATATTTCTCGGACAACTATTGGTTTGGAAACTTTTATTGAGATTTTAGATTTCTTAGAAGGTACAATGATTACTGAAATTCTATTTTTTTATGTTACTTTAACATTGATGGCTGTGTCACAAAATAAAAAAAGCTGTAGGGAATCATTGTCTTAATTATATTTTTTTTAGGTGGTTGGATTCTTCGTTGTCAATAATGGAACAGGGAGTCAGGGAGCACGACACGCTTTGTTTAAGGTTCAAATTTTACTCGTTTTACGACTTGAATCCCAAATACGACAGCGTAAGGATAAATCAAATTTTCGAGCAAGCGAAATGGCACTTGCTTAACGAAGAAATTGATTGTACAGAGGAAGAAATGCTTATGTTCGCCGCGCTTCAGGTACAAAACATTTTCTTCCAAGTTTCTTCTTTTAGTAGAGGATTTAGCTTCACTTTTCCAGAATTCAAACGTTGACATACTGGTATAATTCTTTTGATATGTTTTTCAGTTACAAGTAAAATTACAAGCGAATCAACCACAACCCCAGTTGGATAACGGCGCACCATCGCCTGTTGAAGACGACATCGATGCAGCCCTGAATAATCTGCAAACAACTTTGGAAGGTTCCAGTATCAGCACTTATTCCAATGACATAACACAAGTACCAGAACTGAGAGATCAACTCAGATTTTTGAAGTAATTATATATTTTTATTACTGAAAAAAATAGTTCTAATGTATATTTTCTTCTATAGTTGCAGATGTTATCTGCCAAAATTACATTTTAAGCTTGTTTATTCTCTAATATCTTGGAATGAGGTGTCAATAGACTTGTATAGAACATATAACAATAGTTACAAGTCATTACTACTTCTGTTCAATCTTTGATGTTTTTCTTCATTCTATACGGGATCGATGTCCTTGAATCTTACTTTTATAGGTCACTTGGTTGCTCCAATATATGCTACCAAATTTTATCTGTAAAAATTTGACATTTGTTATGATTTCCAGTAAACGAAAGTCTTACTGCTTGTATGATTTTCTGTCATGTTTCATTGATGAAAAGTAAACATGTAATTGCTTTTAACTGTTTTTCTACTATGCAATCTTTCATTCTATGGTTGTCGTCGTTAATAATTATGCTTTTAACGAATCTTAGGTTTTGATTGCGGAGATCTTCTTCTGTCGACTTTTCACTATTGACCGTCCTATCTGGCGCTACTAGTATTTTTACCTCCTGAAATTTTTAACTTACACATTCTTATTTTAGGCCGAAGAGATTTACACTTAAAGCCTACAAGAAATATTGGTTTACTTGCCGCGACCTTCACCTGTACATGTACAAAAGTAGGGAAGAAATGGTCCATGGGCAAAATGCAGTGTTCAACATCAATTTGAAAGGTTGTGAGGTTACCCCAGATGTAAACATCACCCAAAACAAGTATGTCATCAAACTGGAAGTGCCTAGTCCAGAGGGAATGTCTGAAATGTATATTAGATGCGATGATGTAAGTAAATGGTTTGCAAAAATATTTTGTGGTTAATTCAAATTTAGAGGATACCTCAAAGTTTAGATTTGAAATTAGTGTACATAAACAATTATTTTATTGTTTTTCAGGAAACTCAATATGCTAGATGGATGGCTTGTTGTAGATTGGCGGCAAAAGGACGATCCTTAGCTGACAGCTCATACGAAACCGAAAAACAAACAATTCTGGACTTCTTAAACCTGCAGAGACCATCAGAACAACCCGTTCTTAACCCAAATAACTTGGACCTCCAAATCGAGGACTATATCGCCCCAAAGTACCTTAAGAAATCTAGAGGAAAGGTATTTAATAAGCTTTTCTATTAAAATAAACACTTACCAACCAATTTTTGTTCCAGTTGACACAAAGGATAATAGAAGCGCACGCCAACGTGAAGAACTTAAGCCTCGTTGACGCGAAAATGAACTATATCAAAGCCTGGCAACTCCTTCCTGAATTCGGGGTTACGCTGTTCGTTGTGAAGTTTATGAATTCCAAGAAAGAAGAATTGTTGGGAGTTGGCTATAATCGCATAATGAAAATGGATATTAACACCGGAGATCACCAAAAAACGTGGAGGTTTAATACGATGAAAGCTTGGAACGTCAATTGGGAGAATAAGCACATGATGGTGCAATTCGAAGAAGAAAATATTGTGTTTAGTTGTCTTTCCGCCGATTGTAAGGTCGTACATGAGTTCATTGGAGGGTACATATTCCTTTCTACAAGGTCGAAGGACGCAAGTCAAACTCTTAATGAGGAGTTGTTCCATAAATTGACCGGAGGATGGTCGTAAAATCTTATTGTGCCTTTATATATAAATGTGTCAATTAATTATTAAAATTAAGTCTCCAGTTGATTAAGAAATTAGACCATTTAGTTTTGTCGAAAATAATTTAGTTTACCGGATATTAGATACAAGTGTTAAATTCTTGACAAATGACATTAACAGGAGCGTTTCTGCAATTCTTAAAATTGAAAATTTATCTGATATCTGCTCGCAACATTTGGAAAGCAAAATATAAACCGTTCGGCGATGTTTCTTAAAATTGTATGGGACTTATACTAAAATTGTTAATGTACACTTTTTAATCTCATTGACTTCCATTATTATAAAATGGTCTAATATATTAATAAAATGTATTTAAAAAATTGACTTAATGCTTACTTTGGTGAATTTGTTGATCCCTGTTAATTTTTGTAAATAATATTCGTCAGTATTTGCTACATTGGGAAAGTTAAATATTCTTACTCCTTTGTTAAATAAAAAATATATTTACCCAAACATGTGCAAGCAAAAATTATAAGACCATGTATTTTATTTATCAGAATTTAAGATTGTTTAACTTTATTTTTAATACTTTATATTTATTCTTGTAATTTGTAATATATAGGTGCTTTCATTAATGAAATTGGAGTCGTTGCCTTTCGTGTTATATATTAATGTTACTAAATTTTTTAGAGCAGTATATTTTTACCACGTTTATATTTTAACTTTACATGCAATACTATACATACAGATATTTTATATAAATTAATTTTATGTAAAAATGTTATTAATAAAGAATAACAGTTATACAGTGTTTCATTAGTAAAGGAAAATATTTTTATACCTACATGTCTAACTGGTGAAGTGTACTTAGAATTCTTAGAAAATGTGCCACCAGTTATATTAATTCCATAGTGTATTTTCTGAATTAAATACTAGGGATGAATTTATTAGAAGAATTGAAGAAGCATCGAGGGATGTAAAAAATCCAAATTTTATATGAAAATCTATCACCAAAATTGGAAGATACCAAACTAATGTTGTAGTTTGTATTTTTTTAAGGTTAATTGTTAATACATATATAAGACAATATAATTGCTTTAACTGGGATAAAACCGATTTCATTTTTATCAATTCTTTTTACTAAATCATTAAAAAAATAACCAACACATTTTCATTTTAAATAAGTGCATACAAGTCATTTAAAAAATTACAAATACGGACCTGGAAAATACACACTGGATTGGTTACAGGTATACAAAGAAAAACCAATGTAGGTAATCATTTTTTAATAATTTTAAAATTTCAATTCAGTAGTTTTGATAATTTATTATAAAAAAATCTATTATCAACTTTTTAGCCTCCAAGTGCTCAAAGTTTGAATAGTAAAATTGTCTGCTCATAAATTTAAAGTGCACTTTTTGATTTAATTTTTTGTGCTCTTTTCAAATAAGCAAACGTATTTTGAAAACTTCGAAATACATGATGTTGTTTCAAGGACATAATTGCGTTCTATATTTTTAATTTGGACCTGGATTTTTCTTGTGATTAGTAAATAGTTTGTTTGGACTCTGAATTAGAAACGTATAATAAATATCAAGAAATACATAAGGTTGTTTCATAGTTAAGACCCATAGAATAAATGAACAAAATCCAAATAAAATTCCTGTATCTCAAATACAAAGATGATCTGGACCAATAAATGTGGTATATTTAGAACCCCCACAATAGCCTCTATTCACCGTTAAAGTATTTTGCTTTCATAACGAAACACCCTGTATAAAGCGAGACTTCTTATTCTGTCCTTTGGAGATCATTGGAATTCAGGGTTTTAAATGCCATCTTTGAGTTGTATGCAGGTGATGATACCATCGTGTAGTTTCTATAATTCAATTATCAAATCTCAAAGGACACAGATTTTTTGTCATATAATAAGAAATCTTTTTATTACAACTTGTACATGTCACCACAATGGCATACTTTAAAATGATAAATTTGCCAATGACAACAAACTAACTACTTAGAAGCTCTTCTACTTGAATCAATATTTTCTGTGTCTTCGTTTTTTATATGCAAACTCCTTCTATTATCTTGTTTGTTTTTATCAACAGTTTCCTCTTCACATTCTTCTGCGAAGCTGCTTCTTACTGCTTCTGCAAAAGCTTCTGGATACTGAGTCGATAGCTTTGTCTTAATTACCCTAATTTTCTTAAAAATATAATCTAAATCCTTCTTAGTTTCTAGTAAAAGTTGGATATGTTTCTTGAATTCAGGTGCTACAGTTTTTAATCTGGAAGCACTCAACGCATTGCAGTTTGTTAGCATCTCATTGGTTTTTTCAAATCTTTGCAACCTTAAACGTAAAACATATTAAACATATAACGAACTATTTATTATTGATGATTACATTTGTTTTTGTGCCCTAATCATCACTTCAACATCTTGCTGATCTACTATTCCAGCTAGTCCTTGTATAAAGACTTCTGGAGCAGAATAATTTTGAAAACACTCTATACTAAAATCACTCTCAGGGGTCCCTTTGCTCTCATCCATTTTTCAGTAAGGAAAGAAATCTAGAAAAATATTTATATAATTTTTAAACTTAAGTCATTTGTTATGACTTTGGGAATTGAGAAACGCAACATATGTCATCATATTCTTTTTTTTTTAGCTTATTTTCAATGTGTTATTCAGTCAATAAAAAAAATATGGTACTCTGCGTCTTTTATAGAATTATGCATTTAGATCTACTCTTAAATTTTACAAACCCATTTTTTCTACTCAATGTTACAGTAAACAATGCTTCATAATGCTTAGGTAACCTAATTCTACACGTAGAATTTGAGAGTAGATACCTACAGTAGAATTCTATACAAATCAGAATCTCAGCTATAGGAAATTATTAGCAGAGTCGAACTGGCCAATTGAGCCGCCGAGAAAAATTATTGGTAGATTTTTTTATTATAATTTTATACATAAAAATTTTAGTTGTTGATATTAATAATGTACCTAGTTCAACAAGAAATAGAGAATTACTTACCCCCGAAGGTTAATTCAATAATTCTCTATTAATAACGATATAGGAAATACAAAGAAAAGACGAAAGTTAAACATTTTTGTTTATTTTTATTGCGTACTCCCTAATAATATTTTAATATCATTATTGTTAAATATCTAAAGATAAAACTCACTTTTTTGGTACTTATATGGTAACAATCAAAGAACCCTGTAATATTATTTAAAAAAGCAATTATGTAAAACTACATTGCACATATATATATTATATTTTCATTAATAAAATGAATAGAGTATATACAAGAAAAATGTTTGATTATATTTCTCGTTTGGTAAGTTTAAACTTTAAGGGTTGTTCTGGTACGTATGTTGGTGTAATCTTATACGTCAATGCACCATAGTTGTAATCAACCTTATATCGCCTAAAAACCTACAATGAAATTAATATATATAATATTAATACGTCAAATCAATGAAATGTAAAGAGGAGACTGATTACAGAAAGTAACGTACTTTGGCTAAAAGGATGTTGAGCTCTACTTCAGCAAATCTTCTGCCTAAACATGACCTTCTTCCATAACCAAATGGCAAAGAGATGAATGGATGGATTTTTTCTTGTTTTACCGGACATCCGGAAATTGTTGAATGCAACCACCTTTCGGGGATAAATTTATCTGGTTCTTCTACGTATTCTTCTATATTACTTACTACTAGATGAGGAAATATCACGTGTATCTAAAAAAAGTTATTTTACAAAAAATAGCCTTATCCAATTTAAAGGTGAAGCCGATTATAAGCCATAATGACAGCTCCTATGGTCAAAAGTTGACATTTGACAAATTACTATCTTGGTTCAGAACTAGCTTAGCTTTTACTAAAAATAAATTAATAAAACTAAAAGAAATACGACGGAATTACCCCTTTAGGAACTTTATAACCATCTAGTATTGTGTCTGCTTGAAGACTCCTACCATTGGCAATTATCACAGGATACATTCTGGAAAATGCAAAAGTTTCTATATTTTCAAAATCGAACGTATTCATTTTAATTATTTACCTTAAAGTTTCTTTAATGCAAGCTCTCAAATACGGCATCCTTTCCTGAGCGGCTAAATCTACTTGTGAATTTGGACTAGGCATAATATTTACGAGTTCGTTGTACAATTTTTGTTGTTTATCTGGATTCTGAGACAACTGGTATATTGTGGAAGCGACAGCTATCGATGTCTTAAAAAATAATAACAAGTTACTCCAAAGAATGGATCCTACAATGATCTAAATTTCTTACTGTATCCACTCCAACTAGAAACAAATCCAACGCCAATACAGCCGCCAATTTAGTATTACCAGTTTTCAAAAGGATTTGCTCTAATATCGAGATGTCTTGTTCTTTAACGTTTTCGTAAGATTTCGTTTTCATTTCCTCTATACACTGCGTTATATATTTCAAACACAACCTGAAAGAATCACAATTGTTTATAAGAGTGTTTCAACGAGTTAATCTACCACAATAATGCCAATAATAACTATGCTGATAACTAATAATCTAAGGAGATGAAAGCACACTTGTGGGGTTAAAGACAAAGAAACTAGAGGAAGGGACAGAATAAGTGCAAATTTTCAGAGAAAGAAAAAAAATGTGAGTTAATTAAAAAGTTGAAAGAGTATGAAAGTCGCTATGGAAATATAAAGTCAAAAAGGTTGTACGTTCATCCCGATTTAGAACAACTCTCCACGTTAAGAGAATCACACTTCTAAAAATCGAGATCATGATGATAGCGTTTGTATGGTCCGGCAAAGTGGGAATTAGTCCTAATTTTTATGTGTGGACCGAGAATTTAGTCGGCAAAATAATATTTACAATGCTTTACTAAACTTTACACCAAAAAAAAAACGTTACGTTATTTGTAGGTGGATACTTTGTCCAAAATAAAAATTACATCAATGTACATAAGCTGTATTGTTTTCTTTTACAACTAAAGAATAATGCAAAGCAACAACCGCATATATTTTCTATGTTTCTATTAAACTATCTAGAACTCTATAAAATTTAATCTTTGGTCAACAACCTGAGAGCCTATGGGGTGAAAAAAGTTGTTATACGTTTTTATTTGTTGGGGCAAAACATCATCTACCTGCAAAACCAGTTTTATCTATATTAGCATAAAACTAAAAAATAGTTTAACATTTCCTCCTTGTTGTGTTTCGACTGATAACGAAGATAAGGAAAACATAGCTCTAAAGACTAAACGATTTGTTTCAAATCTTTTTAATACTTTAAAACCGATAAAGTTGGTTTTGCTGTGGAGCTCTCCATTTATTACGCTTAGAAGTCTGGAGGAACTGAAGTTTCATTTGATTGATGGTTGTCAACCCTCACGAATCCGGAAATTAAGACGAAAATAGTTTGAAAAGCAACAATTTTTCATGGAACTGAAACCTGAACTCGCTAGACTCCTGGAAATCTAAAGATATTGCGAAAAATATAGCGTGAATTAAAATTCATGACTACTGGAGAAAACGAACCAACCAGGAAATTATTGAAAGTTTGGAGACCTGCATTATAAAATATAGTTAAAATTCAACGAACAGAATGGCTGGGATATTTGCAAAGGTAATCTGAAAACAGATTGACCAAGTATATTTTAGAAAGAAGTACTAAAAATGGAAAAAATAAAAAAGTCAAATGCGAGTGTTCATTAACAAAACGACAATGGCGGAATTAAGCTGAATTTTCCTTTTGTTAATAAAAAAAAGACTTAAAGGAAGGTGGTTGGAGGAAATGGAAAGTGACTTAACTTAATTACTGCCGATGACTCAATAAGACTCAAGAGGGCCCATCACTAAAGACCGATGGCTCAATGTTCCTCAAGCTTGTGTGCAAGTAACTTTAATTTACGTCGGCCTCTTGTTAACGTATAAATAAGTATTTTCTCTGTATCTCTGAAATGGATGATGAAATTCTGAGATCATATAGGCTTAAAAGAAGGCTTGCAAATAACGAAATAGAGACCTTTAACGTCAGAAGAACAAGAAGCGTTAATTAATAGTTTCGAAAGTGATGAACAACCGTACGTAGAGAATGAAAGTGAAACTGGTTCGAGCAAAGAGAAAGATGTTGAAGACGTTCCTGACAAAACGAATTATGGTGAGCTGCTTTTATAGGGAGATGAGTCTAACTTCAAAAACTTTCCTTTTTTGAGCAAACCTGGTCTCAAAATAAACTTAGAGTCTAATCAACTTTTTTTAGTTTTTTCTTACGGATGAATTCCTCGAGAATATCTTAACGGAAATTAACAGTTATGCCGAAGAATTGTTCCTTTAAAATAACCAAGGAGAAAACAAGGATAACTGACTGAATAAATGTAACAGTTGGCACTTTACAGGTTTATTGGGATTCCGGCTTTATATGGTAAATATAAAAATAAACCTATCGGTCGCCCTAAAATTTGGCCACCCATTTGTAGTTCGCTCCTATAATTGTGGCGGTTGTAAGGCCCTTAATCTGGAGTCAGCAATGAAACTTAAAGAATAATTTTAAAATGGAGAGAGAATGGGAACAACCAAATGAAATGAAGAAAACCAAAGGTCTAGACGGACTATAGCGCTACCATATACCGATAAACCATAGGTTTTTGTCGGTGGAATACAGAAAAACAGAAAATCCCAATCACCTTGAGAAGGTAAATTATTTTACATAACTACGTGTTTACTTCAGGTATGCGTGCAGCAGATTTTGCTAAGTTCATTGCCACAGTTTTCGCTTTCACGAACAATGTTGCCACCTAATGGAAAAGTTGTAACAACAAGATATAAACATAATTATCATAAATATTAATTATGTTGATTATTCCTTCGATTCCTACGCTTAGATGTAATAAATACTTTTTATCTTTAATTTACATTAAACTACCGAGGTTATAAATATAATTACCATTTTTTATTACGTTTGTTTTGTTTCTACAGATTATCCGTTAAGGTTAAGATTTTAATCTAGGCATGGAAACAATCTGCCAGTAGTTAACTCTTACCTTTACTCGTAACTAGGTCAGTAAATTACGGTGACAATAATATCATTTGATTATAGAAGGTTTCATAAAAATATAGGATTACACAACGGGTGTTAATACTTTACGGCCATAGAACAAGAATAATGTCAAAGACAAATTGACTAAAACGAGAGAAAAATCAAGGTTGAAGAAACCATCGAAAAATGAAATTTGCAACAAGTTTATGCTAACAGAAATTGCACAATTTTTGTTTTAATTCTAATCGTATGTCCCTGTTTAGCGTCAAATTTCGAAATATGCACGCACCACATGTTTAGCACTGTGGGTTAAATAATTTATAAAAACATAGTAAGGATACTAAATAATTATAAACAAAAACAAGGACAATAGAATTTTCGAGAAAAAATATTGTTTACATGAGGAATACTGCTTCCGGAGAACCGCGTCATTTTTAAGATATTGAAAAATATCTGGAACTTCAATTCTACTACATAATTACTCGAGGACATTCTGTATAAGAATAAAAATAATAATTTCTCACGATCTAAAATCTTCTAACGCTCCAATGTACTTCCTAAAAGCTTTGTTCTTGTAAAACCTCCAAACGGGAAATTTTAGTTCGACTTCGGCAACGTTCCAAAAGAATGTATTAATCGAATTGATTATTCTTTGGGATTCCGAATCTTTTGGTAAATTTGGTTCCAAACATCCGAGTCTTTTGTTCAATGATACTCTGGCTACAGCTAAAATCAAAATTATTATTAAGTGTTAAAAGAGTTCAATTATTTGGTGAGAGGGACGTTCAATAAAGTAAATTTTTTTATAGTTCTCTTAGAAGCCATGAAGAAAAAAATTAATACTCAAAGATTATTGAAGTTAAAAGAGAATAGTGAATGAATAATTTATCGACAAACTTATTTTAATTTTCTACTAGCTTGACTTGGAATGAAAATCAGGTCTTGTTTGTTGTTCCCTTTCAAAGGAAAACTTTAATAACTCAAAAAAAAATGAACCAACAAAAGTGTAATAAATATAAACTGGGACTAGTTATTACAAAAAGACTCGCGAAAGGAATCCTTGAGTCCCTCGATAAGAATTTTTGAGTCCCCTCAACAAGATTCCTTGAGTCCCTCGTTTCGACTAATTCAAAACCCGCGATCAGACTACCCTTATTTTTAGATTTTTTGCTCTGATGCTTTCGTAAAATCCCACTCTTTCGAATTCTATAATTGCAAAAATGTCGTATACAGCTTGGTTGATTTTATTTTGTACCCACGTTCTCTAAACAAATACTGAAACCGGACCTCAATTTCCTTTAAAAAAGAGTTGCTCGAGTTTTTTTTTTTTGGTTTTCACCTTTTCAACACCAAGTTTTTCGATAAATGATTTATTTATTAATACGTTTATGTTTCTTAGTTTGAATTTGAAATTTTTCTTGTATACTATCTTAACTTGATTACAATTTACAAATCATTTTAGTTTGACAGGGATTAAAAGTAATTGTTTTTTATGGAGTTGTCTGATGTTTAAAGTTACAGTAGAACTGGTTAAAAACTTTGTTTTATTTTAAGTATATTTTATGTATTCCTTTATTTTTTTACATGTCTCAAATGGTAAAACGGCCTACCGGAGTCACAAAACCACATGATAATTGCTTTTACAATTTTTTTAAATTAATCGTAATAAGATACTTTGGAAACGAACAAATCTTTAGCTTTATAAATTATTTTTCCTCTATAAAATGGGATAAATTTTATAATATCCAAAATTCTGATGATTTATTTAGTTATTTTTTAGCAAAATTTTACCGTATTGATTTCCACATTTTCCGAAAAGAAAAACTAGAATTAAAAATAAACATAAAAAATGGGTGGATACCTAGGTTGTAAATTCCAATAAAAATTTTATGGGATTATGTGTATTTAAATTTATAAATAGACTTCTGGAGAAAATTTATAGAATTACTAAACACATTTTAATTTAATAAACATATAAAATCTTATAAGAAACTCCAAAGACAATTTCAAAGCCAATTTGGTTACAAAATTCAGAAAACGAGATTGTTGATTTTTTCGTATGTGAGAATATTTTGTATAGTTTCTATGAAAAATTAATCATACTGTATTATACGTACTATGGGGTCTTTAGACTGAATTTTTTTTAATGGACTTTTGTATAAAATTTACTAAATAAATTTATAGCAAAACATACATTCTAACGCCCATTTGTATATTTCTGAGAGAAAATCTCCTGGCAATTCTCGATTTTCGTCCAACATGTTCTCCATTCTGAAAGAAAAAGAAAATATACATAAAATTGTCGATAAGCTTGAATAAATAATGTTAAAACGTTATACTTGTAGAAAACTATAAAATATGGTATTAATTAATGTAATTATCCATCTCATTCTTTTGTTTGCTCAGTGTTGAGGTTTCAAAATCTTTGTATTCATCAGTGCATGGTGTTAATCGCAGACGTGCCATGAAAATTAATTCATTATCATTTTACTTTTATTATGAATATAAATTTTATCTTATTTTTTCGTAACAAAAAGTAAAACGTAAACATTTTCTAGTTTCTCACTAATAAATATTATAGATTATTGTTAAACAAATAAAATTGAACAAACATCACGTTTCCCTATTGGCAAAATATATAAAACTTAACACCAATCAAATAAGTTAAAATAAACAACAATTGTTTACACAGTAACACTAATGCTAACAACTCATTAAATAAGCGGTGTTTAGTTTAAAAAATTTTAAATGTAAAGTGTGAGTGACCGTATTCAATATTTGTTCATACTAATTCGCATTTTCTTTTAATTTCGTACTGAATCCTTGTTACGCCTCTGTCTTTAGATATTTACTTTTTTATTAAAGAAAATAACATCCACAATGCGATGTTAGTTAATCGTCCGTGGCTTACGAAATAAAGATCATCAAAATTATGAAACTATTGCATAAAAAACTATAAATATCCTCTGAGACATTTCACTTTTATTATGGTTTATTTATATTTTTATAAATTCGATTCAAAATTAAAATTATAAAGCATCACATTAGTTCACTAATACTGTAATATTACATTCCATTAGTTAATAGATATTATGTATTAACTATGTAATAATTTTAATGTAAATGGGCTTCTGTAGTGAAAATTTTGTATGAATCAAGGGGCGAACTTGCAGTATTTTAAAAAGGCATTTTTTTTTCTATTTGTACACCAAAATTATTGCATATTGAAACTAGGAAAAAATACCTGCAAGTAACAAATTAGAAGACTGTGAACACCATAAAAGAATATGAACATGGAAATAAATAGAGCAAAAGAATTATAATAGTTCAATTTCAGTAGTAAAATGATAGAAAAGGTTATGATACATTAAAACAATTTGGAAAAATAAAAAATATAACATGATGACTATAAAGATAATGATGACAAAATAATTAATGAAGAAAATAAAATCATGGAGAAATAGCGACAATACTTTGAAGATACTTGCAGAGATTGATTTAGAAGAATAAATGGAACAAGAAAAACAAGTAGAGAAAGAATTAAAAATGGGAAAAGTACCAGTATTACATTGGAAATCTTGAAATAGTGAAATGAAGTAATTAAAAGGAAAAAACTGCATATGACCTAAAAATGGTTTTAGGTGATTTCATTGTTAAAGTGGGAAGGAAAATCTATATAATCCTATAACAGGGGGTCATAGTAAACAAAACAAAAATAATGAGAATAGGCAAAGACTAATAGTGTGAAAATCAGGAGTAAGTGTTTTGTATAATAAAAATTTTATTTTTCTGCTAATCTCCCAAATTAAAGTTAATTTTTTCTTGAAAATGTACCTGCGATAATAGTTGGATAGCAGACCTAATCCATTTGATTTTTACCTGCGGTAATCATGAAAATACAAAAAAATACTTATATCAATGTTGTTAGTCAAAAAGAAACACCACTACCCACCAACTTACCTAATTTATAGATTTTAAATGTGCTTGATAAACTTAATTAAAGAAGCTAAAATCTAATGTTTAATAAATAACTTCTGTGCCTATGGCTTTAGTTGACAAAATTCATTTTACTCTCAACATGCACACACCCTGTACGGTATTACAATTTGGCCTAAATAAAGTTAAAATATCAAAACGCTCGTATATTATTTAATAACAAGTGTAGGTATTCAAATGACACTCATATAGACTTTCGAAATATTCAGATTTTATGTAGTTTGGAATAAATCTTGATTGTTGCATTGAACTTAACCTACTTGTATAATTTAATTGACCATTAGATAACAATGCGCGTACAAGGAAACCGGTATAACCATAATACAAAATTTAATACTGTAGCCTGTTTTATACGTTATGTAATGTCCAGACTGAAATTTCAATCGGCTGAAAAATTATCCATCTTAGATTATTTATTTTGAGGTAGGTTCTCTCTTATATAATGAGTGCACAATTCTGCAATCTGAACAACCTACTTTTCTATCAATTTATCTGTTAACTTGTTTGTACCGAAATTGAAAGTAAATAGCTCCGAGTTGTCGCATATTTTATTTTCCGCAAAAGGCGTTATTCCACTTACAAAATAAATATCGCATTCCTTTCAGGCTCTTTAACTCAATTAATTGGTTTACTAAAACTTTTCTATTTTGCAATAAAATATATCTTAAATACGTCACATTTTCAATTATATTATATATTCAATTATATAGAGGATAATTCATTCGCATCGTTTCTAAGATACAGTGTCTCTTAAAAATATTTTTTATTTTTATTAATGTCTACAAAACGCTATTACCCATTTTAACATTTTCATAATTTTATAATATTTCAATAAGGCTGATATTTGAAGACCTTTAATTAAATTAAAATAAAAAAATAACACAGCAGTAACAATAAATTGCCACATAAAATATTGTGTTCGAATTGTCTTTCTTCTTATGTTTGACAGTATTCTAAGCGATCAATAAATTCCTGCAGAACTTTATTAAAGGTTTCCTGCGAAATGTTATTTATTCCTTGCCTTATTCTATCTTTTAAATAATTTATGTTGTCGGGTTTACTTTTATACACAACATTAACTATTAATTGCCGAACACAAATATGATATATTTTTGGAATCGTCTTGAAATTTGCAATCTAAAAAAAATAAAATATACAAAGTATGCTATTTAAAAAAATTGGCGATGACATCATTACTCATAAATGGTTTACCCTGTATATTTCATTGTTATGTAAAAATTAAAATCAAAAACCGACCTGTTACAGGATTTTCCCTCAAAATTGTTTGTTTATTTATTCCATAGTTAATGTACACACTGTATATATATAAAACAGAATAGATCTTAGTGAATAGAGGAAAAGGAAAGCCAAAAAAGAGAAAATGTATATCAACAAAGTGAATGAAAAAATTGAAAATTGGTTCTTGATAAAAAAGGAAAGTATGCGAATTTCAAATTATACTTATCTAATTTATCTTTTTTATTTATTATGGATAGTTTCCACAAAGTAAGTGTAGAAACGGTTAATTTAAGTGTTTAGGGAATAAAAAACCTTCATATCTCATAAAAGACACGATATTTTTAAAATTGTGCAGGTTGATTCTTCTGTATATTTGTAATATAAAACATTTTTAGTATCTCTCAATTCAACAGAGATATAGAATTCCAGAATAAAACTGAATCACTATGTATACATATTTTGTTTCAATGTTTTATATTAAAACTGATAATTTATTCTTTCTCAACAAGCTACCTCAAAAATGGACAATAATAATCGACGACGCACTATTGGCTTACCTGTTAATTTTAGAAAGTAACGCACAATATATTACTAACAATAAACGTCAATTATTAGTTTTATATAAATATATAACAATTTCGAACTTACACAATTTTATCACATTTATCTGAATCGAATTTGAAGTTTCGAAACGTTCGTTCTTATTGCATTCATGTTAATTGTTAGGTAGGTCTACGTTTTTAATTCTTTAATGCCATCGAAAGGTAAGTGGGTTAAATTCGTTTTCTCAATTTACAAATATCAGATATTTATGAGACTATTCTATCTGTGTATTTTAATGTATATTAATGAAGTGCTTACCTGTTTAAGAAATCCATTGAAATCATATCTAAAGGTTCGATGTATTTTTTGGCAGTAGTTGGTGGCAATAAGAATTGTTGGACTTGTTTCCTGAAAGCCTCCCATTTCGGTCCATGTCTGTAAAAATAAAATAGTATTTCTTTTATTATATATTTTGTTATTATTTCTTTAGACCTCAATTTTTGTTAAAGCTACATCATTTGTTCCTCTTTTGTTATCGATTTTCAACACAGTTTGTTTAAAATTTAAACATTCTATGTTTAAATAATGTGGTTGCGATTTAATTTCAGTTTTATATAAAGTGTTAGCTTTTTTCGATAATCTTTTAATATTATATCTTTTAAAAAAAATTAAAAAATCGTGGACGTGAGTTTTGGGTCGCACTATATATAAAATAATCGCAACCAATGAATTATCAATTACGACAAAAGTAGATTATATAGAAAACTCTTTGGTCTCTAAACATTTTTTTAAGTAATACTTTAAGATTTTCTCATACAAGTAACGATATCTTTAAAAGTAGGTACCGTATAAAATCTTACATAAAACTATATTCCTAAAAGATAAAAAATGAGATTAAATCGATAAAGTACAGGGTATTACATTTTAAAAAACAGAACTTCGATATGGTCCAACTTTATGAAATATCCTGTAAATTTGAAAATAATTTTAAAATATGGAAAATTCTCTGTATAAATGGATCACGCTGTATACAAAGAGTTATTTCTTCTTTTTGTAAAATTCTTTTACCTAGTTTGACCGTAAAATATGTTGAATACTTTTTTAATTGTTAATCTATTTTTTTCATTTTGAGTTCCTGGTAAATTCCCTAATTTTATTTATTATTTTTTTTGGGTTTTGTTTCCAATTATTCCCGTGGTGTCTTAATTGTACTGCTTGTTTTGAATACATTTTTATTTTAACTATTTTATTATGACCAATTCCAAATTTATGGCCAGTTTTTTATTACAGTTATTACATGATTTACTGCCCATCTATTTCTTCATTTTATACTCTATCCCATTTTATTTTCCTAGGTTTTCCTTTTCCCAAATGTTTGTTTTGGAGCTTCATTCATATTGAGAATCGAATATGTTAAATCATGTTTCTGTTGTTAATCTCCGTTCTTCTTGCTTTTTGGTTTCTGGAAAATTTATTTCTTTCATTTTTTTTGTCTTGTTTCTCTTATTCTTTGTTTTCAATTTTTACTTTGTTTTTCTTAACTATGCTCATTGTTTAAAATGCCCTTTTAACTAAGTTATTACTTGGTTTACTGCACATCTATTTCATCATTTTTGGTATGTCCCATTTGGCTTTTCTAGTTATTTCCCGAAAGAAGTTTCTTATTTTCTTCTTATTTTTATACTTTTAACTTGGAATTTTTATCCAATTTCTTTTTCCTAAAAGGTTTTTTATTTAGTGCTAAATATAATTATTTGTTTTTCTTCTCTTATTCTTGTATTTTTTTTATTTTTCTATTATATTATATCGAATAACATAAATACGATTAAGATCACTTTTAACTTTACCGGAAAATATTTTTCGAATAATGAAATAAACATCAACAAAATAATTAACAATAAATCCTAATAATTTCAGCAATATTGACTGAATAGTCGATTATTTTATACATTTATATTAAGATTATAATATGGATATTTAAGAAAAAAATATTCATTTTCCTTTATATAAGCAATATATAATTAAAAAATGAATAACTCTTTATTCATTTATAAACTTTTTCGTTATTTGTTACCTTCATTTAAAAAATGTAATAAATATTTATACATAAATTCCACATTTTTACGATTTTAGTATTTTACTGTACATTTGCAATCCTTGAACTAAAAATAACGGTAGAAGAAAGTTTCTCTTATTATAATTTTTTACTTTAAAATTCAAATAATTTATCATCCCAGGAAAATAATAATAAACGATATTTCATTTCTTTCAAGCACTATTACGAAATTGTAATAAATTCCTAATACATAAATATATTACACAAAAGGTTAGATTTATAATAATTAAGATAATTAAAATAATAGAATTATTAAACAATGAATTTAGTTTCTGTGACCTCAGCCAACCTTAAGCACATTTTATGAACACGTTTTACCGCATGTGCGTTTTAATACGCGTTTTCAAGTCTTCTTCTCTCATATTTTTTGGAACTCCCATTTTTCAATACTTTCTAGATTATCGTTTAATTGAAATATTGCTATTAAATTATATGGATATTTATTAAATAATAATCATTGTCTCATATATAAACAATCAGTAATTAAAAAATTAATAACTCTTAATAATATTTGTACATAAATTCCTCAAATTTACGATTTTAGCATTTTATAGTAGTTTTGCTATTCTTGAAATAAAAAACAATAAATAAAAAAAAGTGTCTTATAATTTTATACTCAAATTATTTTAAAATAATTGTTTCTCTTCTCAGGGAAATAAAAATTTATTCGATATTTAATTTGTTTCAAGTAATATTATGATACGGCAATACATTTTTATTATAATTAAATTAGTTACACAAAAGGTTATATTCATAATAAAATAGATAATTAAAATGAAAAAAATATTAAAGAATTAATTTAGCTCCTCACATTAGTACACACTTGTACGTTCTCCAAAATAATTTTATTCATGGAATTTGTCACTTCAATCAGTTATCATTTCACTAATATACGCTACAAAAATTGACCAATCAAAACTGCCCTATGAGCATACAATTAACCAGTCAGACGTGATCATTCCCAACGCCACAGTCACAGTCACTCCAGTTCCAAAAAGAAAGAGTCGCTAAGAAGTCACTGGGCAATGCACACACTCACTCTCCTCTCAAAAATAGTATCTCTTGAGGTATTTTTCGTCCTAAGTTTAAATTTAAAAGAGTAATGTCTCTTTATACCTCAAAATATTTAAAATTAAGTTGAGTTGTATTCAGTGGAAAATCGAGCCAAATATTATGTAACTCACTCAAAGAAGTCTCATCTAAGTTATCGTTAAGCTATAAAAGTTGAACCCTTCAAACCCAACTCAGTCCTGAAATTCACTAGGAAAAAGATACAAAATCCATCCCTACAGATTTTCTTTTGAGCCAAAAAACATCATCAAAATATTATTAATAAAGATTTTACAACACGAAAAAGCACAAATTGACTTACTTTATTCGAGCAAAAATGGGATTGACTTACACTCCAATGACGCCTTCGTTTCCTTCGAAAAACTCCTTTTGTAGGTTTTGCTTGTAGTAGTGTAGAGACGGCATGGAGGGTCTATGGGGCATTGCTTCTTCGGCTTTGAACACCTTTTTAATTTCGTCGCCGTCGAATATAAATAACAAATCCGGGTGCCCTATTAAGCCTCCCACTTTCGCAATCCGTCCATAACGTTTTTTCAAGGACCACATCACTTTGTCCAGTTCGTGAATTTTATATTGACCTACAATAAGTATTACATTAATATTTTTTCTATAAGTAATAGCTTAACTTGCCAATAATAGGAGCGAATCTCCATGAATTTCCAATGAACGGTAGCCCCTTAGGTCCTGGTATCTCGTTGTATTCCTTAGGGGTGATTCCGACTGGTTCAATTTTATATTCGAAACCATTTTTATCTTCTTCGTCAGGGAAAACGCCCAAAGCGGTGGAGTAAGGACGATCCGTGGAATAAGCTCTTAGTACTTTGATGCTTTTTGGTGAAAAGTACTTTCTGGAAAGTTCTCTAGACATTTTGGCAAACGTTTCCGTCTGAAAATAAAACCTTTACTGTTAAATTTTTAGTACCACTATGAAAAGGATAGCTAGAACAAGGCAACCAAGCAATGAAAAAGGAAAGGGATACGGAAAATGGGACAATAATAAAAACAAGAAGTTTTAGTTTTGGAGTACGAAATGTTAGAAGCCAACAAAGTGAAGAAATAGTATTAGTAAATGAATTTAAAGAACGAGGATTAGAAATATTAATATTAAGCGAAACTAAGAAAACGATGGACAAAAGAGCTTCAGCAGGAGTAGGTTGCATAATAAAGAATAATGTGATAGATCAAATTAAAACATGGAAAGCTTTCGGCGGAAAAATCTTGTTGGGAGAGCAATAATTATGAAAATAATGGAATAATATTATCAGTTTAAATATCAGATGATAAAGATCTAACACCAATAACGGAAGAAACTGAAGCCACAATATAGATTGCAGGAGATTTCAATAATAGAGTGAAGTGCATTGCATAACGAGGAGAAATAAAACGTAACAATAAAGGAAAATTTTACCAATTACAAAACTAATAAAAAAATGCATTCTATCAGCACAGGAATATACACAAGCAACTCAAAGTAACGCTAAGCACAAAAGAAAAATCGATAATTGACTGTATATTAATCCAAAAAACAAAATAAAAGGAGAGCTGTAGAAATTTACAGCGACCACTATTTACTAACAGCAAAAATTAAAAAGAACAAAGAAACAAAAATAAATAACTAAAACAACGCAAATAATAAATAGCATATTTCAATAAAAACATACCAAATTAGAAATAAAAGCATAGCAAAAAATGGGATCTAAAAATTTAAAGAGAGTCAAATTAATAGATGAAGTTTTTGTAGATGATATGATATTAATAGCCAAAGATAAAGAACAACTAGAAGATAACTAAAAACATGGAAGAAACAAATAAAGAAAACGGCATGAGAATAAATACAACAATAACCAAAATATTGATAAAAGGAGACCAGAATTTTAAAATTAAAATCGAAATATGTAGATAATATTAAAATTGAACAAGTTAAAGAAATTAAATATATAGGAGTAACACTAAAAAAACTGAAAATAAGAAGATGTAATTAACGAAGGGGTAGATAAAACAATAAAATAACCAAAAGTTCGATAATAAAGAAAAGATCTCAAATCAAACAGAAATGAAAGTTTTTAACCCCATATACAGACCAGGAACAACATATGGATGTCAATCCTTGATCCTCTCAAATGCAAAAAATATAAAATAAAAGCCATTGAGATCAAATACCTGAGACATATAATCTATCAGGAAGAAAAAAATCAAAAACATACGTATAAGAGAAAAACCTGGGGTCGAATCTGTCATAAGATTTATAGAACAACTACAACTATAAGTTGATGGGGTTATAATCAACGAATGTATAACAAAAAATAAAATGAGTATACGAAGCGAAAATAGTTAAAAAGGAAGAAGGAAGGGCAAGACAAACATGGAATAAAGTGATGGGGTAGCAAGACAAGGACAGAACAACATTAGCCAAAACTAGAAAAGGGTGAAGAAAGTTTGTATATTAAATTTAAGCACAACGGATAACATAAACACTAAAAGACCAGAACATTACGAAAAATATAGAGAAAAAGAAAAAGCAAAAAACAAACACAAAAAACTAAACAAGATTCATGGACAAAATTTGGCAAAAAATAACAGAAAGCTATAGAGAAAATCCAGAAGTTATTCTATAAAGCAATAAAACAATCAGTAAAAAGAAAGAACATAATGTGAAGAACGTTAAGAATAAAAAAGGAAATATATTAGCAATAAAAGACCACATTACGGAAAGGTGGAGAGGATATTGCAAAGAAATCACAGATTATAAAGGAGATAGATTAGATGAGGAAATATATGAAATAGTTCATTATTATAAAATCCAGTCAATAAATGAGGAAGAAATACAAGAAGACCTAAAAAGTTAGAAGAAGGCGAAGCACCATGCAAAGACAACATGACACCAAAAATTATAAAATCATGGATGAGGAGGGAATAAGGAAACTAACCAACATCATGAATAAGATATTCGAGATAAAAAAGATACCCAATGAATGGAATAAATAAATAATAAAATGGGAAGACCAAGAAAAACAAGGATGAGACCCAATCAAAGAGACAAGAGGATAATATTAGTAGACCAACAAGGTGCCAAAAGAAATGGAGAGAAGAAAAAAAGAAAATGAAAGAACGTAACTTCATACACCTTACACTTAATTGGAAAAAGGCATTGGACAAAGAAGGAGTAGACAATAAAGTCCAATAAAATTGTTATTAACCCGGTAACACAAAATTTTTGAAATAATTTCACCTAAAGATTACCTTTTAAATCTATTGAGATTTATTTTTTACTATGTTACTGTTATGTTCTCTACTCCAAGTAATTATTTAATCTTTCATTTGAATTGCTATAAATTATTGTAAATTAAATACACTGAATCAAACTAATGATATATGATGGTTAGAATTAACTAATGATATTAAATTGCTATTAATTTAACTCCAAAATATTTTTTTGTAAACTGATTTCAAAATCGAACAGGAGTACTGAAACCATAATTGAATATTTAAAAAAATTTATAATCTATATCGGAGAAAGTTTTTGGGTTAATATTTTATGTACTCATTGAATTATATTACAGGTACATAAACAAACTATAAATAAAATAAACAGTTTAATGGCGATTTTAATTTCCTTGGAATAACAAATACATACGATACAATAATGTCATTGTAACTGTCACTGAACTCTTTCATGAGTCAAGCTTATTGCTGAAGATGTCACAATAAGCACAAAAACTCATCGTGTATATCGCGCTTAAGGGTCGAGGTTAAACCGATTTTTCCGATTACTTCATCGAAGGTTACCAACGTTTGATACCGTCAATTCAAGGTACACACTCTTTCTTTACTAGTTACAAAAACTGTATTAGTTTATTTCTGCTGAACGCGTCTAGAGAAAGTGCCTAGTTCTCCAATAAAATAATGAAGATAGTGGTTTCAGCGACGTCATAATAAAAATTAGAATAAATTTTACTTTTTTATTGGTCGATATTAGAATGGATTTTTACTAAGTGGGCTTGAGAAGGTCGTAGGGGGAACTGGGGTTTTGAATATTTGGAGGAGTGTAATAGTTTTCAAAATGTTATATCTAACAGAATATATAAGGTACTAAGGGAGGAAAAGTTATAGGTAACAATAAATTACAGAAAATGAAAGAATTTGAAATATCTCTATTGATTTTTTCCAATTTTGAGCGAGATATTCCAACTGCTTCTTGAAATAGTTTTTAATACCATACTTTTTAAAAATGCATATTTTCCTAGCTACCTTATATTTAATATTCACCCATATTTTAATAGAACTGAATTCGAAATGATAAGGTGGCAATCTTAGTACCGCTTTCACCATATCTTCGTCGTATACAATCTTAGGTTTCTTCAGCCACTCATTAAGTTCTTCTTCTCTAATATGAAAACTAGTACTAAAATGTGAATTTAAAAAAGGAGATAAAATAGAATTTGGCAGTTATAGGGGCATAATATTGTCCAGTATGCCAAGAAAAGTATTTGATAAAATAATAGAAAGAAGAAGAAGAACCTAAATTGAAACAATAGAAGAGACTCACTGCAGATTCCGAAGAGGAATGAGTACATAAAATTTCATATTTTCTATAAGACAGGCCATTGAAAAATTCCTAACAAAAGACAGAGACATTGCTTCGTAGATTTAGAAAAAACATCGATAGAGAAAGAAGTGAGGACACATGGAGAGTATTAAGAAAACGAGAAACACATAAAGACCTAACAGAAATAGTGAAAGAAATGTATAAAGATAATACCGTCATCGTCAGAACAAACAATGAAGAGTCAAAGGATATAAAAGAAAAGTAGGAGTGAGAATAATCAATCCACTATACAACCTGGCGGAACTACATAGAGAACTAATAAAAGTAACATAAAGATAAATTAAAAGAAAACAAAAACAATGATAATCTCGAAAGATGCAAAAAACATAATATAACACTATTTGGAAAAAAAACTTGAAGAAGTAGATAGCTACAAATATTTAGGATCAGTGGTCGAAAATTAAACAAAGAAACTAATGAAAGAGTAGTAAAAATTGGAAAAAATTAATACGATGAAGTCTACGTTTTTAGGAAGAAAAGAAATACTGCCGAAAGCCAAGCCGAAAGCCAAAGTAGTGAAAAAAGTATACTTTATTGGAACATTAAGAGAGAATAAATTCTTAGAAATGCTTTGTGTTAATACCTAATTTAGTATGCAAATCATAGTATGGTGCATGCGACAAATCTTCAATATTTGTAAATTCAATATAATACTTAATACATTTCTCGTATTATCGTATTATTATACTATCTTTCATTGTTATAGCAGAGTACCTAAGAGGATTAACACCGGCCATAGCCGTAACCGTAATAGATAGGGATAAAAATATTTTAATGGCCACAACGCCCACAAGTAAATGGTATTTTATTTAAATTAGATTCAAGTTTCTAGAAATTCAGTTATTTAGTTTTCGTTAAACATAAAAAGTAGTAATAACTGAAAATGGAAGTACCTTGTGAGTATTTACCAGTTAAAAAATTAAAACTAGACAATTTGTCACTCAATAAAAAGGGGGTTGGTTATATTGACTGTCTACAACTACAACTATTTTAGGCAATATAATAATTAACACTGTAGTTGAAATATCCTCTAAAACAATGTGATTTGAAAATCTATGAAAGTTTTAAAGGAGGAAAAATTAGGTGCAGTAACCTCATCAAAGCCAAAATTAGACGGAATAAAATAATTAAAAGTCGACGTGGATGAATTTTTGAAAAATGCAATTCATAAGCTTGTTCACTCATTTGTTCTGAACAGGAAAAATAAAGTTTTACAAGCTATGGCCGACGATGCTGATTTACCCACAATAAGTCGAAATAAATTGTGGAAAATATTAGATTAATTCAATGCTAATTGATTCTGAAGAAATTGTATATTGGAGACGACAGTACCTTAGAAGAATAAAATAAATTAGGACAGAAAATAAAAACCGTTTCTATTTAGATAAAACATGGGTTAATACCGGACATTGGGTAGGAAAAGTTTGGCAAGGCAAAAATAAAAACTTATCTCAAATAGCGTTTTTACAAGGATTTACTACTGGTGTTAAGAAATCAAACAATTTTTTGAAATATAATTGTTTAACAAATAATCCATAATTTGATACTTTGGGATCAATTGACGGAATATCATTTAAATCAAAAGCCAAACAATTTACACATTCCCCAGGTTCTAATATTAAATTTTTATATTTTGTTGATAATCCCCACTCTTGAATCTTCCCCTCCAAGATTGACTTAAATGAAAGTGACAATCTACTATTTCGACATTGGATCATAAATCTCTTATACTCTTTCGGTTTATTACTATCAAACAATAATTTTATAGCTAATAAGACAATAAATCAATGAAACGTAATGTCCATTTTTTATTCCCTTATAGCAAACAAACATTTAAAATATGTAATCTTATATTAATTACATCAAAAGATTAAATTGGTTAAACAAGAAAGTCTTCGCCTTAGGTAGTTTTCTATTTTTTTTGTGGATTTTTTGAAGATTTGAGGAAAATATCTTCATTTTTTAATATCAGATCACGGTTGTGGTTCTAGTTGTTCGGTACTATTATTTATTCAGGGACCTCTCCAAGCTTGGTTAGTTTGGCGGACATTTTCTAATAGTAGAACACCAGTGTTTCTTTTGATTTTAATGTTTTTTTTCTTATTAAAGTTATACCTATTCAATACTAAATAACACATTTCTTCGTTGACTAAGAATTTCTGTTTAAAGACCCATTTTTATTAAAGTAATTGTACTTGAAACTTTAGGTACACCTATTTTATTATTATAAAGAATTATAATTTAGGGTTACTTTTCGATAGACCAAAAACAAAATAAAAACGAATAGCAAAAAAAGTACCAAGAAAGCTATAAAGGTCTCTTTTACAAAACGATGCAGCCAACTATCCCAACTAAAGTATGGTTTAGGATTATCATGATTTAAGAATTCCATTAAAACAATTAACACATTGACGAACAACAACGCTTTGTATTCTGAATACCAACAGAAATTTGGTTTAGTAGATAATCCAAATTGCTCATCTAGGGCAGTAGGAAGTTTACAGCACATGGTCCTCGAATGTTTTGACTACAGTTACCAAATTAATATGTTCATCGGACAACTACTCCAAAAGTTTCCCACTCCCAAGTCTCTGTTGTAATATGAGAAATAAATAAATAAATAAATAAAAATATTATTAAGAAGAAAAAGCTTACAATCCGTTTTATCTATAATTATATATTATAAATGTGACCAAATATTAATGAAAATATCAATTAAAAAAAATCCCCTATTAAAAATTATTGATTCTTCATTAATTTCGTCTGACTTTTACGGATTTAAATTATGGAGAAATACTCAGAAAACGAGGCTAATGACAATTTTTTATATTTTATATAATATTGCAACAACATTTTTTTTTTATTTAAACAATATCTATTAAATCCAAGGATAAAACATTTAAACTTATTCAACTGAACCATATAGGATTTCCAAATGTCTTTTTATATTTAAATTACCTAAATTTTAACCTAGACCTTTTAACTTTGACGAAGTTAAAAAATCACATTGTGAAATACACAAGGAGAAAGAAAATATAAAGACATTGAAACATATTTAAAAAAGGATTACTAAAGTAATAAAATAAAAGAAAAATATTAATTTACCAATATATTATATAAAGTACATCCTGAAGGATGTAAAAAATAGGTGAATATACTCAATAGTTTTCCAGTAATTGTATTGGAAATATTATTTATTATTATGATGATTGTTTGTACTTTTACTTGTTAAATTATTGTAAACGTAAAAGATAAAATATACGTACCTTAAAATCCACGATTTTGGTCAGAGTATTTAAACAATTTTGGAATGTCGTGGAATTTTAAGGTACGTATATTTTATCTTTTACATTTATTACTTTTTCGTTAATATTACTTTTTTTATAATGGGAATATATTAAAATTTGTCTCTTTAAAGTTGAGATTAATTAATATCTTTAAAAAAAGTCGAGATTTTGAAATAGAATGCGAGATTTTTTTAAATTATTACTTTAAAATATCGAGCAGAAAGTCGAAATTTAAAGTAAAATAAAAGATTTTCAAATATTTTTGCAAGATTCATTAAAATGTCGACTTAAAAATAAAAATTATAAAAATCTCTACTTAGAGATCTTAAAGAAAAAAAGTTATTTTTTTAAGATTCTTCCTTTAAAATTGAAATTAAATCAAATATCGACTTTAAAATCGCGATATTAAAGAAACACACGAGATTTTTTTTAATATTTCTAAATTAAAGTTGATATTTTTTAAAATATTTCGGATTTAAAGTGAAAATTCATTGAAATATTGACTTCAAAAAAACGAGATATATGAAATTAAATACGATTTTTTTAAGATATCTGACATGAAATCGAAATTTATTGAAACATCAATTTTAAAGTCGAGACGTTGAAACAAAACACTAGAATTTAAAATCGAGATTCAATAAAACCTATACTTTAATATTCTCGATTACGAAATCGAGATCTTGTAGAAAAACATGAGATATTTTACAATTTCTGTTTTAAAGAAAAGATTCACTAAAATGTTATTAAATTTAATTTAAGTCGAGATTTAAAGTACAAAAGTATCTCTTGCGAGATTTTTCGAAATCTCGAATTCAAAAGTCGCAATACGCTCTAATTTTGAGAAATCTACTTTAAAATCACAACATAAACACAAAATTGATAAACACGCCAGCTAGTTTCGTCCTACTTGAGACACCTTCAGGTTCAAATGAAATATTCTAATAAAATTTAAGCATGTTAGTGAAAATAAATACCTAAAAACAAAAACAAATCCAAATAATGCTTCAAATTTGTTAATAATTTTAGAATGCTTAGTTTAGTGCTGATGAGGTCCAACTAGGCCGATATTTCTACTTTTTTCTAAATTTTATTTAATTAATACTCTGTTGCATCAATTTTGTCCATTTTCTGATTTATAAACTTTTTTGACAAGAGAGAAAATAATTTTTTTGATTAATAATGAAATATCGAAAAATGAACTAATAACATTTACAAATGTGTATATTTTAGAAGTGATTAACTTTTTGGAAAAAATTACCCCCCATTTTAATCTAATTTCTCACAATCTTTTTTTTGAAGTCGATATTAGTAGGTCAAAAATTATTAAATGTGAAACTTTCCAAAAGCAAAACGATTATTTCAAACCAGTCTGGCTTCTGTTCTGCATTTTGAGTTCAAATAAAAATAAGTTACGTAAATAAAAAAAGACGCACCATGCTCATGATGGACAGCCATGGATCGGGCACAAAAACTAATCAGAGATTATCACCGTGTATCGCACTAATCGGTCAAAATATAATGAAAGGAATTTTATAAAGTACGATGTAGTGGGGTTATTTTTGCACAATACGCACCTGGGTAGGTGTACGAATTTACAAGACAAGCCAGACCAATGCCGATTGTTGATGGGTTTATGTAATTTTATGGGTCTACCGCATTATCCAAGAAGTGAGCAGCGAGGCGCAATCTCTGCGACGACTCGAGCCCCTCTAAAGTGCACTTGAATTCAAAATTAAAAAAATTATTCATGTTCGTTGTTAAGATATATTCAGCGTTTATTTAGGTTTTTATTGATGACTCTAGGACCAATAGGGCACTTTCAATCAGTTACCCGAAACCAAAAATATGATTCAAAAATGTATCGATTTTTGAAATTTCAAGCCTGTTAAAATGGAGTAGTTGTAATAGAGCCGCTTATTCAAAAGCAAGATTAAATCTGAAAGCTAGTAATTTTTATTTTTCTAGGAATATTTCAATAAAAGTACTAATAATTATTTCCAAATTTACAAATTCAGTACTTAAAAAACAAGCTGACCTGAGAATTATAAATCTTTTAAATACAAGGGTTCTTTCGGGGAAAATATACAAAGAATTTCAAAATCAACTAACAGATGTTAAATTTTATTTTTAAAGGTATATTACTGAAACAAAAGTTGACGCTTCAAATAACATCACAGATGAGTTTTACGAAAGTAATTGTATAAAAATAATGGGTATAGTTGGAGAATGTTATCCCATCATATAATTCTGCGAACTGAGGAATTTACTAATTTTGTAAAAGCCGTGTTTTTTTAATAAAGGGAAAGTCCTAAAAAAATGTGTAAAAGCAAAAGTAGTGCTAAAAGTTCGGTTTAGAAGGCTAGACGTATTCGGGTAACAGTTGTAGGTACTTCGTAATCCAGTGTCTTTAGACTTGTTACTTTTTGTAAGTTTTAATATGTCGGTACTTTTCCGAATTAGTTAATAGAATCAAGCGGTTTATTAAAGAAGAAGAACTCGGCGAGGCTTAATAATTATTCAAATCATTAATTTAATTCGTTGTATTGTAAATTCACTAATTGTTCTTCATTTAATTTTTATTTGTAATTTTCGCCATTTCCTCTTCCAATAAATAAGTCTCCCAGAATCAGAGTTCCAGGTCTGAAGGCATGAGAATCTGGTAAGGGCCAATTTTCCTTATTAATACAGTATTGCTATCGACAAATTAATCCAACTTGTTCCGTTATCAAATCTATTGTAAGACCCACGTTTTTCCTCCGCTCGGCAAAATCATTACAATATCACAAATGGTGTTGTACTTATATTATAATTAGCAGCCACCCACGTATATTAAGTAGTACTTAAAAATCATCAGTCTCTTCTTTCCCTATGATATAAGGGATTATGTTCTACACTTTCAAAATTTGTTTTGTGCAAACACCTTAGCTTCTCTTCAATATAGATCTTGTTTTTTTAGAATTTTTCCTACTTAGTTGTCTCACGTTTTTTTTTATCTGCCACTCTTTTTCCTAGTATACACCTTTGATTCCCATATTCTTTTAACTTGCACTGACTTGTTCATTCTTTGAAGGTGTCCCCTACCATCCAAGCTGGCTTTTTTTAATAAATTACTCAACTGATTCCACCTCTAAATTTTCTTTTATATCATCATTTCTAATTCTATCCAATCTCGTTACTCCTCTAGCCTTTTTTAAATACATCATATCTACTGCACCCATTTTACTCTTCTTTTGCTTTGCCAATATCCATAATTCGCAGCCGTACGTACGTAATGGTCTATACAGGGTGATCCTCAAGTTTTACGATTAATTTCATAGCCCACTTCTAAATTTTTGGTAATTTTACATAACACGGCTGCAGTACGCGTTTTAGTTATTCTGGTTTTTATTGAAAAAATTTTTTTTGAAAAATAACAAGAGTAAGAAATGGTTTAGAATTAAATTCATGCCACCCCTTATCAATCTTTTAGAATGCTACAATTGGACTCTACTTACTGTCTTTGTTCAAGTATAACAGGATAGTGATTTTTTTTTAATTTGAAACCCCCACTATCAAGGCCTATAAATACTTTTGTTTTTACTTTATTCAATATTATTCCATTATTTTGAGCCTTTAGTTCCATATTTTCAGGATGCCATTCAAATCCTTTTCTCTCTCCGTTATGATTGCAACACGCCCTTGTCTTGCCCCATCTCTTGTATTGAATTCTCCTAAATTGCGTTTTGCTTATTACTCTGTTTCTAGTTTCTTTGTACACATTTTTGGTGATTCTTATTAATTTGGCCTTTACATTTTTTCCTAACATTTCTTCCTTGGCACTCTGTCGAATACTTCTTCTTTATCCATAAAGGCCTTATAGGCTTCTTTTCCTGAGGGTTCCGTTGTTCAGATAGGACTAGCTCTATTTGTTGTATCAATCATTTTTCAATTATTTTCTCTAGTAGCTTAATTATAGTACATAGGAATGTTATATCCCTATAATTATGGCAGTATTTCTTCACTTGTCCAAATTATTTTAAACATCTTGAAAAGTACCTTCGTACCCAGTTCTTTCATAGTTTTATTTATTTCAATCATGATTTATCTACTCCTCATGACTTACCATTCTTGAGTTCTTTAATGACCACCAGATTCCCTAGTGTTATATTTTCGAAAATATCTTCGTAAATATCTTTGTCTATTACTTTCCACCCAGTAACTTTTCTCGTTTTCGGTCCCTTCTCTTGCATTTAGTAACTGAAGAAATGTTCTTTCCATCTATCCATAACATTTTCTTCATTCCTTTTTACCTTTAATTGTTTGCATATTTACTTCATTCTTGCCAAGTAAAAAATTTGAAATAGTACCTTAGAAAGAAAATCGTGGCACTTGATGTCTTGAACTGGAGCAGAAAGAGACAATACGAGAGAGTGAACACGATTTGGAAAACATAGAATTATAAGTATAGTTCTTATTTAATTATTCTGGTTGTTAAATCACATAAAATCACGTCCAGTACGTGGTGATTTCCTTTAGGAAGAGATGTTGTGAACATCGTGTATAAAACAATCGACGTTTTTTGATCAGAAAAAAATATGTTCTTGAAACAATGCATTTATCTAGATTTACTGTAATTAGAAAACTCAAGGTGTTTTATTTATATCATCATTTAAGAGATTTAGTAATGTATAGAAAATAATACAATTACTTGCACGCCAATTTAATATGACAAAATGTTGTGCAAATAGCCAGTTACTTACTCGGAATTCCGCGACGACTTATATAAAAAAAATCATAATTGGAAATCATACATTGGTGCTAGGATAATAAGATTAACTAAAGAGCATACATTACCGGATATTGCTAACAAGTTGCTTTATCATTAACAAGAACTGATGATTTGTATCACACGTTCCTTGGGCAATGTAACACAATGGTGCAAAAATGAAGTAAAAGAGAAATAAAACAGAAGGAAACTTGCCTACAAAACACATTTAAAAAATATTAGATACAATAAATAGATAAATAGTAAAATAAAGAAATCACAAGAAGTAAACGAATCAACACGAAGAAAGGAGGGAAAACAAATTCGTTTTTTTTCTCTTTTTCTGCACATTATGCTTCCAGAAATTTTTCGATTTTCAAGAGAATAATCTGAAGAAAGGAGAGAAAAAGTCTCGTTTTTATCATTTATCTGTGCATTATGAAAACTTCTTTATTTCCCTTAACTTTTTTTCTGAGTTTTAAGATAGGAATATTAAGAAAAAAGGGAAGAAACTCGCTTTTCCATCTTGTCTAAGTTATTTACTTTTCTGATCTTTTTTCCTTATTATGGAGAAAGGAATACGAGGAATGGAGGGAATAAAAAATCATATTTCTCTTTTTGTCAATGCATTGTGAAAACTGCTTTGCTTCCTCAAACTTTTCTTCCTAATTTTTAAGATAATAATATTAGAAAAAGAGGGTAAAAACTCGCTCTTCCCTTTTCTTCACATTATGAAAATTTCTTTATTTCTTTGTTCTTTTTTTTATTTTGAAGAAAGAAATACCAGGAAAGGAGGGAATAAAAATCTCACTTCTCTTTCTTTATCGGTGCATTATGAAAATTTCTTTACGTCCCCAAAATATTTTCCTGATTTTAAAGATAAGAATATTAGGAAAAGAGGGAAGACTTGCTCTTCACATTATGAAAACTTTTTACTTTTCTGAACCTTTTTCTTCTTCTTATTTTGAGGAAAAGAATAGGAGGGAAGAAGGTAATAAAAACTCGTTTAATTCTCTTTATCTGTGCGTTAATAAAATCTCTTAGTTTCCCTAAAAATTTTTTCCTGATTTTTAAGATAATAGGATTAGGAAAAGAGGAGAGAAACTGGCTTTTTCCTCTTAGAACTTTTTTCCACAATTCTCTCTTTGTCGGTGCTTTATAAAATTTATTTACTTCCCCGAACTTTCTTTTCTTATTTTGAAAAAAGAATATGAGATAAGAAACAATTAAAACTCGCTTTTCTCTCTTTTCATCACATTATAAAAATGTATTTATTTCCCAAACTTTCTTTTCTGAGTTTGAAGAATATAATGCAAGAAATTTTAATACGTCTTTTTATAAATTAGATAAGAGAAAAAAGGAAACAAAAAAGGATGATTTGTGTAAATCATGCTTAACTACTTTTTTTGTTTTAACAGATATTTCTATTCTTCTTCATAATTAAAATGGGCTTTTTTTAACACTTGTTTAATAATGACATGTATGCAATACTAAAATATTTTCATTTTTTTTTGTAAAGAAAATATTTAAAAGAACTTGTAGTTTTGAATAGTCACGATATGTCCCAAATTTAGAGTTGATTAAGGAATTATATAAAAGCTCAATAAACATATTTACATTAACTGACCTATTAGGTAATACACCTTCAGAAGAGGATTTATAGATCATTACCTAAGTGTTTTTAATAATTGTGTTACCAGGTTAATCTGATTTCGTGGGTTTGGAATTTATTTGCATTGTAAATTAGATAAACAAAAAAAATCTGTAATATTTTATATAATAAAAAAATGTAATTAATTGGCGTTAATGTTATTATTCAAAATATACAGATAATTAACATCTCAAAGTATCTATTTCATCCACTTCGCATGTAGATTTTTTACAAACTTGGTTTCCGTTGTTGTCTACACATCTACATCTTCCTTTTCTACACTGTTTAGGTGTATAGCTTCCATTTGGGCTGCAAGTCGGTTTTTCTGTCGTTGTCATAACTAAGTTAGCCCTCACACAATCTGTAATTAAAATAGTGGATTATAACTATAAAATCGTCCAAAATCGGTCGTTGTGCTGGAAAAGATCGATGATACGAGAAAACTAATTGAAGAAGATCGTCATGTGACATACCGTGAAATCGAGGCATGTTTAAGCATTAGTACGACCAGCATACATAAGATTTTGCAAAAGATCGAATTGATGCGTCATCCGCCTTACAGCCCCGACTTGGCACCTAGTGACTTCTTCTTGTTCCCACAAATTAAAGATAAACTGCGTGGACAAGGATTTTCATCGCGCGAAGAAGCGGTTGAGGCCTTCAAAAACCATGTTTTAGAACCATCATTTTTTGACTGGACAAAGTGCTTTGAAGGGTGGTTCAATCGCATGCAAAAGTGTATAAAGCTTAAAGGCCAATATTTTGAAAAGCAATAAATATATTTTTGATAAAATTCATTTGTTTGTTCTTTCTATTCTCAACCTTCGTATTTATTGTATACCATACAACCAACTAAACTCTATATTGTGCATTGATTTTTTCTATTTTTAATGATTTTATGTTGAGGAATAATTAGTAAAACTTACTTACTGCAATCCATATTTTTCGCAGCGGAGTTTGTTTTAAGTACGCCTGTTAGAACTGTACCATCTTTATCCACACAATATCGACTGTAAAAGGAAATAAATACACTCTGTATATTTTTAACTTTGTTCCAGACACAATCTATAATAAGTAATAATTATAGGTACCCAATACCCAATACCCAACAAGAAAAAATTATTGTACCAATATGGCAAATAATGTTTTAAATTGTAACATTATTTTTATGTTATACTCAACTCTGTTACTGGTAAAACGTAAATTTTATTTCGTATAACAAAACATATTTCGTTCTCCCAAATCTGTTTTTTCAAAAAATTGTTAGTCGAAATAAAACATTGTCAATAGTGTTGTCATACCAACAACCAAGCAAAGATATATTAATTAAATGAAATCAATAACATCCAATAAAACTTTACGGATATCTAGTTATATGGATATCCATTAAATATTCAAATGCCCGTTATATATTCACGACTTGATGGATATTTATTACCTCTAATTCGACAGTAGTACTGCTCCTAAATTGCACTTACTGCGTTTTATTTTCTTGTACTGCTTTGTAGGTCCCGTCCAAATCGCATTGTGGAAACTCAAATCCAACCATTAACATGTAATTATTTTCCATAAGTTTATTGTATCTTTCGAGAGCCTCCAAATATTCTAATTCGCATTTTTGATAGTACAGTCCGGGTTCTTTCTTTTTATCTAAAATTTCTATTGATTATTTATAGTGTGTGCTGAAATAAGTGCTTACCCCTCTTTATTAAATATTTTTAAAAAAGGAGCAAATGTTCGGATAGATCGATTTCTAGATCATGAAAGCTACTTTGGCATAAAAGATTCGACCCTTGTATGATCTCCTTCCACGTGACAAACATACCTATTTTCATTTTTTTTAGTGAGAAAATACAACAAGCACTTAAAGGTTTCAACACAATAAGTTCAAAAATGTATCGCATTTGTGTTCCAAAATTTGCATGAAGAAAAATTTTTAATACCTACCTCGTATCTGTCATTAATTTATATTTGTTAATATCTATAATTTAATAGAGAACTTTTAATTAGAATAAAGTTTTTTTGCCTTCGAATCAAGATAGAAAACTTGAAGAGAAACTATTTCAAGAAAAAGTGAACACTACTGAATCTAATGGAATGGCTATTTGATCTGATGTTTGGATACAAACCTGGGAAGAATATGACTAAAGAAAATTATATATCTGACCTTCGGAAAAGGATGAAAGATATGCATGAATTGTTTCATACTAACCTAAAGCTAGCCAGTAACAAGATAATGAGGTACAACGATGACCGAGCCGAAAAGACCAACTACCAAGAAGACCTCATTGGACCTACTATCTACGAAACAAACGAGGTTTATGTCCAAAGCTGCTAAAGGACTACGAAAGGTCCTCATGATGAAGATTAATGATGTAATATACAGAATCTTCAAAACCAAAGGAAAACCAATTATAGTCACCATGTTCGATTAGAACCATTCGACTGAGACAACACAGAAGATGCCAATCCAGAAGAGTTTTAAAAGAAATGTTTCTAAGGAGGTGACAAGTTTCCCGAACATACTCGTCAACTTTAAGAATTATACGAAATGGTCGAGAAGGCAAAAATGTTCACACTCTTTCTCACAAAACCCACATTTGACACATTTTTGAAAATCATAACACCTTTCAAATATGGGGTCACGTGATGTGTTTTCTCATTAAAAACAATTGAACGTATGATTATAACGTAAATATGGATTAATGAAAAGTCGAAGTTTTTATGCCATGTTTAGAATGGCTTTAAAAATGATCTGGCAGAATATTTTGCTCATTTTATTAAAATATATTAATTAAAAGGGGGTTAGTTACACTTATTCCAGTGCAGTGTTCATTAATTTTCCCGATATACCCACAGCATTTTAAAGTCGTTTCAGAAATATCTGTAATATTGACAGTGTCATCATTTGGGTAAGTTGGTGCTCCGTCATACGAATCTGCACATAAGCACTGATCGCCGATACATTGAACGGTATCGTAGTCCCCGTTTGATGCGCAATGGAAATATTGAAATGGAGTTAGCTCATCTTCAATTATCTCTTTTATGACATCGTAGTCTCTGGAACATTCTGAAAGACTTTGTTTTAATTTCGATATTACAACAGAATAGATAATAATTTTCTCTGTTAATGAAGGCCTATCTTTGAGATGGTTCTGACTTCTAGTAAAATTATAGCTTTAACCGAGAATTTAAAAATCATGGCAATGTCAGAATATTTGTTGCCATTTTTGCTAGCACAGGCTAATTCGAAAATCTCGTTGGCAAGATAATTTAGATTTTCTTGCTTTATTTGTATTTAGAGGACATAACTTCACTTTGTATTTACAACCAACAGTCACCAAAAGTAAACAAATACACTAAACAAGTAATATTGTTTCTGAACATTTTATTGCCGATTTACCAATGGCGTGGCTAACATGTATTGTCCATTTGTGTACGCTGCTGCCTCTCAGTTTTGAATATAATTTAAATGGTAAGTACTTGTTTTTATTTTTTGACTGGTTATTTATTATCACAAAAAAATTACACTATACTGGAATTGTGCACGAATTTAATTGTAATTGCGAAAAAAAATAATATGGTATGGTATTCAAAGGAAATTTAACATAAAATTTTGTTAATATATTTTGTAGGACGCAGAGTTATTTTTTAAGAACTGTCAAATTTGAAGATTAATTATAATTTATTAACATGTCTTTATTCTCTCAGTGATTTACTCAGGACCTTATCATTTTAACGACATTTTGTTTTTACAGAAAAATGAAATTCAATTATCCAGGAAATTAACCAGAAGAACTTAAAATTTTAATTGTATCTTAATTTAACAGTTTTTTTTCCTAAAAAAGTTCTGCTAATTTGGAAAATATATTGCAACTACTAACGGCTATAATAGTTTCTCAAAAATTCTTGAATACGTTAATAATATTCCGGTAAAAAAAGGATATTAATAGGAGAAAACTGACAGGGAGGAGTAGTGGAGTGCTAAAGTACGACATAAAAATAGTTTTACTATTATTCATGTTAATTTGCAATTTTTTGTGAAATTTTTTCTGTTAAATAAATGTTTAATTTTCACAATCGTTACAGTATGCTTCAAATATTATTTTTAGTAAAATTCTTCGAATAATCCTACCTAATAGGTGGCTATACCCTACGGAAATAATAATAAATTTTGGATATTCAAATTGTGCGATTTATTAAATTTAATTTTTTAACATTTTAATGAAATAATATGTGATGTTTCAATAATAATTAATTTTCGAAATTTTATTAAACGTACTTTGTAATTATTATATTAACATCTATTTTAGAAGTAAATATTTAATTTCGTTTAAAACAAAATTAAAAATATTTTTTTTATTTATTTAGTTTTTAACTCTTCTTATTACCTATTTAAAAAAATCTTTAACCTTAAACATAGTTTTTAAGTTTTATACTTGGAACTCATTTTTTTATTGTACTTCAAAACGCGACAATATTTTTGTTTATCATCATAAAAGTACTACCTACAATCATTTGCAACTACACAAACTTTTTAAATTTTTTTTACATGAATCTTAAACAATTGATTAATACTTACTGCATTTCAATTCCATTTTAGGCATTGACGTATAATCAGATTCCCCAAAAATTCTATGTCCCTTTGAGTTCACACAGTAACACCTAAAATACGTATTACATTTTAACATACAGTTAGTGAAAAAATGCATTTGAACTTCGATCAAAAACAATTCTTAGATCTAACACGAAACCTGCGGTTTAAAAATTAAATTAAGGCCTCTTGAATGCGAGTAACATAGTAAAAATCGAAAGTTCATTGATTAAGGTATAAAAGTTTCCTTAAAATAACACTCGAATGTCATTTTTTTTGTTAAATAAAATAGTAAATTAAGTTGTAATAAATACGAAAAGTAAAATTATACTTATCTGAATTTCCACAGTATTTTCACAATATATTGAAGCCTACCCAGGTTTCATACCATTTTCCAGACAAAAAGAAATGGTATGTCAGATACCGAAACCTGGGTAGGCTTGAATATATTTTAAAACGCTTTGAAAGACTGTGTAAATTCAGATAATTTATCTTTTCATATTTATTATGAATAATTTCCACAAAGTAAGAGTTGAAACAATTAATTTGTACTTACGTTTGGCCAGGAATACATTTATAAGGAACAAAATCTCCTTCATCGTCGCATTCTTGGCGTACCTCCATTGTTCCTAACGTACCAGCAGCTTTCCTTTTATCGTAATCATTTTGTAGCAGAGTACAATCACTGGATACTAAAATAAAGTTAATGATAGAATTTTAAAAGAAAATGGAAAATCAGTTAATTCAAAAATATTTACTTATTGAACAAAATCCATCAGTAACATTTATATTGACGGGTTTGCAAAAGAGCCCTGGGCCACACATTTCTGTTGGCATTGGATCTGATAAACCACCTATTGAACATTCCTCACCTTCATCTGTAAAATAAATATTTTCTGAAATTTTTTATTTTATAATAATAATAATAGAAAACCCACAAAGCACAAACATCTAAGAGGTGTCCAAAGGATATTCATATTGCAGGCGATATCGACAATAAAAGAGACAGATATCCGTAGATATCCATTGGATATCTGCTATAGTCCTAGAACCGTTTTAGAGATTCTAGATTAGTAGAAATTGAAATAGAACACTTCTTGAATCGTTTTACAATCCTAAACTAGTACGAACTGTTGTTAAATCGTTCTAAAATAGTTTTGTACACACTAAACAGAGTTTCAATTATTAAAAACCGAAAAAGATAATTCCTGGATAATTTTATGATTCTAAACTGTTGAACTGTTCTAAAATAATTATAGAACCTTTATAACGATTCTAGCTTAGAAAGAATTCAAAGAGAACATTTTTTGAATAGTTTTTCGATTCTAGAATAACACGAAGTGTTATAATATCGTTCCAAAATACTTTAATACCCACTATAATGAGCTGAAGGGAATCGTTCTCAAATGATTTTGTGTATCTAAACTGTTAGAATCGTTCTAATATAGTTTTAGAAGCGGTATAACGATTTTAGATTAGTAGAAATTAAAGAAAGAACCCTTTTAACGATTCTAGTTTAGCAGGCCCCAAGGCCTAAGAACCTAAAGAGAATCATTCTTAAAATAGTTTTAGAACCTGTATACCCATTCTAGCTTAGCAGGAATTCAAAGAGAACCTTTTTTGAGTAATTTTACGATTCTAAAGCAATACGAACTGTTCTAAAATAATTATAAAATAACTTAATGTCCACTATAAAGAATTTAAGTTATTAAAAACCTAAAGATGCAGGAATTCCAAGAGAACCTTTTTTAAACAGTTTTAGGATTCTAGAACAATAAGAACTGTACCAGAATTGTTCCAAATTAGTTTTATTGTTACTGTAAAGTGTTCGAATTGTTAAGGACCTAAAGAGAATCGTTCTTAAATAATACTGGAATCGTTATAAAATAGTTTTGGAACCGTTATAACGATTTAGATTAATAGAAATTCAATTAGAATCGTTCTTGAATAGGTTTATGATTCTAGACTAGTACGAACTGTTCCTAAATCGTTCTGAAATAGTTTTATATCGACTATTAACAGTTTGAATTGTATAGAACTCTAAAAGAATCATTCTTGGATAGTTTTGTAATATTATACTATTAATAACTCAAACATAATCGTTCTAAAATAGTTTTAGAACCACTATAGCGATTCTAGTTTAGCAGGAATTCAAAAGAAATCTTTTTTTGAACAAAATTCAGATTCTAGAACACTACGAACTGTTCGAAAATGTTTCTAAAATAGTTTTATGTCAACTATACAGAGTTTGAATTTTTAAGAACCTGAAAAGAATCGTTCTTGAATTATGTTGTTAGCTTAAACGGTTGGAATCCTTATAAAATTCTCATAATTAATATTTATGTTCTGTATGGAAATAGTTGTACCATTGTATAATAGTTGTACTTACTTAGATTATCTATACAATACTGGCAACAGTTACAAGTTGTAGGAGGTGTCATGAATACTCCATTGTGAGTGCTATTTTGGGCTTTACATTTTTCTGATAGTTCCGGACACTGAACATCCTGGAAATAAAAAGGATATAATTTGAATTAAGTGCATTTTTATACTTACTTTGCAATAATCATTTGTGCACAAAATGTTTTCATCAGTTAAAGCTTTTCCCAATACACACAAAAGAATTAAAAACAACATATTTTACTCTAAAAATTTTAATGAAGTACATCAATTAATACCTTATATTGCGTATCGTGCGCCTTAGAAAGATTTGTTTATCAATCATTTATCATCAGTTTATCTATGATTAGATAAACTATTTTTTGAAGATTTATTTATTTACAAAGGTATAATCTAATGATTTCAATGATTTTAATGAAATTAAAAAAAATTTATTTTAGCTATAGCTGCTTCTATTAATAAATTATAAAATATTCCACAATCATAGCTAAAAAATTATATAATCATTAATTAAATGTATTTTTCGATAACCAATCTTTCTCAATAATTATATAATAATTGTAATGAACCTATTACTGAGATAATAATAATTATTTTTATACAAATAGTCTTTAATTAAATGTGTGTGTGTGTGGTAGGAGAAATGGCATTGGATAACCCGTTTGTCACAGAAAGTTTTGACATAAGTACCAGTACTACTCTTAACTTCTTGTTACAGGTTAATAGATGTGATATATTTATAGGAAGGTTTATGTTATTATCTATTAGTATTTTTAACAACTATAATCGACTTTGATCATATTTTTGACACGCAAAAAATATATGATTCAAATCCGCAATAATTTAACTAAGTTAGGTTTACGTTTATTGATAGATAGTAAATTCCACTGTAACATGTTTAATGTTCTAGTCAGAGGATTCATCACTGATACTTACAGCATCTGATATTTCAAATTCTAAAATAGAATTAACAGTTTCCCTTATATTTGAATAAACATTATTATTAATACTATTACTACTAGAGTTGAATATGAAGTTTGTTTGTATAAAATTACAAATGTTTTCTGCTATTTTTTCTTTGAATTGTCGATAATCGTCACTATGTGGATTAGGGAGAACTGAAAGAGTTTTAGTTGTTTGAGATTTAACAATTTCTTTTTGTAGGTGGTGACGAAGCTTTTCGTTTTTTACCTGGAGTTTGTGTTTTTGGTTTATGTAACATGTAAGAGGGTGGCGTATATTGAGATTGCAAATTCTGGGGGAGAGTTGGGAAGTTTTCTGTATTATTTAAAACTGAAAATCTATTATTTGTGGTTACGTTAGCGTAAGAAGGATTATTAACTAAGATTTCGGCTTCTTTAAAAGAAGGGTTTCTGAATGCCATTTTTAATGTAATGCTGTTTTATGTATATTGGACAATTTTTGGATATCGAGGGATGTTCCCTATTTTGGCAATAAATGCAAAAGTTCTGTGACTTTAAACATTTTTCGTTTAAATCATGAACTTCGGTACAATTTTGGCATCTTCGTGTCTTAGATTTGCATAATTTTGCGGTATGTCCATAACTAAGACAGCTATAACACTGAACAACCAGATATGGCTCTACAGAAAATTTAATTTTGTCAGGAATAAATGTCCCTTCAAAAGTTACTATAATTACTTGGCGGTCTACTAATTTAGATTCATTATTTTCCGTTATCCTTCTGTTCATTTTTTGTACTTTAATGAATTTTGAGGTACATATTACATTCTATATTTTTAACCAAAAAATCCTCTGAGAAGAAGGTATCCTCCCTTCTCACGACACCTTTTCGGTGGTTAAAAAAAGGAGGGATATAAGCTACTAAACCGTTTTTTTAAATTATTTCGTGTCCCACCAAAGCATTGGCAGTTTCATAATTTTTAAAATTACTGAGGTAATATTAGTTCTTTGTAAACCAAATTAACAAATTGTGGCATTAAAATTTTAAAATGCGGTACTGTGGGAATTCCAGAACACAGTAAAGTTCGTAATGTTATTAACCTCCTATTAGTTATGAATGAACTATTTATATATTATGTGTTTTTTCATAATGAATAATTGTATATTGTACAAGTGCAGTGAGTCTCACAAAAGTCTATTTAATGTAAGTAGTTTCACAAATTATTTGATTATTAGGTCTGTTTGGTATGCAACCAGTTTTACAATTAGATCGTTGACGTGCGAATTTTTATTTGTGGATTGGCCACACTGGGAGGAGAGGTGACGTTTGTGCTTGACATTTCTTTTTGGTCCGGTCCAGCATATTACAGGTGCGAATTTTGTATTTCTTTGCCAAATTTTCCTTTTGTGCGCCCCTAAATCACTCGTTGGTTAAATAATGGCAGATTTAGATGATTTTTTTGCCAAAAAAGACCGCAAAAAGTCAAAATCAACAAAAAAATATGCTACCACTGAAGAGGTCGCCAAAAAGTTGGAAGACAGTGCAAAAAAGACTGAAAAATTAAAAAAAGAACGTGTTAACGAGGGCGAGGACAATATAGCAAGCGAACAAGTAAGTAATTCCAAGAGAAACATGTTTAAAATTACGAAATAGGTACAAAGGAGCAGCCATATTGCACTTTGCTCTTTTTTCGCTGTGTGGAAAAACCACATGTGGTCGAACAGCTCATATTTGTATTGTACTTAAGATGCATTTTTATTTTCTTAATCATAATTAAAAGATCTAATACGTGTAAAATACCTGCGCTAATTGACGCTAAAGATTCTTTGATGTATTAAATTTGATTTGTAGTAATAAATAAAAATAATCGATGTTTTAGTCAATTACAGCAGATTATTTGGTTCTTTTTAGCATGTTTGTTAATGGCCAAAAGCTATAACCTTAACAGTTTTCTTTTACGTTGCATTTTCTGCTATAAAAAGTTGATATGTTTATCTATTTTCTTTTCTGTTTTATTTTAGGATCAAGATGAATGGAAAGATTTTGAGGAAGAAAAAAAAGATTATTCAGGTTTAAAAATCGGAAACTTAACTATTGCCGCAAATTCGGAGAGTAGCAGTAGTGGAGCCAACAAAGAGAACACTGAACAGCTACAAGAAGATGAACCTGGACAGGAAGTTGAGAAGAAAGCGGGTCCATGGAAGCGAATAGACACTAATGCCGAAGTTGAAGTAGAAAAAATCGAAGCAACAGCCCCAGCAGAACCAGCCCAAGCCAGTTCAAATAAGACTAAAACATATATACCTCCAAGTTTAAGATCTTCTGGCCAAACTCCAGTGCAGAGTAGAAACATGAACCGTTCAAAAGCTGCCCCTGATATTCACAATGAAGATTTTTTTCCTACCTTGTCTAAAATTAGTGATCATAAAAAGTAAGTATATCATGAAATCCAACCCCATGCAGTCCTAATAATAAAGCTTTATCACTCAACAGTACTAACCTAGAAGCATAAAAATTTATTGTAGCAACAAACTAGCACTTTTATTGTGTACTAAAAATGTATGCAGAAATACAATAAATTATCGACATTAAATAAGTTACATGAGTTGAGACAGAGATATTTCAAAAACATTCACTGGATAAACTCGAATGATATCTTTTAACGTTATAAAACGGCTTCAAAACAACTGAAGCACATTCTAGCATTCAGTATATATAATAATATAGCATGTTCAAAGCATCTTTCTTATAAACTAATTTACAATGAATCTATAGAATGTACTTGTTTCCAAAAATTTTAAAATAATGTTCCATAAAATTCAAATTTATATCAAACCATACACTAAGACCCTTAATCAACATAACTTGAGATAAAGAAATGTTGCTAACCTCATAATTATATCCTGTGTGTATTTTCTTCTTAGTAAACAAACTACATTACATTTAGAGATATTTAAATGACTAAACACCAGTTGTTTATAATATCTAGTTTATCTTCAAGTAGGTCACAATCCCGGGCACTTTATTTCTAAAAATATTTTCAAATCATCTGCAATCCAATAATTTATTACAAATGAGACGATCAGTAAAATATCAAGAGTCATAATTCTATTTTAATATTACAAAAAAGCTCATTATTGCACTGTTATATTTTGATTTGGTTTTTACAGGGGTCGCAATGAAGGGTCTTTTGAAGTAGTCCAATCTAATAAATCAACCTCACACCGACAAGCTGAGCAATCTAAGATGAACTCTTCTCAAACGCCCAAGTTGGCTCTTGGCAACCGATACAATACCCTCAGTAATGACAGCTAGTGATTTAAAAACTTCATAGAAACCAATTTGTAAGGTGTCAAGAGGTGGCCAGATGTATGAAAAATTGTTACGTTTATTTTACATTGACCATTTTAGTAAGATTAACAAGATCCCTACAAACTGGTTATCTAAATGTCTTTTTTATATACATGTTTCTTTATACCTCTACTGTATTCTTAATATAATGACATGTTCTTATATTATTGTTTTTTTAAATCGTGAGAGTCATTATTTAGACTCAATTTCCTTAAAAAAAGGTTATGAGCTCATTATCAAAACTGTAATTTTACTAAAATGGTTATTTGTTAAATGACTTTAAATCTGTTAGTTATCCATTGGAAATTTGAGCAGGCCTCTGGTATTTTTGTTTGTTTTTTTTTGAGAAGATTGGTTTGTGTTTCATCAAAAATTGCATTTGTATAAACTAATTGTGTAACTAATTAATGTAATTTTGGTGTAAGAACCCATAACGTGATTGTTAAGTTAATAATGAATTAGGGTTCATTTTGTTGTGATGAATGGATTTCTATTTATTTCTAACGTCCTAGACGTGAACATGTTAATAAAGAGCAATTTTTGATGGTATGCTTCACTATACATCAGGTTGTATATCTAATTTGTTACTAAAACAGATTTCGTCATTTTTTTGAGATTGTAAATTAATTAACCGTTTATAGATTTATAAAACTATAACAGGTCTTTATTCTAGACAGATTTGTTAAAATTATTGAAAAAATTTAAGTCATATGAAAATCAGACCTGTGTTTTTTCAATCTACAGTATAATATTTGTATCCTTGAGTCATTGTAATTTTTTTATAAAAATACATTACATTATTTCGTCCTTTGGTTTTATATTTATTATTATTAATTTGAAAAAAGCTATAAGGCATGAAAACTACCTGAGAATGCAGCACAATAGAAATTAAAAGAAAATACAAAAACAAGCGACAACTATCAATAAAATTCATTTTTTTTTGACAAATGATAAAAAACATATATTCCTAAAAGTCGAATATTTCTTAATTTATTTATTACAATGTTGAGCTCTCCTTTAAAGTTTAACTGAAACAATTTAATGCTCTATCTAAGACACAGAAGATTGTGGAGGGACATTCGGATGCTTCAAGTGTGTTCAATAATTTATTAAAAAATAATAATTTAGCAAGTTGTTTAGAAAAACAGAATTCTAAAATTATTAAAAACTCCATCAAAGATACTAAGGTGGAATATCTCGTGTTGTCTTGTAATTTTTGTTTTGACAACAGACTACAACTTAATACTAAAATGAACAATAAAGATATTTTAATCAAAGAATTTGCGCTGATTGTTTGACTTTAAATAATATAAAAATAACTATCGTTGCAAATAGAGAGTACATTATTTAAATAGAAAGTACTAGAAAATTGAAAAATTATACTAAAACAATAATTTAGGACCCTTCTTCTGCCTCTGATGGTAGTCCGAAGCTTTTTTAACATGCCCTAACGTACTTAAATTAAAGACTCTTAAAGTTGAGCTATATTTAATCTAAGTATGTGTTAGAACATTTTCAATTACTAATGAATCACACTGTATAATTACATTACACCACTAACAATCGTTAAGCCAATTTTTTTATGTGTAACCTTCTTTTTGTACAATTACTAGCATTGACAAACGACAGCCATTATGCATAAATGATCTACTTTTATTAAAAAACGGTGTTGTTGGAAAAGTTATTTGTTTAGCATTGCAATAATAGATTTATTTTCGGGTAAAGTTGGAGTTATCATTTGACCGATGTTAGACAACTGTTTTAGAAAATTAAATAATTAGAGATAGGTATTACTATAGGCGTATATTATTTTTATTTACAAATATTTGATTCTTAAAAGCAATATTAATTGGCATTTAATTCTTCAATAGTGGATTCGTCACTAAAATAAAATGATTCAGTACACCACATCCCTGTAGTTCAAGCTATTATCTCTTAGATACCTTTCTACATATTTTTTTCCATGGGAACCATTGCTTGTATAATTGTCGTAAAAAGGTTCACTCAATAATTTTGTATTAAAATTTTTTATTGCGTAAATCCATACTTCAGTAGGGATTCCATTGTTTGTTAAAAATACTTCAAATTTTTCTCGCACATAGAAGTTCGGATGATCCTCTAGAATATCTAAATCTGATAATACTTTGTCATCTACTTCATACACCTCGCCTTTAACGTTAGTTCCATTTCCTAAAATTGCTATGCTGAGAATTCGGGACTTAGATATTTTTACTGTAGTATGCACCTGGACTTTTTAAAAGAAACGGTACGTTGTACTTTGTGGCAATTATTAACGGGAACTTTTCCTTTGTTATTGCATTATCAATAAACTTATAATGACCAGCAGTATTTTTTGAAAACCACGAGTGATTGGGTTCGCCCTTTTTTAGTGTACCATATACAAATACTTTATGTAATTCATTAGCATGCGACATGTTTCCTAAAATTTAAATTAATATAAAATGTTTTTTTAACCGCAAATATTAAAAATCAATTTTTAAAAATTTTAAGTACAGTCCTGTGTAATCTCTTTCAATATTGGCTAAAAAAAATGGAAATAAACTTGAAGTTAGCTTATAAATGTTATTTTTTATATAGCATAAAACCCAAAATTCTTTTTAAAAATATAAGGTAAATTATTAAAACTTATTAAAAAATTGGTAATAAACTAATTTACTGTCCAAATTATTTCCTTTTTCTAATATCCATAACCTTACTTTTTTAAAAGCTAACTTCACGTAAGTTTTCGCAGCGCCCCTACTGTTTTTTATGTGCCCATTTATCGGCATCAGCTGATGAGATGTCATGAAGGGGTGTGGTTAAAAAAATATAAAATAGAACTAAATGAATAATACACTGTTACCAAGAACTTCCAGTTGAAAGCAAGCGATAAAAAGCACGTAAGTCTTCATTTTGATTAAAGTTAAATTGCACGATTTATTATTTTCAACAGGTTGAAAATAGTACTCCCACTCGTACACCACCAATTGTTGATTATTTTTATTTACTAGAACTTTGTTTGGCTGAAACTTACTTTTTATTAACAGCAAAAAGTTTTCAAATGTCTAACGAATGACGTATTAATTGATGCCTATTACTTATCAAAATTAAAAATTGTTTATGTGGGTCCAATTGTAAATAGTAGTTCTTGTTACAAAGTTGTTATCCTAATAAAATTAAGTACTAGTTATCTTTGTGTTAAACTCTTACAGGATGTGTTACGTGTAACGGAACATTATTTTATTATGAAACAGTAAATTTTTTCAGTTCTATTGTGAATTTATAATATGCAGAGTATTTCAAAAAATGTGACACATCAAAATGAAATATATACCTACTTATTGATCTGATTTTACTGATGTAACTCTTGGGGGTCTAGAATGATTAATTCGGATATCCTAGACAATTAAAAAACGGACACTCTGTACAAAATAATTAAAATAAAAGGCTTATCAAAATTAAAAATTGCTTGGGTTTGACTAATATAAATTAAATAATTTACATATCAGGTTACTAAATAAAGAAATCAAAAAATGTTTTGTTACAATCTTAGATAAAAAATTTATTGTAATAAAATATCAAGTGCTAATGATCTTAGTATTAATCTCTTATTGATGTTTCAAACATAACAAGACACTTTTTTTATATGTACTCATTAAGCTAATTTTATTGAAGTCATACTTGGGGGTCTAGAATAAATAGCCTGGACAGGAAGACAGGAAGAAATAAAAAATTGCTTGGGTTTGGCTAACTGTGAATATAAATAGAATAATTTACATATTGTTACTAAATAAAGAAACCAAAGGTTTTTATCACAATCTTCTATAAAAAATTTGTAATAAAATTAGCCTCTTACAGGGTGTTTCACGCCTAACTCTGTCTTATAATCTTTAATCGGAACATTTTTTCATTTACATTGTGAATTTGTAATATACAGGGCGTTTAAAAAGTATAACACATCGAAATGAAATCTGTACCTATTCATTAAGCTGATATTGGTTATTACTTGGGTTTTAAAATGAATAATTCAGAGAGCGCAAATAATTAAAACTCGGAAGAAACCTTCTTGTGATGTATCAAATACTCTGTACAAAATATTTAAAATAAAAAGCTTGAAAAAGTAACATAATTTTATTTTTATTTTAATAAAAACATGTATTTGTTAATTATGTATAGTATCAGAATAGTTCTTCTATTTTTTCAAACCTAAAAATAAAGATTAAATAAGAGATAATAATATTTAAGGACTGGCAAAAAATTCCTGTCAAATATTATTTGTACCCTTGAAAGAATTAATTTGTACCTAATTCTGTAAAAACTATTGGACAAAATGAATGAATTGTATACCAAATAAGATTGAGTAAATTTTTAAAATGTATTTTGGCTATCTTAGTTTTCGTTTTACTTTTTTCTGACGTTATGTGCGGTTTGTCGCTTAACATCGTTTTAAGTTCCTGTAGAATATCTGCCGATATATCATTTCCTATGAGCGAAAGGCGTGCTATGCCAACCTTTCCGTTTTCGTCCACAAACTGGTTTTGGTATTCTAACATCGCAACTATGTCGGGAACGACTTTGTTTGTTATTCTATTGTCTAAAATGGGAAATTTATTCGTATATTCCAAGAAAGTTGTATTTAGAATCCTGTATGGGTTGACTTACAAGCAAGGTTAAAGTTAATTAAAACGTTATTGCCTTTGCAGAATATATGTTCGTCTTCCTCAGTGCAGTCTTGCAATAGAGGGTGACTCGGCAGTTCTGGGCAACTACGTTGACGATGTGAAGTCAACGACCTTACTTTAGAAGCAGTTAGAGATGGTTTCGAATATTTATCTACAACGATAAATAGGAACGATATGTATAAATTGCAATAGAATTATTTCTAAAATCTTACCTCTCTTACTTCCTATAGAACTGTGATATCTTTGGACCTTTTGTCTGGTGTAAGACGCTCTAGTGTTATTTCCAAACTAAAAACAATAATTCCAATTAAAGTTAATTAACCATAATTGAAAACTCACATTTAAAACGCTACATGTTATCTTTTTATGGTAATCCATTTTAAAGAGTCTTCTGATGATCACTTCATCATCGTTGAGTTTGAATTTTTGCAGTGGCTCAAGAAGTACCAACAAACCAGCGTTTCTTATTTTGTTGTCGGCTAGATTAAGAGAGATCAGTTTTCTATTCAATCTCAACATTTTCGCGATGTGATGAACTCCCTCGTCAAAGAGCGCATTGCTAGCCAAATTCAAGTGGAGCAAAGGGTTATCGTATGGGTTTGACAATTCACTTGCGATCCTTCGGACACCTGTGTAAAATAATATAGTTTTGGAAATAATTCCTTATCTTCTTTTCTAATATTCTTTTGTAAAAAAAGGACCGAATGGTTGCTTCCTACAAGATGGAGCACTATATCTCTTTAGATGCCTGACCAAGTAGGTAATATACACGTACCAATGGCTCTAAAACTCCAAATTGAGATGTAGCAGGATTATAGAGGTTATTTATGGGAATATTATTGCTAGAATCATTGAGGTAACAGCAGAGCAAATAGTAAGGTACAAATTTTGTACCTACTTACCTTCAGTGTTTATTCCACATAGTTTTAGGGATAACATCTTCAATTTGTGGCGTAATAAAATGTAGTATTTTTGTTCAGGTACTGGATTTCCGTTGAGACTGATTTCTTCAATGGTGTCAAAATAATTTAACAGTTTATCTATAAGTTTTATGTGTTCAGATGTCAAACTACAAAACTCGAATCTGTAAGTAAAGTTTATATTACAATTAGATAGTGTTTTGAGCTGACTAGATTCTCACTTAAGTATTGTAAGATGTCTGTAACCTTCCAAGGCTTCTTGTAATACCCTGATTGTGTTTGATTCCAGAGGTTTGTTTTTGTACTTAACTTTCTCGAGATGACTGTCGTTTATTTTGCCTTTAACTTTTTTAAAGGAACAAAAAATATTGGCTTCAATGGCAGGCCCTTCACTTATGCTTATTTGATCATGACCAACCTAAAATTAGTGTATTTATATAGAATATTTTACCTGGGAGTTGTTATTAACTTCTTCATCGGCTCTTAATGCCACCGGCTTATTTGTAACAAAAGAATATTTCTCAGATATTCTGTTTATTTTGTCATAAACATCCTCCAAGCTGCCAGATTTCGTTAGGGATCTTCTTTGATCAAAAGAACTTTTTTTTCCATTGAAAATGGTCGACATCGTTACGCTATTTGTAGAATATAAGTATAAAAATATTTATTGTAATCTCGACTGAGATTATGTGAGACAAATTGTCATTATGACTTTTTATGTGTAGTTTTTTAGTAATTGACAACAGCAACTACCAGCTTTTTCTACTTATACAGTCAAAAGCTTAGTTTTCTTCTCGCATTACATATTTGTGATGTCTATAAGTTAAATGTTGTTGGAGTTTTTTCAACACTCTAGTTCAGTTTTTAATTAATTTACAATTTTTGAATGATTAATTTCAATTTTACTAATTTCGAAGATCAAATAATAAACGTAAATCTTTTTTTTTATTTGTAGATATTTTAGTAAAAATCACTTTTTGTCGGTAATATATGGTAAACTATTATGATATACTTAATTGTAACAGCACGGAGTCTTTTATGGGTACTATTGACTTTGTTTTCAACATTATTAATGCTGAGTGCTTTTCTTAGTCCATCTTGGCTGCTATCAACACCAGAAACTGTCTATTTTAGTAATGAAACAGTCGTTTACAGGTATAAGCATATATTTTTATTTTTTACACTGAATGATGGCTAAAAATAATTATTTTCAGACCAAGTGTCGGCGTCTACGCCAAATGTACTAAACCAATGACATTCGAGTATCCTGTTTGTACTCTTTTAGCCGTAAGAGGATTGGCAACTGATTCTTATATTTATCCAATTCCTTGGAAAGCTGCTACAGTGTTTTTAGGTTTGGGTAAGCTGATTTTTAACTATGTAACTAATTATTCAAGTCTATATAATTAAAAAAAAATAGATTAAGTATGAATCCATCGAAAATATTCGGTACTTACTGTAAGCCGAGTTTCTAGTATTGAAATCATCATGAATTGATACACCTTTTGTAGGTTTAGCAATTATGTCACTCACAGTTTGTACAGGCCTTTTGAGCTGTTGTTTCCAAAGTATTTTCAAAAAGAGTATCTTTAACGTATCAGGAGCAGGACAAGCGATTGCAGGTATGTCATATTTATATAAACAACTACTTAATCTACCAAATTATTATCACCTGATGGTTAATAAATTTTATTTACAGGCATTTTCTACATAATAGGAGTGATGCTACACCCAATGGCATGGGGAAGTGAGAGAGTACAAAAACTTTGTGGCAGAGAAGCCTCGGCGTTTTATCCCGGTGATTGTTCCTTGGGAATAGGAATCTGGTTGGCTATTTCTGCAACATTTCTTACTTTTGTGTGCTCCTGTTTGTCTTTGCCTGCGGAAAAATCAACGAGCAGCGATAAAGTTCAAGATAAAATATACGAAGGGCAAACGCTCATATGTTTGACTTAAATATAAGGATATTAAAGGTGAATTAAAAAAATAATTCTACAAATATTTCATATTTTATTTAATAATAAAAAAGTATGAACAAAATAAGCTAATACTTAAAAAATATATTGAATACGAGATTCTTTATAATATGTTAATATACTTTTGTGAAAATAATACTATTTTAAGCTAGACTTTTTGCCAGATTAGACATTTATTATTAGCCGGCATTTCGTGAATGTGTTTAAGTATAATACCGTACGTTTCTGACACTTTTATCAAATCTTGAATGTCTCTTATGCCACAGTTTGGATCTCTCTGTCTGATACTTTTATCAAAATCTCTATTAGACTGTGGCTCTAAAACGCCATTATTTGCGTAAGCGCCGTAGGTGATCAGAAGACCTCCTGGTTTTAAAACATTACTGACGTTTTTAAATAGTCCTATAGAACAAGAAAACGGCGTGACGTGAATCATATTGACATTAAGAGCGTAATTAAAATCATTTGGGACATTCCACTTTTTCCAGTCGTCAACGACGTTTATTAAAACTGGTTCTTTTACGTTTTTTGTAGGTACATCAGCAGCGTAGGCCCTGATGCTGTCCAGAAGTGATTCTTCGTTTTCTGACGTATAAAAAGTTAGTTTGGGAAAATGGGAGGCAAAAAAAGCAGCATGTTGACCAGTACCCGACGATATTTCTAAGACTTTTCCATCTATAGACTTGTCAAAATATTTCTTCAGCACTTCCAGAATAGGAGTCTTATTTCTGTCTGCAGATGGATAGTTTATTTTTTTGCTGAAAATTGTGCCTTATTAGGTCGATTAATCAATGCAAAAATTGCGCCGTTTGGAAAAATTTACATTTAAATAATCAAAAGAATTAAAGACATTTTTTCTTATAAAGAGATGTTTTATCACAAACCAATACTATTTTTGTAAATTCGAAAAATACTAGAAAAAATATTACAATTTAAAAAAAATCATTTGAGTTGAAATGTGAAAAGCTGGTATTTTACCTTGATCTTAGTTTCATTGGGTGCATGTAGTTTGTACACTTAAGTCGATGCAAACAAATATCTAGCAGTTTTAAACTAAGACACAGTTTTCCATTACAATTCTTATAATACCTGTCAAAAATAAACATTTAATTGAGTGTCTTAATAACAGTTAGAGATACTTGAACCAAAATATGATAAATGCATATTGAAACACAGTCATATTCTGAATCAGATTATCTCCTGTTACTCAAATATTATTATTGAGTCATATTGTCTAGCATTTTTTAGAATGACATTCCAAAATCATTATTTTAATGTTTTTCCAACTGCAGCAATTTTCACTCTGTAAGCTATTTTAGTCTTAATTGTGATATTTTTATAAGCTCTCTGAATATGAATAATATAGAAATTGGGAAACATTTTCTAATGTTTTAAAACTAATCAAAAATGCTTCCCAGTTGCATATATCTACAATTTTTAAAATTACTCACTTCATTTTTGACATTGACTCAGATGAATACCTTTTTAAAAATTCCATCTGAAACAAAATTACTCTTGAGATTTTTATATACTCTAATGATAATGTTTATACTTTTATACCAAATATTTTATATGTACTTATTTTTGAATATTAATTTATATCAATCAAAGCTTTATTATTATTTAAATATATATCTTTAGCTTTTGTACCTAGAATATATTTTAAAATTACTTTTATATGTGTTTTAATATAAAAATAGATACTCAGTCATTGCTTTATTGAAATCTTCAATTTCCGAGCAAGGTTTAACCCTCAATGTACACCCACATACCGGCCAATTTAAAGAAACAGAGTATAACTGTAGGTAATTTCTTAATATAATTATTTTACAGCTTACGTACAAACAGCTGTAAATGCTCCAGGAAACAGTTTTTAATGTAACAACCTTAAACTTGTGAGTTGTCTTATACTTTAAACACCTATTATTAGTAAATAACAAGTAATTTGTTGTTAAATTACTTCATGGAAATTATTCATAATAAATATGGAAAGATAAATAATACTTATCTTGAATTTCCATAGTCTTCCAGAGATTTTAAACACACCATCATGTAATGCACAATTTGATTTAGAACATCAAAATTGGAGTCCAATTATCTTAACTCAAGCTATTGAAGCAAAAGAAAAAATGAACTAAATGATTTACAAATTTCAAAATATACAATAGTTTTTCTGTATCTGACATCTTTGAGTTTTTCCTTCTTGAACAGGTTTTACATACCACTTTTGTAAAACACATTTCATTTACTTCGCCTAACTTTGTATTAAGAGATTATCTGCGAAATAACTATATGTATACTAAAGAGAAAAGTTTATTTAAATTGCTTTAAATTTGCTGGTACATGTATATTAAATAAAAGCATAATAATTTAATTTTTATTATTTTAATATTCTTGTAGATGAACTAAGATTTCCAACTGAATGTATGTACAATAAACAGCTATAATTGGGCCCAATCAACAGATTTTTTTCAATATTCTAGTTTCCATGCAGTGACAGAACCTGCATCTAAGTATATTTAAATATTTATATTAATAAATTAATAACTTTGCAAGATAGTATTAATAATTGTAAATGAGGAAGAATATAGCTACTTAGGTCTATAATTGTAATTAATACTGAAAATATTTTTTAAAGCAAAATGTATTTAGTCTGAAAAGAAAAATAAATAAATGGAATACATTTTCCATACTTACAAACGTAGGAATTCAGTAAAATATAAATATTAAATTTAATAAATGTATAAAATGTTAAAAAATTGTAATATTTTTATGAATCACAATTAGACATAATCTCCGAAATAGATTTTCAATGTTGGTAACACACAAGGCCTCTTTTCATAAGATTCCTTAGAAAATTTTTGAATTTAAGAATTTACTCAATTGAGGAAGTAAAAAAGATCCAAAATGAATGTAAAAAATAATTTATCTGCAAAATTTTTTGAATTAATCAACCAATAGAAACATTTTCAGTCAATAATGATTTGTTCAATACTGAGTAGATCTAAGACGATAAGTTTATGTTGGCCGCACTGTAGAATAGAGAAGAAATATTTTCTTTCCTTCTCTTTTTATCGTGTAAACGAAATAAGGTATTTACAATTTTTAATTTATCTTGAATTTTTAAATATATTTTTGAACAATCGGGAATTCTAATATATATTAAATTAAAAATATTCCAAATATGTTCCAATTAATTGTAGTATTTTTATCTTTTTCAGTTAAACGACTAAAATGTCTGATGTCGAAGTGTAAGTATAACCTAAAAATTTCCATATTAACTTTTAGCACATTAAAATGATGATTATAGACGGCTCCCTCTACTGAGTTTACCCAATTTATATTAATCTTGCTGATTACCGTCTTCCTGAAAATATGGAAACTAATATTTTCCAGTTCTTATTGCGAAAAACCCGTTATAACCTATTTTTTTGTTTTTAGTGATGATGCACCCGCAATTGCCCCAGTGCAATCAGGGGGACCAATGGACGTAAACCAAGCACTTCAAGAAGTTTTGAAAACGGCCCTAATACACGACGGAGTCGTCCATGGTCTCCACGAGGCTGCTAAAGCTTTAGACAAAAGACAAGCTGTTTTATGTGTACTCGCCGAGAATTGCGACGAGCCCATGTACAAAAAACTTGTGTCTGCTCTATGCTCCGAGCATCAAATTCCACTTATTAAAGTTGATAATAACAAAAAATTAGGCGAGTGGTCAGGGCTGTGCAAAATTGATAACACTGGAAAGGCACGAAAAGTTGTTGGATGTTCTTGTGTTGTAATTAGGGTGAGTTTTTAATTCTGAGTTCCAATAATTAAAAATTGGAAGATTAGAACTAAATTAACCATATGCTGATGATGCTAACCTAGTGAAACGCACATTAAGTTAGAGCAATTTGATTTGGTCTTTAAGTAGTTTTAGACTTGAGCAGTGACTAACCTAATAGATAAATTATTAGAAAAACCGTACCCTATATCATTTTTAAGACACCTTTCCATATTTGAAATTAATACAAACGATTTAATTAATTTACTTTTTATTATTGAGTAGACAATTTTATTACTCAAAATTTAAACATTGAAATAATAAAAAATCTCATGTTTAAACACATACCGGTACATAAATTCTGTTTTGAACTGGATTGCTCTAATGTTTTTGAATAATTTGCGTCCAAGGGGTAATATAGCCAAGGTTCGATTCATTTTTGTAATCTAGACTAATATTACCCACATGGGTAATCTCGGTTCATTCTTATTATATACTTATTTTTGAAACAAATTCTATACAAACAGTGTCTCAGCAATGGCAACATTAGATGGAAGAAATAACATTTATAAACCACCTAAACAATAAATCGTTGTTTCTCATTCTCTCAGCGCTCAAATCGATGCGATGTTTTTCCTTTTTAAGCCGTTGCAATAAAGTTTAATAAAAGTTTCTTGTGATGATTTTTTTGGCGGGCTCCCTCATCTGAGGTTACCCAATACAATAATTTGTGCTGATAATCGCCATCTGAATATGTTTTAACCACTTAATGTGTTGAATTTGGTAAGATCTAAATTATATTAAAAACATTTTTTTTTTAGGATTATGGAGAAGAATCACCAGCTTTAGATATCCTTAAAGAATACCTTAAGAACGCTTAATAGCATTTTTATTAAATAAAACTTAAAAAATCGAATTATTTATTTTAATTTATTTTAAATAAACTAATATTTCAATACAATAAAATAAATATATTATAAATATATAAAGGAAGCCAACCAATTTATGATGTGTAGTTAAAAATTAGCGTTGAAAAGTCAAATTCAATTCACTGAATAATACTGAACATGAATCATGTTTTTACTCATATGTAATTAAATCCAATTATTATCTATTGGAATAAAAATAATATAAATGTAATTCGTAAGTAAAGATGCATTTTACTGATTATATTTTTGCAATGAATGGAAGATCAACTTTTAAAAGTGGCATATATATATATATGATTAAATTTAACTTGACTGGAATCCTTTTAAAATAATAATTAAGATTTACAGTTTACACTGTGGTCATTCCAGTGATTAATTTGACACTCTCTGTTGCAGTACCAAACTTTATGGCAACGAGAACATCTTTGTATCGCATCTTTACCACATTGAGCACATTTTGCGTCTTCCTTTGCTTCCAATTTTTCCAGTAATTCCGTATTATAAGCGTCAGACAACCTAAAATAAAAAACAACGGGACCCCAATTTATATGAGTCAAAAGAAATGATAATTCCGTTGGCTTGACTTTGAGGATTGATATTTGAAAGGAAGGAGCAGGTTTTAAATGTCACATACAACTTTAATTAAATTTAATGAATTTGAAATAATATACTGTTACTATCATAAGGTGCTCTTTAGAAATACAAGTAAATACATTAAGTAGTTTTTAAAGCACTGACTAACAAAAACATTGTCCATTAATATTCAAACGGGGGGATATTGTACCATATTTAGGTTTGCTGGAGAAGTGACCCTCATATCTGCTATCATCCCTTCAATTTTTCTAAGTAACCCACCATTTTTGGATTCGTTCATTCAAAAGTGTATAAAATATGGGATAAAAAGTAATTAGTGTATGAACTACAGGTTTTTTAATTAACACATTTTTACATTTCACCTAACTAAATTAGGCAAGATTGGATGTAGAAAAGTTTATTCCTGTACTAAAAACATGTTTTTTATAATAGAAAGGTTTTGGAATTAGAATTTAAACATTTGAAATTCATTAATTTGATGCAAGTCACTTTTACATTTTAAACATGCCCACTTCTTTGATCTTATATACAGGGGGTAATATTTGATGCTACTTACTTCCCCGCAATTTCATGTAAAGTGTCCTTATCTGTTGGAAAGATATGTGGCAACTGCTTTTTTGCAATTTTCTTCCATTTTCCTTCAGTTTGTTTGAGAATGCTTTCTTTAATATCAAGTACTGTTTCTATAAGAAGCGGTTGAGGACGGGAAGCAGTGTTTTCCATAACGCTTAATTGGCATAACCAATGTTTCAGTTCAATAAGCGGTGATAACTGATCTAGAAGCGTTGGAGTCAAAAGAGGAAGCAGCTTCGTCAGCTGAGCTCGGTGTCTGTCCGTTAGGGAATAATATTTTGAACATTCTCCATCTAATAGAAGTTGTCTTAAAGTGAGCCACACCTGCAATAACATAAATAATAAATTAAGTTAACCTGAACCGTTTTAAAGCCAGTACTTGTGCTTGGTGTTGTCCCAATTTTTCCTTATCCCAAACTCTCCATTTACCCCCTGTATAAATCTGATTATCTTTGGCCCAAGGAGCCACTGACAAAATTTCTGCAAAGAGAATCGGTACGTCATAGTCTCCATAGATTTTTGATTTTACGCTAATTGGTAATCTATCCAAGTTTTCGGCTATGTATCTTACTATCGTCAGGGACCTTATGCCAATCTCAAATGTCAAATTATTTCTTTGGCGCAGGATTTCCGCCTCCGGTTTTTCATTTAAAGCAGCTTCAATTTGTTTTACCGAAAGTAGTTGGGACACGTTGCTACTAGAATATTCCAGTAAGTCTGCAGCTGCGTCATCCAACGTTTCGCAACAATTTGGATGAAACAAGACCAATTCTAGTAGAGCTACACATACCGCCTCATGGTACAGAACTGAATAAGCGATAAAAGTGCTTTCAGGATGAGGTTCCAATTTTAAGAGCCGAGGAAGAACTTTTTGTTTCCAAATGCTTATCAAAATTGCCTCATGTACAATAATTGGCACCTAAAATTTATATACTTGTACTGGGTCGATTTAGACAACTAAGATATAATCCATTGCAAATTAAAGTAAAAGGAAAAACCCAAATTTTTTAACAGCTGGAACAATTATAGTTTAATAGAAGCTCGAATTTGAATAAATGACTGTAATTCTTAGATAATACTGAATTATTGTGTTATATTCAAATAAAAACACCGCAAGAAAAACTGTAATAAACTTAATTGAAAGTAGTGGAAGTGATTCTAATAAAAGTGACTTATTTTTAGATGAGTTTTTTACTTTGTTACTTTGGTGTTAAAATTGTCCAGAATCACATTCTCCTAGTACCAGCTCTATACACACTCTAATTATAGTAACGCCTGAATATTCCAAGAAAAACGTTTTCTTACAATTTGCAACGGACAATACCTAAAAAAAATATCCAGTCTGATATAATTAATTTAATATTGCTCATAGCCATTACTTTTCCAAAACAAACCAATGTTTCCTTTACGTGTTCTTCCTTGAGAGCTGACGCTTCAATAAGAGCTTCTTGGTTTAACTTTTGAACTCTTTGATGCCATTCTATCCATCTTCAAAATGAAAAGGTATATATATATAAAAATTTTCAAAAATTACAAAAAGTCTTACTGGTGAGATCCTAAGTTTTCCATTTTTTGAGGAATTATGGTATCGACATACATTTCAATTTCGTTTGGTAATAAAATCGAATCCATTTTTGATATTTGGAAAAATTAATATATTGACCAAACTTTTAAATTTGAAATTTAAGAGGAAGTTTTGCTGACATTGATTGTCAGTTACATTTTTTGTTTTTTATAATATATATATAGACTTTTTATACGATAATTTTAACTTTAGAAATTATTTATAAAGACATTGACTTGAAGAATAAAAATGTTTACTAAAGAAGCACAAAATCTATATTTATTTTTATTTTGGAATATAGTAACTAGACGTCAAATTAGACAGGGACTATTTAAAAAAGATGATTTGTTATTTTTTGAGGTTATGTTTTTTATGTAGGCGTAATTTAGGTGCAATGTTATTTTAATTAAATTTTATCAGTTTTATAATATGAATTAAAACGTAATGGCAGAGGCGGATTCAATTCAAGAAGGATTTTTATGTCCAATTTGTCACAAAGATTTGCGATCCGCAAACAACTTGATAACTCATTTTCAAGATCTTCATTCTGAAGAAAGGGATATCCTTAGTTCCATTAAAGGTACATCAATTATTCCCATTAATAAATATTGCAACGCGGTATCTATAAAAATGTAATTTTCAGATATTTATGGTAAAGTAAAGAAAAAAATTTTAACTGTAGACGACCAAGATCTTGAGCAATTTAAAAATGAAATTTCTTTACAAAAAGAAAAATACTATCTCGAATACAGTGAACCGCAGGATCCTGGCCCGATGGTATCTCATACAGAATATTTCAAATCTGTAAGAAGAGATAGGCTGGATCATAAGACAGCAGAAACAAATAAGTTAATAATTAGGTTAGATAGGCTATTAAGAGTGTTTGCAGCAGATAGAAAGCAACAGGAGCAAGAATTGGTTGTTTGGTTAGATGGTTCTGCTGTAACTAGATGTCCATCGTGTGCTGCTTCTTTCAATATTACTAGAAGACAACACCATTGTAGATTATGCGGTAGCATAATGTGTAAATCTTGTTCATATTTCCTACCCTACGAAACAGCCCGTAAGTTTCTAAAATAACCATATTCAATTGATGCAAATGATCATTTCATTTTAGAGACAATTGTTACACCTTTGAATAACTCTAATAAAGAACAAGAGACAAGTAAAGAATCGGATAGTTTGAGGATATGTTATCATTGTTTAGACATGTTAGAAAGTAGAAGGAGGGTGCAAATAGAGCAAGTTTTACAACCCATTATTTGTCAGCTATATTCTCATTTACAGAAAATGAAATCCCAAGTACAGGGATCTGTAGATATGTATTATAAGGTAAACAATAGATTTACTAATAAGGATTGGTAATTCTAAAAAGAAAATATTTATATTTTAATTTGGCTCTAGAATTTTTGATTCAATGCAAAAGAGTAGTACAACATTGAAAACTTATTATTTGTACTTAGAAAAGTGGTTGATTCAAAGAAATTTCATTGCAGTACATTTTATCTACTTTACATTATTTTGCGATTTATTTTATGGGAACTTGCGAATTCACATATTTATTGAATTTTAAAACAAAATAGATTTCTTGCATTAAAAATAATATTTTTTGAAGAATTTGTATGGTTTGCTAGTTTTCTGGCAGTTTATGGAACTCAAATGAAATTTTAACTTTGTATATGAAGTGTAAATAAGAATCGCTCACTTCAGAGCGAAATTAAGACGTAACAAACAGAAAATGCTTTGACATGTGACTTCATTGGAAACATTTCCAGATGGTACCTATTTCTCATTACGGTTTTGTTGAGATCTTACCTAAAATTTATATTTTGTGTTTCTTTTTATTTAGATTTACAACTCTCTTATATCTGGCGAGACAACCTTTATCTTGCAAGATCTTCAAACTCTTAGAAATACTATCGCAGATAAAGCACAGATGATCGATACAATTAGTAAAAAAATAGCATCGTTACCAGTGGAACCAGAGACGCCAAAAGCGGTAGTTTTACAAAACAGTATTAGAAAAGCAACTTCAATTTATATCAAAGAAGAATTAATTGTTCTCCCTGCGCCTCCGACGCTCCAAGACCTGGAAAAAATCAAAAACGAACGTACAGCGCGCGTGATTGATGACGACATTCCCGTTGCTAGTACGAGCATCAAAAAGGTTACAGTTACTACTGGTTGGTCTCCAGCAAATGTTACTAATGAAACCACAGTTAGCGAAGAGGCGGATCCCTTATTAGAGCAAATGAATATTGTAAGAAGTTACATTAAGCAAGCCAGAGAGGCGCAGAGGTTTGAGGAAGTTGGTTCATTGCAAGAAAATCTTAATATGTTAAAGGAAATGTATAAAAAGCAAATAATGCATAAGGATAAGAAGTCATCATAAAAAATGGTAATTTATTTAGAACTTTTAGAAGTTGCATTATGCGTATTGCAACTTCAATACGCCTTCCTTTTCAAGCAATTATTATATAAAACATTCCAAGTACTATGCAGTCGTTTCTAGTTTTTCTAAAAGTGGGATTCCCGTTTAGTCAAGTCACAGTTATGTGATTGTAATAAAATAATATAACATATTTTACTATGTCATGAAACTTGAGCTATAGTGTCATATATTTATTCTGAAACATTCTTATTTTATTCATTTAATGATTGTATTTTTCATTTATTGAACTGTATTTAGTTTAATCCGTTTACCATTACAAGTGTATTTATTTGAAAGTATATGTATACAATAATTTTTTGTATGCCTAGTCAATAAAGTCTATAAAATTGTTAACGTTTCTATATTTAATATTGTATGATCGTTAAACATGAGTTTAACATCTTTATTTTTTCCATTTCTCCATTAGTTTATCCGGAGTCGCTATCTTTTTTCAATCAAAAGTTTGCAATTAGGGAAATGGGGGAAACATTTTTTTCAACTGCAACTCTACAAATATATAGATATGGAAATAAGATAAATGAAACTCCAACAGAGCTAAGAGGGTGATTTTTCAGCAAACCTGAATATAGTGCAATATTTCCCTTTTGAGATATTGGTATATTTTATGTTTTTTGTAAAAATCAGTCCCTTAAAAATTTATTAACGTGAATACTTTTATCTGAAGAGCTCTGTACAATTGCTTTCACCTAAATTAATTAAACAGGAGGTAAATCGGAAAATAATAGGTCCTTTAATCTCACAGTATACAAATTTTTATTTATAATAGAAAACTGCCGGTTTCGTAGCAAAATGGGCCACATCTTCAGGTTTAATCACAAAATCTGTAATTAAAAACAAATAGTTTGCTATAAGATTTACAATAGTCCATTCGGCTATTTTACAACATCGGTAAGTTTTTCATGTTATTTTTGTATTAAACTAAGGAATACTATACTTAAAAACTAAGGTACTAAAAATAAATTCAAAAACTAAAAAATAACTCGCATAGGGCAACACAGATTTAAATTAATTAAACCTGAAAAAACAAGTTTTTACTTCTAAGAAAAATAAAAAATAAATTACACTTTTACTATCCCTTCCCTAAAATATTTTCAAGGTAATTCTGTGTTCCGATTTTAATTTGTTACAGACTTAAATTCGTTGAAGCTATTTAAAAAGTAACTGCAAATATTCCGTAATTTTTTATTCACCCTGTATATAAATGTGTGACGTCACTCAACTTGCTTAATTTAAAAAATCTAAGTTAGCTGCGACTGGAATGACAGTAGTTTTTATTATTAATCCACAAAATGGAGTTGAAAAAATTGCACAATGATGTTATCATGAAAACAAGAAGTTCTTTGACTCTAAATACGGTGTCCCAATGTGTTTTAGAACTGGTAAGTAATATTTTTTCGTTATTCTATTTGTTTAGATAACAGACTAGTTTGTAGGTGTTAAATAGTTTAGACGCAAAAGCAACGGCGATAGCTGTAAGAATAAACCTAGTAACGTTGAGAATCCAAGTCGTAGACAATGGAAAGGGAATTCATAAGAAAAATATTGGGCTTGTTGGAATTAGATATTTTACTAATAAGTGTAATAGTTTGAAGAATTTGGAAAGACATATTCGTTTTTACGGATTTCGAGGAGAAACTCTGGCGAACCTCGCGGTGCTCTCTAAATCCGTAAATATCACTTCAAGACACTCATCGACTTCAACAGAAACGTACAGTAATGTACTTGGAAAAGATATTAAAAGCGGTGTAAATGTTGCTAGAGAGAGACCCAGTGTTGGAACGACAGTTACAGTAGAAGGATTATTCCAAAATTTTCCTGTAAGGAAAAAACGAATTGTAAATGAACTTGAATTAGACGACATTAAAAAGCATATTAAAGGATTGGTTATAGTACATCCAGAAGTTACTTTTTCCCTTAGAGATGACGTTAGTGGTGAATTAATCTTTGGTAGTAGCAAAAATCGTGACATTCCTTCTGCGTTCAATTCTTTGCACCCTGAAATTAAAGATGGTACAGTTCTGAAGATTTCCAAAGGTAATTTATCTGTTATTGCATTATTTTTCAAGAACTACTCAGATAGCAATAAAATTCAGTACATCTACGTTAATAAGAGACCGATATATTCCTCAAAAATACAAAAATTGGTAACTAAATTATTCCATAAAAATTCCAGATACCAAAATAAATTCAAAGATAAAAAGATGTACCCTGTATATGTCTTGAATATAAAATGCCCATATGCTGATGTCGATATCTTATTAAACCCTTCTAAAACGATGGCGGAATTCAAAAATTGGGATCGGATTGAGCATTGCATTCAAAAACTAATAAACTTATTTTTTGGAAATAATAATTGCAAAGAAAAAGTTAAGGCTACTGAAACGAAAATCGAAAAACCTAAATCAATCGGTGGCATTTCCCAAATTCAAGGAATAGTTCGAGCTTACGGTTATAAGAGAAAAGCTAATGATTCAGTAACTAAATCACCAGAAAAAATAAAAAAAGTCGATGAACTTTTTTCACCACCAAAAGAAAATGAAAAAGTAAACGAAAAATCGAGTGAAACTTTTGATATAATCGTTTCAATTTCTCAAAATCAAGAATTAAACAAATTCAAACAACCTTTGCCAATTAGAATTGCCCCTAAAGAAATAATTCAAAACAAAATTGATATTCCCGCAGAAAATAAAGAAGATACTTTATCTAAGTTTTCTAATGACGAAGGTAAAGGCAAAAATTTAATATTAGATATGTTCTTGAAGTCTACACAAGTCTATCAGAGTCAGGAAAATATTGAAAATTCTCAAGATAGTGTCGAAACTATTTATGAAGAAGAATCAAATTTTCTTGTGGAAAATAATGTGCAAACTCAGTATAACGGGAGAAGTAAAACAATGTCGGTTTCCGTAAACCTTAGAAGCACTAAAAAAATTAAAAGACTTAAAAAATCAAGGACCGAGAAATGCATCCAAACAACCTTAGAGAATAACATGGTCTCTAAAGGCCTCCAAACTACATTAAAAGAAAATAAGTTTACATTGGAACCTGAAGAACAAAATCATTCTCTACCGACCAATTACACTTTAATTTTCACTAACAGCAAAAAATCTCATTTCAAATTCGTTCCTAAAAACCCTGAATCTCCAAAAAAATTCGAATTTGCATACACGCAAAATAAATGTAATTGTAATTGTCACGACACAAAACTATTCAATTTTCATAATCAGGAGTCCATATATACAAATGTATTGAAGAAAAAATTTAAAATAAAAAATACTAATTCATTTAAAGTACATAAGACAGGTAAATTAGATAATTATTTAAAAGAAATGAAAAATCGATATCACATTTTCATGAAAAAGAAAGATGAACATAACAAAGGCTTAAAACCTTTTAAACATGATAAGGAAAGTTACGAGAATAAACATCAATCAGATTTTGTCACAGAAAATTTACCACGGTCAGATTTTGTTAAAGAAAATTTACCACAGTCAAATTTTGGTTTAGTTGACTTAAATCCATATTTATTATTTAATAAAAATGTACAACTAATGCCACAATGTCAATGGAATATAACGAAAAAAGAAAAGCCGAAAACCATCCAACATTTATGTCAACAAAGTCAAAGTCCTTATTTCAAACAACAAAAAACAGTAGATATTAAAAATCCAAACGGAATAAATGATTTGAACAATTTTGCAAGGAAATATGACCATAATTACCCTTCTTTTCCACATCCGCACAACCAAAATAATTTAGATAATCCGAATTACGTTGATACATTTCGAAATATGAATATTGATTCGTTTAGCCAATTTCAACCATTTTACAAAAGTACACAATATGATAGTCTAATAAGTAATCTAAATGATAGAATTTTGGTACCACAAAACTTATTCAATGGACGAAAATCGCATACATTTTTTGATATCAACCCTCGACTAAATAATTCAGTCTTAGGAAAGGATAGCACCATTGGATCAAAAAATGTGTTTAGTGAAAAAGACATAACAAAACCAGGTACATTCTTAGATATGAGTTTAAGATCTTTTGAACAATTTAAACCGGTTTTCAAAAGCACACAATCAAATGAAAATATTCTCCAAGAAAATTCGATCTTTCAAAAAAATGAGGAAATATTACAAAAACCAACTTTTTTTATTTTTGGAAAAACGTCCACTGCTACAGGTGCCGATACGGATACAAAAATGGACGATATTTTTACCAAAAATAAAGTTGAACAAATTGAAGAAACAAATACAAAAATATCTAACGCCTCTGATAAAGTACAATTGAATATAATGGAAAAATGTCTCGGAACTGACAAGAGTATTTTAATGAAGGAATTTTTGGATTGGAATACTCAGTTTACACAGGACAAAGATGAACACAGTGGAAACCAAGGGAACTGGACAAAAAGAGAACATTTTGGAAGCACTTATTACATCAACAAAGTAACAGGTACCGAATGATTTACAATATTTTAAATGGGCCGATTATTTTTAATTCTATATTAGAAGGCCTAGTAATATTGCGATTTACTTAAGTCAAAGTGTCCAGAGATAATTCTTACCCATTTTAATGGTAAATAACCATAAGTACAATGTTTAGTTGTGTGCTTCAAATTTGGCCCCTATCACATTGCCAAATTTCTACATTCTTTTTTTCTCTAAATTTTATTCTAACAAGTAGTTTTATAGGCGCAAGTACAGTAGAACATTTTTGTCGCCCCATTTATGCAGCAAATATTAATTATTCTTCAAATGAAACAATCAAATCCTTCAGAGATATTCACATTCTACAGACACATATTCTATCTCAATATGTTAAATTTTTTGTAATTTTCAAATAATTTTAAGGTTTCGCGACGAAGGAATTGCCAGAACCGAGCAATGTGTTTAAAATGGGAGAACGATACGAATTTTTGCCAAAAGGAATGTCCCCCATACTCAAAAATGTAAAAAAGGTTGATCAGTCTTTAAGTCAGAATGGCAAAAATAAATTATTGGAATATATTTTGGATACTTATAAAGACGATTTGTTATTTGTCAAATGGCAACATTATCTAAAGGACTCGGGTAAATTGATATTAGTATTTTTTCTAGGAAACACCACAATTATACAGTACACATTTATTTATTATATATGAGATTTAACATACTTTATTTCAAAATTATTAATTGATTAATTAATGGTAGATAAAATAAATTCAATATATTTTAAGCAATTCAAACATACTGGCAGCCCTGAAGAAGGTGACAATAGTCACCTAAACGTTGGCATAAAATAAAAACATTTAACTTAGCCCCCCTTTTTATCTGCCTCCACGATTTCCATTCAGAAATTTCTTTACTAATCATCACTAGATACTGATAATATTTATTTGCACTATATAATATTATATATGGGCGTGTTGATAAGGTAGTTACTTTGTTCTTTATATTGTATCATATATATTATTTGGTGTCCTGTTCTATTTTAATTATATTTCCTTTACCCACTCCGATGTTTCCTTCTGGCAGCATTTATCTGCTTCTTTTTTGTATTTTATCAATTGTCTCTCCCCCTGTAATTAGCCATTTTTTCCGTGCTTGGTCTTTTCTCTCCATTTAATTTTCAATACTTCATGGTGCATTCTACCCTTCATTGTTCTTTTTCCTTTGGTTCGAATATTTCTTCTCTTATTCTTTTAATACTGTTTTTGTACTCTGCCATTTTTGCTCTATGTTTAGGCCCGTTTCTTTTTCTTTGGTCCTTACATGTATTTTGTTTTTCAAATATGTTTAAATTGCAATTCGTTTAGTGCACATCTGTGGGCTAGGTGAATTTTACTTACATTTAAATAATTTGTTTACTTTCTCTTATTTCGAAATGAATTTTATAACTAATTAATTTGGAATTTTCTTTTTTGTAGATGCTAAATTTTTTTTCGAAAACATGTATAAAGAAAAATTGAAAATGTACGAAGCTTGTGTACCAAATCTTAAAATAATGAAAAATAAATGCGATACAATGCATTTAAATAAGAATATTTTTGAAAATTTGGAAATTATTGGTCAGTTAGATTCAAAGTTTATAGTTGTAAGAGAAGTGAAGGAAAACATGTTGATGTTATTTGATCAACATGCTGTACATGAACGGATACGGCTCGAGAAATTATTAAAAAGTATGTAGGGCAAGAAAATTTTCTTTATAATAAATGAACTTTTTCACACTAATGCCTTAACAACTTGTTTTGTAGTTTACAATGGCGCAAAGTCCCTCTGCAAAGAAAAACTAATGTACTTCATCCCTCAAATAGATTTGTCTTTATTAAAACGATATGAATCCTATTTAAATTACATTGGACTGACTGTGGAATATTTTAGTAATGGTATCTACATCACTGAGGTTCCGCTCTGTCTTTATTTCAGATTTCAGCAAGCGGTAAGATCAATGGCATTTTATTTTATTTAATAGTAAAGATTCATTTTCAGGATTCAACTAATTCGTTAAATGAAATGATTCGTATTCTAATAAACGAAACATTAGAACTATTAAAATCCACCAGGGGAGTATCGCTAAAAATACTTCCGAAATTGATTCAAAACGTAATCAATTTGGAAGCTTGCAGAGGTATATTTTATAAGTATATATTTTCATAGTAGTGCGTATTAATATATATATATATATATATTAATACGCACTACTATATATATATATATTACACAATAATAGTGGTGAACAAGAGTGTTTGCGCTATACAAAATGATATCAAAATACACATTTATAGTCAACGTATGGGTGTAAGAGACAGGGTAGAAAAAGTATTTTACATTTAATTTGTAGGTGCTATTAAATTTGGAGATCCCCTAGATAACAACCAATGCACAGAACTTTTACAGCAACTGTCAACCACGGATTTACCTTTTCAGTGCGCCCATGGAAGGCCCACTCTAACGCCTTTACTGAGGTTAACTTCAGATTTGCGTAATGATGTAAGTACATTTTTCTTTATTCTCAGAAAAAAAATTTAAGTATATAATTTCACACAAGCCATTTTTTAAATATATCAAATTTAATTAATTTTAATTTTCAGGAAAATGTACCCGTGAATTTAAGAAATCTCAAGAAAATCCTCTAAACTACAAATTTGATGTATTAAATTTCAAAGATAGTAGAGAAAAGTGTTAACTTTTTTTTTTGTATATTCTATATAAATATTCATTTTGTGTTAATGTTTGGAATATGTATTTGGAATATGTAAAACTGAATTTATATAAATAAATATTTTTGGGAAATTTTTTTTACATTTACGAAAAAGTAGGCTTTTAGTGGATGGATATATAACTTACATTCTGGAATCATGAGAATGCAACATGAATTGCCTTGAAAAAAATAGGTCTGTTAATACCATTTTTGGTATTTGAATATTATGCAATTCACTGCCGATTTACAATTTTTTAATCTTTGTCTAAATTGTTTTTTTTTTCCTATAGCCATGTTATTTAAAATAATATCTCTTACACACAACTGTCATCTTTTGAGAAATTTAGTTTGTTTCTTAAAGAAAATAAAAAAACATTAATCTAACACAACTTTAATATAAGTGATTTTATAACCATAACGAGTATTGTATACATATATTTCTCTTAAATAAGGTAGAAATATATATCTTTTAAATATAACTATAACAATACCCCAAAAAGTAGGGAGACATATACAGGGTGCGCCATTAATATTTTAAGTTTTTATAACTATACTTCTGGTTTAAACGAAAATAAAACAAATCCCCGCATTTTCAGTAATTTTTAAACTAGACTTACATTTTATCTCAAGTATCATAATGGCCGTAATATTGAATAATGCTTATTATAAGTAGCACACCCAGTATATTACATAATTTGAGATACATTTTATTACTGATTAACAAAATTGTTTAGACGGAGATTATATATATTTTACCTTAAAATTATATAATCAAGCTACTATGTTTAGTTTTTTCTGGATATGTGTTTGAATATTTTTTAGTGGGTGGCACCTAAAAATGACTATTTTCCAGTATCACCTAGTTTATAAATTAAAATAATACTGTTTTCACTATCTAGGCAAAGTACAAAATTATTTATTCTAAAAAAGAACAATGGCTAGGCCATAGGAACTACTCGTTCGCGATACATTTAATATTTGGTCCGTTACTACAATTACAAAAAATATAAATGTATTAATAAGAAATTAAAACTTCTAGAGCGAATTTTTTGAATTTACATTGCTTTGGTGTGTAGTCTAAATTCTAAAATGCAACAGTCAATTTCAAAATCAAAGTCTTCTTTTGTACAAGTGTGGAAACCGCTTATTTAATAATTATTTTTACAGTTATTTTAGAGATTCCTGTAAAACTCGAAATGACGTTTTTTTCAATGGCATAAATAAATATATCACCAAAGAACATTGGTGAAACAAATGTCATAATAATATTTAAAGAATTATAGAATATCATGGAATTTTAAGATAAATACGTTACTACTTGATGATATTACGGATAAAATTATAATGCATTCTCACTCTTCATAAGGCGTTCTCTTAAGCTTGTATGGATTCGTGTATTGGATCAAATATTTACCCTGAATCTATATCTCTGACAAAAAAAGTGTGAAAATACCCAACGCCAGTACCTGCGATAGAAAACAGAACGCAAGTAATTAATGGTTAAGCAATATTAGATTTCAACCCATAAAACTATGTTACAAAAGAAGCCTAAATTGATTTTTATCTATATTAAATATTCTATTAATCAGACTTGGTACTAATGTTTTTACTTATATAACTTATGTGATATGTTAACTTGATATTTGTGGCCTTACTATTTTTACATCGTCTAGTTCTAAAAATTAAGGGTATTTTTTTATTCAGAATCGAAATTAATGGTTAACAGCCGAGTTTTGTAATTATTCAAATTTTGTAGCTCAAACAAGAAGGAAAATCTACTGACATTTGTCATGAGTCATTTCTATCAAAACAGTAGTACTAAAGACGATTAATAAAAATAAAATATTAGAGAGGAGAGAACTGATATATTTTTAGTAAATACGCTAAGTTTAGAAGAAAAATGGCAAGATCTAAATGATTCTTCAAACGACTGCTAATTTAAATGGAAGATATGCCTTGATTACAGAAAGAATCTGTGTTAGAAAATTATATCACCGTAATATTTTTAATAAACTATATTTTTTCACACGTTTGAATATAAATGAACAGCTAAAGCTGCTCCTTTGGCTGCATCACCTCCGCTTGTAAATACCAGAGGTAATTGATAAAGTTGTTGCACCTCTTTCTGCAAAATTTTGTTTCTAGATAACCCTGATCCGTTACCGACAATTCTTGTTATTCCAGCATTCTGCAAAATCTCTCGGGGTATCATGCTGAAAGAAAATAGGAAAACCAAATTTCCATTTTTTTAGTTAATGTTATAGTATGCTAACCTGTGTAAATTTTCCATTAATCCCCTACACAACGCCCTAAACACTTGTCCCAAACCAAGGTTACCAACGTGAATGTTGCTAACTGAAGCTGCTAAATCTGGATCGTATCTTTCACCTAGACACGTTGGTTGAATTAATAAATCTGACACAGTGGAATCTTCTATACCAAGGGACAATAATTTTTCCCAGACTTTTGCTAAAAATACAATTATTCTTCATTAGTCCTATTGAATTTTTGTAAATTCATAGAGAAATTATTACATTAAATATATGGAAAAAGAGGTAATAAATGAATTTAAAAATACAGGTATTTGGCTAATTCAAAGAAAACTAAAATTTTAACAACAATCAAGTTTTTGCCAAATAATCACTTTTGGATGTAAAATTTCGACCTTAAAGAATATTTAAACATTTTTTGATCAAAGATCAGCTTTTTACTCACACTGTGGAACGCTAAAGCCCAAATCCATAACCCACTGCTGCAGCATCTTCACAAATGTGGCCAACGTGTTGCCCCCATTGAGCGAAGCTGCTACTGCAACATAGTTCTTATTGAAGTAAGGCCAGTAGTAAAGAGGAAGAACTTGTGGAGGACCTTCGTTTGGTTCGTGGTTTTCAACAACGAATGAAATTTGTGCAGACGTGGATATATTCAAGACCGCATCGTGCGGTGATTCCACCGTAGATAAAACAGAACACTGCAAGTCACCCAATCCGACTCCTGAAAAAGTGTTAAGTCTAAGAAACGAAAGACTCTGTATATTGTTTCTAATAATGTCTTATTTATTTCATTCTATTAAAGCCGTTATCTCCCGCTGAATCTACCAGTCCAATAAAATTACTGCATTTTTCTAATTCGATCAACAAAATTAGTTTACCGATTAATTGCCGACTTATTGGTGAATAAAACATAAGGCCTTAGATCTATATGTTCTGTATTGTGTTATAGAGATCTCACATTTATGTTTTTCTATTTTTTTTCTTCTGTTTCAAATTTAAGGATTCAACTATCTTTTTTTGTACTCTTTAAAAATTATACGTGATGTTTAGAAAGTCTGTATAAGAATTTTAACAATTAGTGAACTAGTTTGACTTTTGGTGAAATATTATGTCATTTTTGGTGAAATATTTTGACATTTGTTCAACTATTTTATCATTTAGTAAGCTATGTTATCATTTGATGAACTATTTTTACTTTTGGTGAATTGTTTTGTCATTTGGTGAAATAGTTTGACATTTGATGATCAATTTTGATTTTTAGTTGAACACCATTACTGTGGTAGTGGATAATTTCCTGCCGCTAAATAAAAAACTAAGGCAATTTCTGAAAGCATGCTTAATATTTAGAAATGAGGCAAAAATAATTTGTATCCACCAAAACATTGGAATTTTATTTATAAGAAAATTGTTTTGTTTTTAAAATAAATAAACTTTCTAAAATTAACTACCACTGAAAGCAATAAATCAATTTATTCATATTGAATTCTAAGTAAATTTCGACATTCATTATTTGATAAATATTCAACACGACTTTTCATAATAGCGAACTAAAATTATATTTATGTTTACATTGCGTTAATTTAGTCTTAGTTATGTAACGAATTTCTGAGCATTTTTCGGCAGCTCTATAAATATATTATAATAATATTTATAATTTTATCAATTTTTACAGAGTGAAGCATAACATACATGGAGGGTCTAAGGTTTTTTTATATTTTGAATCCAAGACTCTCAACTTACTCCCAATTTTATGACTCATCCTGTTTATTGTTTGACACAAAACACTAACTAAAATTATCTGATAAAGGTTCATTTACTGTATAAATATATAACTTCCTTCTGTTTTTGTTGTGTATTTCATTAAGTAGCGTATCAATAATGCCTCTGTATTAAATGTCGATACCAGCTAAAAAAATAATGTAATCAAATGTACTCCAGCATATATTTATTTTGATACTGACATATTTAATGTACATAAAATCTATATTTAGAAAACAAATTGATTTATTTATTTAACGTCGGCCTAGTTCTGCGACCAGGCCTGATCACCGAGGCCGGGAGCACGCTACCCCTAACTGGAAATTTTGCCGAATCCTCAGGTATTCCAACCCGAGGTAGGACTCGGACAAATTGATTATAAGCAAATATTTATACTCGAATATTGTCAAACAGATATTTATCTTGATATCTGGTAGAAGAACATGACAGGTTCAAGTTATAATTATTTATAATATAAAAATATCATGCGAGGTAAAAAATTTGATAGAAATCTTGTATTTGTTTTATAAAACAGTTTAATGAATACTACAAATATTAGTTTTTGCTGAATTGTGTGTCCTATGTTTGGAGTCTAGACTTGAAAATAACAATTGCCGCCCTAAATGAAATATTTAATCTTTTGATTAAACGATTAAATATATAAATATTTGCAAATATAACATGTTCAAAAAAAAATAATTGACCAAAACAAGTATAAAAAACAACGAGATAAAATTGACACCAAGTTAAAAAAAATGCACTTGTGTACTATTGCTTTCTTACCAACTGGAGTTCCTTGTGGTATGAGATGCCAACAACCTGCTAATTGTCCAGCATTATCCCCACTGGCTCTAACTTCTGGCAAAAAATCTACCGGAAAACCTGTATTTTTCAGAACATCTTCATTCCACTGTGCAGTCCGACAATTAAAATATCCCCAACTAGCCGCCATCTGATGCGACATAACTGGTTTATCAAGATTGCATAACATTGCAACAGCAAAATCCGCTATAGTACCTGAACAATTATATTTTTTCAATTTCTCTGGTCTAAAACAAACAATTCTTTGTATATCTATGGGATATTTGGTTGTAATAAGAATCTTACTTGTTTTTCGTCATCCAAAACATTGTGGCAACTCCAAATCCCGTGGAAACATTTAAATGGGATGTGGGCACTGGAAGAGATGCCAAAAAATTTAGATCGCATCTATTGTCCTGCCACGTATATAAAGCTGACACTTTGTCCTGTATTACATCGTATCGCACTGACATGTCTTTCTCTAGGATTTCCCAGGCTTTTTTGTCATTCTCATTTTTCCAAAACATGACTCCATGCATCTGGCCGCATATTCCGATTCTAGACACCTACAATGATTTTCAATTTTGCTTTTTACATAAAACTAAACGTTTTGGAAAATGAATGGAAATCAAATTTCATTGGTAGTTTCTGTTAATAGTATGATAAATCTAACTATTGCTGAATAAATTAATTAGGAAGACTAGCAAAAATGTATTTTTTTTATTCTTATGCTGATCAGAGTGGTGTGGGGAGGCAAATTCCTGGAGCTCGACCTCAGGATGATCTGAGAACTAGGTTTATTTATCCAAGAGCCCATAACATACATCTGAGCTAGAGCCCAATCTGTCTCAATGCAGTCCTGAGTCCAGTTACTGAATTTGAACGGAAATTATAGGTCTTAAAAAGGTCTCATATCAATCAAATATAAGAGTACCTAAAGAATTTAAGAGTAGAAAATAGTAAGGTATTCTTATATTTCTTAATTTAGTATTGTAAAATGCTGGTGAATCATTATAAATAACAGGGCAATTGCCGCAATATGTGTATATTTTATGCAGAGCGGTTTCCCTTAAATCTCCTAGACTGTACATTCTAGTAAAATTAAAAATAGGGATCAAGTGATAGCTCATTTGAATTAATTCTCTGTTCAATGGTAAAATTGTAAATCTATTTTATTATTGGATTTACACCAAATTACATTTAAAATAATCTAGCCAGACAAAACAGCATAACACTGGTTTAATAATTTAATTACATCATTTAAAACTGATGAATCAAATGGAGATAATTTTTTGAGCATTTTTTTCAATTTCATGTGGTTAACTATTTTTTCTGAAAAAAAATGTACAGCAATTATTGATTTTATAAACTTTCAAAGATCTCTTCCTTTTTACTAGCAGAAATCATTTATTCTCGTTGATTTCGTGTAGCAGTTGAAATATCATTTTTAATATTTGCTTTTAAAATCTACTGGTTATGTCTATATTATTTTTAGAATTTCAGCCCAAAGCTTGTATTAATTAGAGTGAAATTCCTTGATGTTAATCTATGTTCATGAAACTTGTATAAAATAAAAATAAACACTATTTTTAAATATTTAATACTGATATTTGTAATGTTAATTAGATTTATATTTAGTGAATGTCTGAACATCCATGATTAGATCAAACAAATTAAATAATAAAATGTTTTTCCTTGATAATTACAGAGACATCAAGCCCTCTCTCACCTTTTTAAATTTATTGTAATTATATACCTAATTAAAAACAAATTTATCTGACTAGTATAAATGAGTTTTTTAAAGCATACTTTTAATTTAACTTTTATGAAAATAACAAACAACAATTTTTTTGATCGATTCAAGATCTAGAAAATGTAAATAAGTAATAACATTGGTACTTAACACGAATGAAGTAAAATAACACTTTAGTTCCACATAACATATCATAAATTTGTAAAACTAATCCAATTATAATTCTCTACCAACGCTATTAAAAAAATAAGTAATATAAATAAATGTACACAAAACATTTAAAATTACAACAAATGTATATATACACTTTTCTTCTCTGAAATGACGATTATATCAATACTAGTCCATTAGTGTCTATATATTAATGGTTTTTTAAATAAATTGTACCTATACCCATAACTACCAAAGACCTCTGAACTTTCTTAATTAAATGTATATTTGTTTTGTAATTTGCACTTTGAAAAGTAACATATAAAATGTATATTAAACAAATAAGTAGGTATGTATATATTTTGTAATGGTCAAATCCTTTATTTATAATTTATGGTAAAAAAGTAATATACATGTTTCTCTTACCTCTTGAAGTAATTGCTTCGGTAATTTTGATACACATAAATTTAGAGCTGAAATGATTTTGGTTACATCCTGTTTATTACCTCTCGGTCCAGTGTCACTTGGTATATTTGATTGTGTATCTTTAATATGTTGAGCCTCCACTTCATTTGTATCTGTATTAACAATACAAACTTTTACTGAAGTTGTACCTATGTCTATTCCAAGATTATAGTTTCCCATTATTCCTCTAAAAATTTGTTACATAAATAAGTCGGGTAGTTAAGTACGAGCACAGACATTTACCTTTGCTTCCAGAACAGCAAACTTAGCAAGTGTATAACAATTTTATATCATAGTTATTAGTTTATATTAACCGCTTATTACGTGACGTAAAGCTTCCTGATAAATGGTAAACTAATAAAAACATGCCGGGAGAATTTAAAGCATGAACGTCAGAAAGAAGTGAGATAAGGAGTTGCTCACGGGACTTGAAAAGTTTTGACCCCATCTGACGTGGATTAACACAAGCATGAGTTTGAATATAAATAAAATTTCTGGTCTCATATCTTTCTTGAGCTAAAAATAATCAGAAAACCACATAATTTGAATTATCCAATATTATGCAACAAGCTTTTTACGAAAATTAAGTTATTGACTAAATATGTTTATTATTTTATGTTCTTATTCATTAGGATAATCTAGCCCATTTTTAAATTTTTTTACAACAAATTGAAAATTAAAATGTATTGCTTCAAAAACATCTCAGTGTCAGTTCTTTTGTCTCAATAGTGTGTATTGAATACCATCCTTCTTAATAAAATATCAACAAAATCTCTTGAGAAACTCCTAATGAAAACAAATTATCATATTTTGACTACTTATAATAATAATTAAGATTTCGTTTTACATTTTCAGATAATATACGTTTAATAATCTCTAATAAAATTTAACTCTGGAATTAACAAAGAAACGCACCTCGTTGTTTAAAAGTTGGTAGCCTTGTTAATAACCGATATTTTTATGGTTGGTATATTGATATTTAATTTGGCAGACCGCCATTTTAATTTGTGACAGAGGTGACGCCGTTGTCGTTATCCCGATTGAGTAATTCTGTAGAAAAATAATTTAATTAAAATGGTTGATAAAATCGAAATGAGTCTTGATGATATTATAAAGTCTAGCAAATCTCAAAGGGGAAGAGGTGGTGGTGGAAGACGTGGAGGAAGAAGTCGTGGTGGCGGTGGAGGAGGTCCACGCCGAGGAAATTTCAGAAATTCAGGTCGCCAAAGTGTTGGAAGTGTGCAGAGAGGTCGTGGACGAGGTGGAATCTCCCGAAATTACACGCGGGTAATTAGATTTACTATTAATTTTAATGATTTTTTTATTTTTGAGGCTCGGGCTGGAATGTCATGGAGTCTGCATAAAGCATAAAAAAACCCAACGAAGGTTTAGGTCCTGACCAATTGTTTCTTTAGGGAGACGTAAACAGTGCATGGAAGCATGATCTTTTTGAAGGTTATGGCACCCGAAAAATTGCAGCCGCTAGAGCTACTGTACAAGCTACTATGGGTCCTACAAAACTTATGGTATCTAATTTAGATTTTGGAGTCTCTGACTCCGACATTCAAGAATTATTTGCCGAGTTTGGCCCTCTGAAAAGTGCAGCAGTGCACTATGATAGGTCCGGTAGGTCTCTCGGTACTGCAGATGTTATCTTTGAAAGGAGAAGTGACGCGATTAAGGCGATGAAGCAATACAATGGAGTTCCTTTAGATGGAAGAGCCATGAATATTCAACTTACCACCTCTGAAATTCCCAGCCCCATAAGGAGAACTGGAGGTGAGAGGAAGTTTCAATCTAGGAGTCCTAGAGGTGGAGGAAATAAAGGGCGACCCACTAGAGGTAAAATATTTTTATTAAGTTGAATTATGTGTATGTTTATTTTGAATATATTTGTTGGTAGGTCGAGGTGGCAGGAGTGCCAGAGGAGGTCCTAGGAAACAACCTACAGCCGAAGAGTTAGATGCTGAATTAGATGCATATTCAAAAGACATGAAGTAGTTTTGTTGACCGGATTATCATTTATTTAAGTATAGACCATTGTGTGACTTTGTGTGAAGTATTTTCTGTCAAAACGGTGCAGAAGTTTAATTTTATTCAAATCGCTGTTCAGTTTTAAATTTAATTAACATTTAATGATTTATAACTTGTTACATGTAAATTTTATTATTAGAATAACTGTAAGTTAATTTAGTAAATTTTTTATAGAATAAAATTTTTTTATTTCCTACTTTTATCAAATTTATGTTGGAACTTTTACATAAAAATTGTTATATTTTTATAAAAATAATTTAGCATTTAAAATTGTATTTACATAAGTTTAAATAATTCTACTCAAGATTATAGAGAGCCATTGAGAATATGTATGAAAAAAGCTCAGATTTCTACAATGATCAATGTTGTAAGATACAAGGTGAAATGAGTAACAAAGAAAAAAATTTTATTGAATCAAAAAATTGCTTTCTAAATATAAAAACCTTCATGTATATGTGTATTATTATCAACCAAGTTCTTAGATTAACCAACTTTTTACATAAATACAATAAAGAATAATTCAAATACTAAGGTTTTTGTTTCTAATTTAAATGATACTGTAATTTCGGATGGAAATTTATACATATATAGAAATTCCATTTAGTTCTATCATTATTAGTTTGTCGTTTTCCTGAAATTAAGAGAACAATCCAGATCTGTGTAAAGATAATTTTTTAATGGTTTATTGAAACAAATATTAATATACAGTACAAATGTAAAGTGTTACCCCACTCATCCCGTTCGACGAAACATTTGAGAAAAGAAAATAAAAATTACTTTCCAATTATCAACCCCAGCTCAAAGTAGCTGCACCCTTAAAAATTTAGATGCTGATAGGAGTTGAGTTATAGCTCATTTGAAAGGGTTTTCATTCTATTTTTAACAGTATAGTTGTAATTGTTTACACAATTTTTTCTGGATATAGAATGCGAACGTAAAATGTTACTCCCTCATCAACTCCTTCCTGTATGGCAAAATATTTGAGGAAATGCTCATAAAGGTCGAGTTTTATTTATAATGAGGTAGATATATTTTGATTATAAAAATAACATACTGAAGCTCATGGTATCTGTCCCCTTAAAAATTTTAAATGGTGAAAGATGTCAAGTTATAGACAATGTGAAACGGTTAAAAAGGAAATTAAAAACCTTTGGAAAAGTTATCGCTTAACACCTATTATCATTTAAAATTTTTAAAAGGGTAGATTATGCGGCATTGGTGTTGGTATTTGGAATATTTTATAGGTAATCCTAATATTTTTCATTAGAAGTAAAAATCGACCTGTCCAAGCATTTCCTTAAATAGTTTGTCTTAGGTGGGTGATACTTTACGTTCTCACTATATAATAATTTCTGTAAACCCAATACAATTAAAATGTTGAACATAGAATTCAAAACTCTTTCAAATGAGCTATCACTCCACGCCTATTGCCATTTAAAATTTTTAATAGGACAGCTACCATAAGCTGGGGTTGATATTTGGAATATTATTTTTATAACCAAAATATATTAGAAATAAAAATCGACCTGTCTGAGAATTTCCTCAAATAATTCGTCAGACACAAGTTAGTAATGTTCCGACAATTTACATTTTACATCCGCATTGTATACATTATACATTGAATATAGGTTTACTTTTGTTCTACAAATACGCAGTGTTGCAAACTTTGAAAAAACAAAAAATTTCCAAACTTGCATCTTAAAACCTGAAAGGAAACCGAATTTAAACAGAGATAGGATAATTAATCCTTCGATTCAACTAGAATTCGATTTTTGGTTAAGTTTTCATTAGTGAGAATCAGAGTTTGCAGATTATATCCGTCTCTTGCAATCTTGCTCTTTTAAAAAAGACAGATATATGAAGAGACGCAGATCTGCAGTAATAAAAATTCCACTGATAAATAATAATTCGTATGCATTGAGCGAGCAAGTGCTTCTATTTTGGGTTTTAATACTACTACTTACTTATTACTTTATCTAAAAGTTATAATTTTTAAAATATATAAAATGTTTAAATACAAAACTAAATTTGTACTATTAAAAAGCTACACAAACTGCAATATTATTTGTCAAATGGTTGCGCATGCGAATACCTAAAATGTATTATATGATTGGACAATTTTATTTAATTTATATGTTTTATACTGGCGAAAGTCTGTACATACACTCCTTTTTCTTGCATTAATGAAATAAAAATATATAATTTCGAAAAATTAAAAAATTATTTAATATTGAAACTCTTGCTGGCAGATCATAACTGTTTGTAAGCAGGGAGCGCCATTTTCTTAACCTTTAGGCGGTGATATGAGAATTTGTTATTAAATATGCGTCTCGAGGTTGTTATTTATTTTGGATATTTTACTCGAATAAGACAGCGGATGTCGTAAAGGTATGTGATAGAATTTTGTAACAAAATACAACATTTCACAACATAGTATATTTGCCATAAGCCAAAAATGCTTCAGTATATAGTTTCGTGTCCTTGCTTTGTAACGATGTTATGAAACGCTCTAGCGTTGAGAATACTTCTAAATTTGTGATTTATGTTGTCGAATGAATTGTATGGACCAATTTGACGTTTATATATTTGTATAAAACTAAAGAAGTCTCTTTTGTATAGATAACTGGGAAGTAAGTGGATTCGTTATGGAAAATGGTTCAACTGGCCCTCTCGCAGATGTACAGGTGTCCGAGCACACAAAGAATGGAGTAGTGGCACCCATTATGGCAAAATTGCCAGAAGGGAATATTTCTATTAATCAACAGGACAAATCAAATTCCTCTGAAATTGCCAAAGTGAATGGAGATAATATCGCTGATATAATAAACAACGACGAACATTCCTTTAGTTCAGAAAGTGATGCACTTATAATTGACGAAAGTATCAACAAAAAGGAAAAAGTAGTGATTAGTGATAAGTTGAGTGAAGATGATATAGATAACACTGTTACTCATTCTAATCCGTATTTTAACGAATCTTTGTTTGAACTGTCCCAACTTCACCAAAACAATCAAGAAGTGGATGCAACCAAAGAAATTTTAGATAAGAACCTAAAAAAGTTAAAGAAGAAAGGTAAAGCCAAGCCAAAAATAAGGGAATACGCGCAATATTTGGGGCTACAACCGTCAGTTCAGTTTAAATGTCCGAAATGTAATAGAGCTGGTTTTGAATCGTTATCGAGTTTGCAAGAACATGTAGTTTTGTGTACTGAAGAAAGTGTGCAAGAAATATCACAAGATAATTCCTATTCTGGTTTCAAGTTAACTAGAAAAGTATTTCTGTGTTCAGCGTGTGGCACTTATTACGAAAACTGGAATTTATATATTCATATGCTAGAATTCCACAAAAGGTTTATATGCTTGTACTGTTTAGGAATGTTTTCAATTTTAGAAGATTTATGTCAACATATTCAGTCTAGACATAATCTCGAACCAGGTTATAGAAATACACCGGATGAATTTTTTAACGTTTATAATGAACCTTGTTATATAGCTTGTTGTGAGTGTAACAAACTTTTTAGTGAACAAGACAACTTTTTCTATCATAATTGTGTTACTAAAAATAAGTGTAAAAAACCCACCAAAAAGCAAATCACACCCGATAATCACGTTACCGGGGAATCTGAACCCTTTGTAGATACCAATTTGAATATGGAAGATACTACAATAACAGATAATTTAGAAAATGTAGAAACAACTAATCAAAAACAAAACTCCGATGTTATGGAACAAAATGTTACGGAAACTAGTACAACTCAATTAAATTGTCAATCTAATAGTCCTGCAGAGTGTAACAATATAGAAAATGTTAATTTAATTGAAGATTCTTCTAATCATGCTGAGAGTGTAACTGAATCTCCAGAAGAACATGACACTTCAGGCAACAAATCAGACAATGAAAACGTTGTCCAAACAGAGATTGAAAATAATGAGATTGAAACTACAGATTCGCAAGAATTCCAGGACACTAGGAAAGTTCCGAAATTATCTCTTAAACTTCCCAAAATTGACTCCTACAAACCAGATGCAGATGCAGATGATAGTGATGATAGTGAAAAATTGACAATGGAAATAGATCAAGTAGAAAGCGAATGTGAAAATGTAGAAACAGAACAAAATATAATACACACTAACCAAGAAGAAGAAGAAGAAGAAGAAGATGAACTCGCAATAGAAGACAATTTAGAAAAAGAACCAGTTAAAAAAGAGGCTCAACTTCAAGTTGCTGGCCCAGATATTTCAGTTATAGAATTACAGCTTGAGCAACCTTTGGATAAGTTTGAACCAAAAGTATTGCTACAAAAATGTCTCAAAATGACCATTCCTACATGCATATATTGCAATCATGCCAGAAAGATTGCTGTGAATGGTAAGCAGTTGGCGTTGCATTGTATAGCAGAGCACCGATTTTCAGCTGTTGTGAACAGTATCACTGCTGAAGAATTGATTCCTCAGAATTTTGTTAACAGGTAAATAATCAACTTTCAAAATAAACAACATGATTATTAAATACTTTAACCTACATCCACCACTTTAGTCAGATGCCAGAAATAAATTACTATTTATTACAACAGTAACGATATTATTACCCCATTCCCTTTTTTAAAAAAAATTGAGGTGGCATGGCTTAAACATTATTCGTGACCTGTTGAGGTATACATATTAAACAAGCACCACATTTATTTACTTAGTGGACTCATTAACCTTTAATAGAAAACATTTGTAAAAGCAATTAAATAGTACAGCTCTGACTACTTGTTAAAGGACAGAATATCTTTGGAGGTTTGGGTTGTTTTAAAAATGAAATACCAAAAATTAATTTGAAATTTGCACCGCATCTTTTATATGTGATATAATCTGTTAAAAACTATTGAAATAAACTATTTTTTTGTCTCTGCATTAAGAAATGGTAACATTATTCTATATCTTCATTTTGTTTTCTTTTAGGATCAAAGAAAGTTTGGATGAACTATCAACAATGTTTTTTAATTTGGATTCCAGTTTTAGCGATGAAGCGGTAACATTCTCTCACTTATTCGAATGTTTTCAGTGTCACTTCAGTACGACAGTACATAAGGAACTTTATTTACACAATAGAAAATATCACTCTAAGAACCTCTTATTGTGCATAATGTGCAAATCGAACTTTTACAGTTACAGTGAGCTGGTTTGTCACTTGTGTCCAGGGGTTTACATTTTAGATTACGAGTTAAAATTTAGGTGTTGCATGTGTGTACATGAAGATTTGCCCAGTTCTTTTCGGATGATGGTACACCTTAGGAAAAAACATAATGTATGTGATGTTTGTTTGGAGACGTGTCACACCCAACATCGGTTATCGAACCATGTATGGAAACACAAACTGCATCATTTTTGCTACAGGTGTGGTATAGCTTATAGGAACAAACCTGACATTACAAGACATCTTTTTTGGAAGCATGGAACTGAAAGTGTGCTGTGCAAGAAATGTTTACAGAAGAAATGGTCTCACGTTTATCATTTTTGTGTACCCCCAACTAGCTTCGTTTGTGAAGAGTGTTCGCTAATATTCACTAGGGCGGTATCTCTTAAAGTCCACAAAAGATTACACACCAACGAAAAGAAACACTCTTGCTCTTTTGAGGGATGCGAGGAGAAATTTATATCTAAGAAGTTACAAGAGAAACATTACCAGCGACATCTAGAACCACCTGAAGAGTCTAAAGTGGAAGAATCAGAAATGCGGATAGAAGTCAAAGAGGACTTACAAGAAAAGCAAGAGCCGGAACCCGTGAAGGAAGAAGAAAAATCTGAAGAAAAACCCAAACCAAAAATAGATGTTTTAGAAGATCTCCCGGCGCTGAACCTTTCAGAAAGCGACAGCAGTAGTGAATCGGAAAGTGAAGATAATCCAGTCAACAAGATCGATCCAGAGAAACCTCAAGATAATTGCATGAACGCTGAAACCGAATTGGAACCTCCAGGAGATTTACCTCCTTTGGACATACTTCAAGAAGATAAATTAATGGTTGAACAGCTTCCAGAAGAAAGCAATAACGCAGTTATGCAAAACATCTGGGACAATTTCAAGACTTATCAGGAACAACAACAAAAATTAGACAGCATGTTTACAGATACAGATAAAACAGAGGATACTAGTATACCTGACTTTCATGAAGAACCTAGCGTGGATATTGTATTACAGGATCATGACTATTGTGCAAACCCAGAAAAAAAGGCCATAGATACAACTTTGGTTGAAGTTAAACCAGCACTTCAAGAAAGTGTCGACCATGACTACTGCTTCTCTAAACCAAAAGGTAAAGAAAAAATAAAAAGAAATGTATTCAATATTTTGATTTAAATTATTATTCTTCTCTCTTCCATTGATAATATGCAGAAATAAATAGAATTAATATTTTTTAAGATTCTGGGGAAGAAACTGCCGTTACTGAACCAGCCGTAAATGAGGTACAAAAAGCTAAAACGGAAGAAAAGAAAACTGGTAGCTCATCTAGCAGCAGCAGTGATTCTGATTCGTCAAGTTGTTCCTGTGGCTCTAATTGCAGTTGCAGCTCAAGTTCTGGTAGTTCGAGTTCATCGTCTGGCAGCTCAAACTCGGACAGTTCATTGGAAGCAGGAAAACAAAGACAGCTAGCCAGAAAACAAAAAAGGAAGGAACGAGCGAAAAAATTAAAAGATGAGCAAGAGGATGGTGAGTAAAGTATAGTTATAAAAAATATTTCAAAAACTTAGATTAGAGTAAAAAATATTTGAGTGTTTATTAAATAATTTCCATTCGACTATAGTTATCGTTTTGACAATTGACAGTCTTACCTTTTAACATTAAACATAAGTAAAAAATCGTTAGACAGTAAATAATTCACTAACTCCAATTGTTTGTCCCACAATTCTGTGCCGAATGAAGTAGGTTCTGTTACTGTTTCCAGGCGCCACTTTAGGAAAGCCAACAGTGAATGTTTGAGTGGAGAATCACCTTCACGGTACGGATCTGATTTTCTATTTTGTAGGCAAATCGGAAATATTCCCGCTTCAAAAATTCATCTCTGAGTTATCAAATCAGAATAAATTCTTAAGCTCCTACCAGGACTCAAATTAGCGATCTGACCCCCAATTTTGAAATTTATAATCACTTATATTTTGTTATTAAAACAATTGCTTTTATAAATATTTTCAGCAAATAAAGTTGAAGTTAAGGCTGTGACACCCATAGTAGTCGAAACGCCAATAAGAGAATCTGATCTTGAGACGACGGAAAGCGAGACGGACGAAGAATTCTATGACGAGGCGCCTCAAAAACTAGCGAAAAAAATACTTGAAGAGAAGCGTCAACAGCTTTTGGAACTAATGGGTCCAAATAGTATTCCAAATGGTTCGTTTATTGAAAGCACTAGCCGACCGCCGACTCCGCCAGCAGAAGCGATTGAACACGAAGAAAGAAAGAAGAAAAAATCAAAATCGAAGAAAAAGAAGAGAAAGAAAAGCGAGAGAAAACCGCTAGAATCCCAAGAATTGGAGATTAATAATATCATTCCGCCTGATATTCCAATACCTCCATATTATCAACAATTTCATCAGCAGGTACTCATTTTTCTTCTCTACATTGTTTCAGTAAAAAAATGTACATTCTTTTATAGAATATGTGTTTAATATTTTTAATTTTACAGCAGCAAAGCCAACCGTCAACTAAATCTGTTGCGCCGATCACGTTGACAATCTCGAGGAATTCACCCATATCTAGTCCGTCAGCTTCTATATCTATGACGCCCACACCCGCACCTTATAAAGTACAAATCGAACCTGCTTTCAGCAGACGAGATTCAATGGATTCTAGCCTGAGAGCTTCGAAACGTCGGAGGGTACCAAATAAATTCTATGGGTACTCCAGTGACGAAGAACAGGACAAACCTGCGACGAAATGGAAAAAGAGTGAGGTCGGTAATCTTAATAAGTAAACGTGGACGTTTGATAATATCGAACTAATTGTATGATCCCAGCTAATCTTGTGTTGTTTTATTGTTTAGGGCTCCCATCCGCCCCGTTCTCCTCAAGTGGTACCACCGATAACGATAAAAACGCAACCACCTCCACCGCTTCAGCCCCCCATTGAACCGATATCGATAAGAACGGGAACTCATTTAAGTGACTTTAGGGTAGCACGACCAAGGCCTAAACCATCCATTCCGCCAATAAGATTGCTCAGCCGGGGTCTGGGAGAACGAGACAGCGGCAGCGATTCAAACGATTCCAGTTCTGAGGAACCTTCCCTAACTCCGAAACCTGCTCAGCCCCAACTTTACTGTTACTGTCAATGTCCTTATGATGAGGTAAGTGAACTAATTCTTATTCGAACAGAAAAATCAAATGACATTCATCATGGTCTGTTCATTATTTGCATATTGATCTTTTGATCTTTTTTGGAAACAAAAGATGGATTTAATAAAAACGATATTTTTTAGGTGTCGGAGATGATTGGCTGTGATGCGACAGATTGTGCAATCGAATGGTTCCACTTTGAGTGCGTTGGTATCATGGTGCCTCCTAAAGGGCAGTGGTATTGTCCTGATTGCAGGAAAAAGAAAGCGAGACGTGAAATAATGCAGAGCATGAAAAGTCAAAGTTTAAATAATTAATAGTTTTTTGGTAAAGATTGTTTTTGATAGTTGGCACCAGAAAAATAACTTAAGTTTAAATGATTTAATTGCAGTCAGTTGTTTTCAGCGGTGCTATTTAAAAAGTGAACATAGACATTTTCGACTAAAAAATAAAAATGTAGATCAATCTCATATATTAATCCAACATTTTAATAAGTAATGTCAATTTTGAGCGTCTCTTTCCAGAAAAGTTCCTACTTGTGATATTGTTTTCTGTTAGAAATAACATTTTAGGATAATTTTCAAACTTTAGTTTTAACATTGTGTTATATATATGTTTATTCTAAAAAACAATGATAATTTAAAAATAACCTTTTTTTGTTGCCAACCTTTAGGAACAAAATTTCAAAATGTACCTAAATTTTTTAGTCTGTTACTTTAGCCATAATTTTTTTATAATCTAATTTTACTTATTGAAATTGTTAAAATGATTAAAAAACTCACAGAAAACATAATTTAATAAAAAAAATAATCGAGTATTTTGTAGATGCCATTATTTAATAGGGTGCGCTGTGTCAGGTAATAAGTTATTCTATTTCTTCGCCAGTTGTAAATACATTTAAGAAAATTATAAAGGAGAAAAAGGAGAGTATTTCGTCGATTTTGTAGTACATTTGAATAAAAATTGTTTAGAGATAAATAAAATATTAGAATTAAACAATTTCTGTGTGATGAAAAACATTTTTTTTACGTAAAATATTCAGAGCTATTATTTAAAAAAAAAAAAAACAGTAATTAGATTATTGTAGAGGTTTTATAAACTGATATTCTTTTCTCGCTAGAATTTGACTTTTGACATTCAATATATAGTTTAATTAGGTGAAGTACAAACATACAGGTGATTAAATACTTTGAACAATTTCTCTTTGGTTCATTCTATTTTTGACTTATCTTTGTTGTGCCAGATTTACTGTAAGACTCTTTTATGGCCCCGTGATATTAATGTATAATTTGAGAGAGGAAACTGAATTATAAAAAAATGTACATCAACATTCTTATTATCAAGCGACGTTTTTTACATCTTTTGAGCCTTCTGCCGATATGTAAGATGAAAGCTTAGACACTCCTTGAAAAAAATATTTTTAGGGTTTTAAAAAACGTATTTTATGTCCACAAATTATAGGACATTAAGTGTACTTACAACCAGTGAATAAAATTTTATGCTAAAAAATAGCACACAGAATTTCTTTTCTACCTTATGGAACATGTACTATTAGTTAATGGTGACTGCGGCTTTGGTAAAAAAAAGGTAGTATACAAAAATCGTGGATGAAATTTATGGCTAGCGTAACGTAAGGAGGTACTCTGCGTCAAATATGTTAAGATTAGTTAATATTTATGGATTTTAGACGATACTAAATTTGTACTCCATCAAATATACAATTTAATTCATTTATAGCTAACACTAAATTGAAGGATCGTTAAAGTTATTGGTTCAACACATTTATGAATGGCGTTGTGAGAGGCATTGAGAATTATGCAGTAGATGTGAATCAAAAGCTTGAATAATATAAACAAGTCAATGACGCCGCTAGTGATTGTTCAAAATAAAAACAGTATTGATTTTAATGTATTCCTTGCAGAATCGCTAATATTGATAAAACTTTTAAATGTCTAATGAAATTTGTAAATATTCAATTGTAGTACCTGTAAATAATACTAGAAAGAAGCGGATCTACTTAAGTGATTAAGTAATTGTGACATAGTGATAGAAATAAGTTATTTTCATCCATTTTCTGTATTATAAGTTTAGGGGTTTGCCAAATTAGTCTTGTAAATCTGTAAATATAGTTTAAATTACTTATATTCTCTGTTTGAGAGTATTTCCACTTTAGCTGTTGGTGTTTGATTTGACAGCTGCCGTTCTTTTTTTGAAAATTCAAAATTTGTCAATGTACATTTATTTCCAAGTATCTCAATAAACAAAAAATCCAGTAATAAATGTGGTTTTATAAAAGCGAAAAAAGAACCCTATATACTTAAAAGTTACAATTTCTTCTATTTTGTGTGCTTAGATACTTTAGGAAACTTCACCGAATTTCGATTCATTCGTAAAATATGCAAGCATATTATATTACAATGCGTGACCTTTACGTGATCACTTCATTTGTTTGGTAACGGTAGTACAGTTCTGTTGTGGCTAATCTATTATTCCCAATGTCCGCCTCCCTCCTGGTTTCGATTTCCTTTATTTACATTTTATATGTTTGTTCCCAGTTTTTACATACTAAATAATGCGGTAAAAAATAAAACACATTTTTAAAAAAATAGATTATTTTTCTAAATAATTTATAAATTGTACAATTTGAAAGTTTAAGGAAAATACGGCGTCAACTAATAATTTCCATAATAAAATAGAATGAAACATCAAATGTATTATTCTTCTTCTTATGACGCCGTCTCCTTTCGAAGGTTGGCGATCCAAATAGCTAACGTCGTTCTAGATACAGCCATGCGGAATATATCGATCGATGAACAATCAAACCATCTACGAATGTCTTTTAGCCAGGAATTCTGGCGCCTGCCGATAGCTCTCTTGCCCTGGATTTTACCTTCTATAATCAGTCGAAGGAGTTCGTATTTTTCACCCCTCATTATGTGTCCTATATAGCGTGTTTTTCTTTCCTTGATGGTAAGCATGAGTTCTTTTTGATTACTCATTCGTTTAAGAACTTCTACATTTGTAACTCTTTGGACCCATGATATTCTTAACATGCGGCGGTAGATATACATTTCAAAGGCGTCTATTTTCTTTTCTAATGATGTGTCGAGAGTCCAACTCTCGCATCCGTACAGGAGAACCGAGAAAATGTAACACCTGACCATGCGCACCCGGAGCTCTAGACTCAGATCTGACCTTACGAAAAATTGTCTCATATTTATAAATGTCTTTCTGGCCTGTTCGATGCGGCTTCTAACTTCTCTCTTCGGGTCGCATTGATCATTCACTATACTCCCCAGATACTTGTATGTAGATACTTGTTCCACCAGTTCACCGCCAATAACTAGATGTGCCTGAACAGGTTTTTTGGTGAATGCCATAATCTTAGTTTTTGTGGTGTTTATGAGGAGACCATAGTGTTCACTATGTCGGACTATTTGATTCAATAGTCTCTGCAGGTCCTGCTCATTCTCGGCCAGCACAACTGTGTCGTCGGCATATCTGATATTATTAATCAATCTCCCGTTAACCTTAACTCCACATTCAATCCCCTCCAGAGCTTCTCTGAAGATAGCTTCTGAGTAGATGTTGAATAAGAGCGGTGATAACACGCAACCCTGCCTTACACCTTTCTTAATCTTGATTGCATCTGAATATGTTCCCTCAATTCTAACTACTGCGTTTTGTTCCCAGTAGAGATTTGTAATTAATCGGATTTCTTCTCTATCTATACCAGTTGTTTTGAGGATTTCTATTAGTTTTTGATGATTAATGCAGTCAAAGGCTTTTCTATAATCTATAAAACAAGCGATTACATTAACATTCATGTCTCTACATCGCTGAGTGAGCACATTTAATCCGAATAGTGCCTCACGTGTACCTAGGCCACTGCGGAAGCTAAACTGGGTTTCGTCTAGTTGGTATTCGCATTTTTTGTAAATTCGGGTGTGAATTATTCTGAGGAATATTTTCAGAACATGGGACATCAGGCTTATCATGCGGTATTCGTCGCAATTCGAGGCGTGGATTTTCTTCGGAAGGGCAATAAATGTCGAGCGTAGCCAATCTGCTGGGATATTTCCCGTACGGTGGATTGTATTGAATAACGACACCAGTAGCTGCAAACCCTTTCCATCCTGATCGACTATAAGTTTTATAACTTCGGCATTAATATTGTCTGGACCAGTTGCTTTACCGTCTTTTTGAGATTTTACTGCGTGAATTATTTCATCTTTTGTGATTTCAAGGCCTTTTTCGTTCATAAGTTCATCTGCCGCTGGTGGAGTATACGGTCTACTGTCATTGAATAATTCATCCACGTATTCTCTCCATCTTTGGAGTTTATTCTCCACCCCCAAGATGATGTCATTATTTTGGTCCCGTAAGATAGCTGTGGGACGTTTCTTATTACGGTTTGCCATTTCTTTTACCTTCTTGTGTAGGTTGAAAGTGTCATGTTTTTCCTGAAGCGTCTCGATTTCACTGCATTTTTCAGACATCCATTGTTCCTTTGCATCTCTACACTTTCTTCTAATCCTTTTATTCAATTCAGCATATAATGTTGGATTTGCCTTATGGGTTCTTCTCTCATCCATGAGTTCCAGGATTTCAGGAGTCATCCATTCTTTTTTCGAACTATTCACAGGATAGCCAATGTCATTGTCCTGGATCTGAGTTATGGATGTTTTTATCATGTTCCAGGTTTCCTCTATATCTAGTTGTTCTTGATTTTGGATTTTTGTCATTTCGCATTCGATCTTGGAACTTATTTGAGTGCGTATATTTGGTATCCGCAGTTTTCTGGTGTTGATTCTAGGGATTGGTTGCGTCCTACCGACCCTCTTGAGCCGTTTCATGTGGAAATCCATAACGACAGGATTGTGGTCGCTATTAATGTCTGCGCCAGGGTATGTTTTCACCGTTTGCACATATTTCTTCAAGTTTTGTCCAACAAGTATAAAATCGATTTGATTCCTCGTGATACGATCTTTGTTGTCAGCAGGAGATTTCCACGTGTATAGTCTTCTAGGATGTTGTTTGAAGAATGTATTAGCAATAAGGAGGTCCGATTCCGTACAGAACTGGACAAGTCTGTCTCCTCTGGTATTTCGTATGCCCAGGCCATACTGTCCCACAATATCATTTTCACTTCCTGAGCCGATCTTCGCGTTAAAATCTCCTATGACCATATTTATTTCACCCTTCTTCGTGAGTTTCATCGCCTCCTCCAATGTTGAGTAGAAGTCCTCAACTTCTGCGTCACTTTTGTCGTTTGTTGGGGCATATATTTGTATTACGTTCAGTGTTCGGTGTGTAGTTTGTAATTTCAACAGCATGGCCCGAAGATTGAAAGGTATGAACTCCATAACCGATTTATCTATGTCCTTGCTGACAAGTATGGCAGTTCCATATTGATGAGACGTGTCTGTTCCTCCTGAGTAGTATATGATATTGTTACTAGTTGTTTGTTTACCTGATCCAGGCCATCTGACTTCGCTCATTCCCAGGATATCAATCCTTAATCTGCGCATCTCGGTTTCGACATTTGCCAGTTTGCCTGCCATATATAGACTACGCACGTTCCAGGTCGCATTTCGTATTTTAGAGTTGAATATTTTTATTCTTTGATCACTTCCATGGTTTCTAACAGTCGACGACGGGGGGATTCTTAGCACCCTCTCCTCATTTAAGAGGTGCCCCGGACTGAGGGCCATGTTTTGATTTTCGTCAGCCATTAGGATGTTTTGGAAGTTAATAGTACAGTAAGGGTTCCGTTCCTTTTCTATACCGCAGTGCAGAAGCCGGGTTCGCCGAACTGTTGCTTGCCGCCTTCTGGTGTTCGGTACTATACCGTTCTTACGCCATAGCCCGATTTTGATGAAACTGCTGCCTTTCACCAGTGCTAGTTTTGGTCCGCCTCGGGTATTTGATTTCCCCGATACCACTCATATCTGAGAGGCGTTCCCCTATCCGCCACCTGGGGAGGCGCCCGATGGGGGACTAGCAACCCCACACGTATTATTAAACATTTTTATTAACAAATAGTAAGTAGTTAATATTAACTAATGAAAACTGTTTAATGTTTAATAAAATCTTTTATTAATTCATATTTTGTAGAATGTGTTGCTGTACTAATCTTTCCAATAATAAAAATAATGAAGTCATGTCAAATAGTACAACTAACGTAAAGGAAATAAAAGTTATATTCTTATAGCCAACTAAAGATACAGTGAATGTTCAAAAACAAAAATTTTAGTACTAGGGTATATATTACCATATCTTTGGCTAACTGTTTAATCATTTTTAATTTTTTGGCATGGTTACATTTTAGATAATGCATGTTATGCAAATAGCCAATAATAATCATCACTACAGAATATTTGTAAGTTTGATATACGTTTTTTAATGATTTCTACCAAATTCTAAAACATTCTGTATACTTAATTGTTACAAATATTTGATTAATACTTTTAAAACATTTCTGGAATATATAAATACTTTTTTTGGAATATACGGTGGGGTCAGGAATTTATTTCAAAATTAGAGACTCGAGTTCCACCAATCTATAAAAGTGAAATCGTATTTCGAATTTCATCACATTTCCTCATTGTGAAAATCACATTCTCTTAATTCCACTAATTAACACAATAATTTTAACTAAAAATTTCCTTTGGCACATGTAGTTAACAATGCTTAATAAAGTAATAAGTAACGCTGGGTTATATCTGTTTCAGAATAATTCACATCATCTTAAAAATAACATGTATCGGTAAGATACTTTAAGAATCTAAAATTGCAGAAGCTGCTAACTCAACATTCCAATTGGCTTGTTGTAAAGCTGCTTCGCACTGCGAATGATCCGCTACGCCCAATCTGAAAATTCAAAATCCATTAACTCAACAATTGAAAGTTGCAGTGGCAGTTTACACAAAAAATATTAAATCATTTGATAAAAACAATCTAAAAAAATAAGAGTTAAGAGTCTCAACTTTATAGTAAACCTGTCAAAGATATTTTTTATTGTCCAAATCCTATTTAATGAAAAAAGAAAAAACAATGTGTTAACTTTTTTGACAAAGCAGATGATGTGAAGCCGATACTAGAATTTTTAATTAACGAAGAAATCTGTAGATTTCATGATGAATAAAGTTTATGATTTTCTTTGGTACTAAATTTGAATGAAATTCTTGATTTTTCACTATGACAAAATATATTTTTGTACTACAACCTATAATTCTCAAACTAATTTGTTTTACCTTAATAGTTTATTTATCTTCAACGTTTTTACGGAAAACACCACGTCCCAACCGCTGGACTGCAGAACAGAGAGGCATTCATCAATGTCGACGTCAGGTATACAATCTCGTACTTGGCTAATCTTATTGCTACGGTATTCTGGAGTCATCAGTCGTTCTGCATCTGCCGTTAACTGGAAAGTATCGACGGTCGGTATCCTTAATCAATTATTCTGTACAAACATGCGTCATCTTAATGACTTACCGTTCCTTGCTGTATTTTTCTTTGTATCTGCTGCATGCTCAAAGGTTGCATGCCACCTGGTTTAGTGGGTGCAGGCCTATGAGGTTTCAACATATCGTCGCCGGCAACGTCGCTGTACAAATTTTCGGGAATTTCGTGGTAGAGGTAGTCTCCGGCTACTTCACTGTATTGTCTTCCCGAAACACTGCCTACAGTACTTCCTGCTACGCTACTGTACCCATAATTGGACTGATTGTTATGTAAGTTAGATGACGAGTATGGATCTCTATCGAGAGTTACTGTGTTGATGTTTGATTTGTTGTTGTAGAGAGCGCTAGTAGAAGTAGTTTGGGGGGTACAGGAAGTGATGTTGTTGTAAATAGTTTTTGGAAGTCCGTTGTGTACGTTATCTGAAAATAAATAGATCAAATACAAACGGATGAAATTTATCTTTGACAAGTGACGTCTGATTTTGATAGTTGAAAGAATAAATTTCAAAACCAATGAAAAGCGAAAAATTGGGTTATCAGAAGTTAGATTAATAATTTGCCTACCTGAGTTATTAGAGTAATCAGCAGTTAAGTCATATTGGTTGTTTCCTCCAAACAAGGAATTCGAAGAAGAATATACGGAGTCGTAACGTCTAGTCGATCTATAGGGATCAAATTCTGTCGTAGCTGAATAATGTTGGTTTTTGTTCTGAGAATCTAATTGAATATTTTTGTTGTTTTGCTTCAGATTACCATTAGCCGACTCAAACCAAATTTTATTTATCACAGAGCTAGTGTCATTCTTTTCATTCTTTTGAGAATTTTCCATGGTTTTGGAGTATATCTTTCCTAAATTCGAATACGTTTCTAAAAAAGTAATAAATTGTTTATAATAAAAAAAGTAAATATTTCATTACTTACGATTTTGTACTTTTGGAAATGTCCCCGCCACATCGTTATTTTTCTTCTTAGCGGGTTGAGGTGGATCCAAAATGGGCAACTCATTTTCCTTATCCTTTCCCAATAAGTATTTCTCTAACTCGTCTAAGAATTTCTTGTCCTTTTCCAATTTTTCCGGCGAGCTTAAGTTCAATGATGCAACCCCGTTCGCCAGTTCATTTTCAGTCTTATTAACGGGCACGGCTAAATTTTTTTGAGCAACAAATACTTGTTTCGAAACCGCGACATTGGTTTCTTTATCTAACATGTTCGATTTAAAATAGTTCATACCCCTATTGGAAATATCGGCTTGGACATAAGAAGCTCTAGGCGAAGAGAAACTTTGGTGCTTGCTAGGGCTAGTTTCAAATAGGTTCTGGGTGATTTTATTCATGAAAGTGCTAGTCGGTGTCGAAGCGGAAGTCATGGACGTTGGTATAATCGGAGACAGCGGCTTTATAGGATTCTCTTGTTTGAATACGTTCGATGTGTCAAAGGGGTCGTCTGTAGTTTCCGTATTTGTGAAAATCGACGAGTTTGAATATGACGGAGGAGAATTGTAAGGAGGAGGCCCGGTATCTGGATTATTTGGCCCGTCCGATGTCCATGAATCATATTCTATAAAAAAATATAATTTTTTGGCTTTTACTTTATAAATTACACCTAAAATAAATGCTTACCTTCTTGTGGCACATCAATGGGTTCATCTATTAAAGAAACTGTTCTTGATTCAGGTCGGTTACCTACAATTTCTTTTATTCTTAATACGGGAATATCTTCGGGGGATATGTCTACCAACACACCTTCTCTAGAACTATCTATTTTCGGATCAGGCGGCCGCTGCGGTTTGTTTTTTATCTTAAAGCTATTTTGATTAGTTAACTTTTTATAATTGAACTGTTGTTTCTCCATTGGCAAACGTAAAGAACCGTTTACTAAAAAAGCGAATTTATTTGACACAATTCGTTTACGCTAGCAATTGTTGCTAAATAAAGCACTTACTGGTTCTTGGAGATTTTTTCCTATCACAGATTTCTGGTACTGGTTTCACCGACCTCTGCAAGCCCATGACATCCGGCGGATCCATGGGGTTCTTCAGGTACATTTCATCAATGTATGAAGGACTGCCCCAGGATTCCCCAAACGCCGATCCGTGTCCGGTGTGGATGAACGAGTGCTGAAGAGGTTTGCTAAAAACTCCATTTAGAAATTGTCCAAAGAAATCTCTTTCAATAGTTACCTGATATCTTCAGATTGCTTAGGTCTCATCGGGTCTACCAAACACCTAGGAAACAGCCCGATTTTGAATGTCTGCTGATGCTGCCCTTTCCACCAGTACAATTCGGCACTACCATCGATTATTGCAATTTCGTCACCGTCTTCGATTTTTAGTTTTCCCGGTTCGTCTTGTCTTCCTAAGGCTTTCATGACAAGCGTCATGTTTTTGCGGAAAAAACTTTTTAGTGATGAAAACGTTGGGCGTTCCTGTGGGTCTTTGGCCCAACAACGGAGAAGGATTGCATAAATGGCGGGTGGACAGGCTTCTGGGTGTGCCAAACGTTCATTTTCTTTTTCTATTTTTCGTAGAATTTCCGAACCTGTGACGATAAGAAACTTGAGAACCCCCGTATAGTGAGAATATTAATGTTTGCGGTATGGATCATTCCAAAAAAAAACACGATTTTTTAATATTCACGTATTGTCAAAATATTTGTAATATATATTATTATTATTATCAACAACGTGAATTGATTACAAGTCGTCGTGTCTATTTGCAATGAAAAAAATAACGCGATTCTTATTAATAAAATACATTCATAATGAGTAAGGCGTAATTTCAAAATGGGTAAGTTAATTTATATTTTATATGTTAATTTTTATTTATGTTCTATTTGTTATTCTTTATTCAAACGAATTTTTATTATCAGAATTATTTGGTAAAAATTTACCAATTAAACCCATCCAAGGATCTTCTCCAAAGGTAAACATTTCCCATACGGTGACCCCAAACATCCAAGTATCTGAAGCGTGACTGAATTGTCTAAACCTTAGCGATTCCGGGGCGCACCAAGGAAAAGGTACTTTCTTGTGCTCGGTCATTACATAACAATCTTCCTCTTGAGGCAAGGCACGCATCAGACCAAAATCTCCGATTTTTACCTAAATAAATAAAAAAAAAAAAAAAAAAAAAAAAAAATGAAATTTTCTCAGTGAAAGCAATGTTGGTTGAAATTTTAAACGCTTCTTATAGACCTTCTGGCAGAGGAAATAAAGATAAATAAGCCAGACAAGACGTATACAGGGTGGTCCAAAATTGTCGAACAATATGTATATAAAACTGTACCTTTATCTTTTTTTGAGGTGAACTATCATCCCTAGAAGTATTGGTCGACAATTTTGGACCACCCTGTAGATTTTTTACTCAAAATGAATAGTAGACATGGTAATAGATTTGATATAAAAACTTAATCAGTACTATGACAAGATTTTTGAAAACTCAAACCGAGTGCTATATATTGATTAACTGAGTAAGTGGTTTAGGCTCAGAGTAAAAATATTAACAATGACAAAATAGTGATATCTATTGAAAAATAAATTTACCTTGTCTATAGCCGCCAACAAAACATTCCTGCAAGCGAGATCTCGATGCAGAAATCGTTTGCTTTCCAAATACGCCATACCGGTAGCTACTTGTGTGGCATATTCGCAAAGCATAGGGACAGGAGTGTGTTGACACTGTTTCCTTAAAAAATCTAAAAGAGAGCCCAAAGGAGCGAGTTCAGTTACCATCATCATTGGCTGAGAAAGAACCACTCCATATAATCTAAAAGGAAATATATACTTATAGGCTATTTATACTTATCAGTTAAAAGATGTACCTAATTAAGTTTTGGTGACTCAACACGTGCATCGCTTGGACTTCTTTTATAAAATCTTCAAATACCCCTGGTTGGCTTAAAGCGTCAGCTTTGAGAACCTTTACGGCGACTGGTATTGATTTTCCATTTGGGTTTATCCATTCTCCTAAAAACAAAAAAGTCAATAACATTTACCAGTTAAAAGTTTAATCCTAATTACATCAAACAATCATGAATTTATTTGAAAAATATCGCGACAAAGAATAAAGAGCTAATAACATTAAAAACAAGTTTTAATACAACATAAACATTAATAAAAATTAGAATTATGAATGAGAATTAATTTTTACTACCTTTTATCTTCCAACAAATTAAAAATTATTTATACTACTCTTGAATACAATTGCATTACCAATTACTTGATTAATAATATACCATATTAATAAAATTATAATCAAAATAAATGATAAAATATTATTTATGACAAACATATCTCTACAAATTTTTAAATAGATAAATCGTATATTTCATATAAACATATCTATTTAACATACAAAATGTCATTGTTTGTTAAAACAATCTGGTTTTCTTAAAACCGCATTATTAGTATTTTGAGGCAAATTAATTTATTTTTATTATTTAATTATTTTACCTCTTCTCACTACACCAAAACTGCCGTCTCCTAGTTTAACGGACAAAGTTATATTATTTTCTTGAATTAAACAAGAAGTAAAGTCAGTAACAACAACTTCTTCATGTTTTTTGTTAGTATGATTTTTACTGGATACTGGAATAAATTTATTGATCAAATTTCTTTTTTTCTGTTGAGCTCGTTTTTTTTTCACAGCTTCCAATAATCTTCTGGCACCTAAATACAATATCAATATTACAAATTTTAGAATAGGACAAACTGTTTCTTAAATATTTTTGTTATATTTATCTTTTTTGAGAGACGTACATACTTAATGGTGATAAATCTAATAGAAATTTAATTAAAAAAACTGATACATATGTGACAATACAAAATCATTCAAAAAATATTTGTTATTGAACAGATTAAAATATTTTTTCTAGATAGGATAATACTGATTTAATTAATAAAAACAGTGACAAATGTTAATGACTTCTGGGCTTACCAGGACGGCTAAGACCAACATTTTCCAAATCTTCAGGTGTAGCAAAGTCAAAATGTTCAAGTCTCGAAATTTGCAAATCATCCCTTATTGGAACCAAAAATTGACCTAACTGCACTTCTGATAATATATTCTGTAACCAATCTAAGCCTTCTTCAGACATTTTGATTAAATCTAAAAATCAACAAAACACTATTGCTTTGAAGGTTACTGTATATATATTGTTTATTATATTGTAAAGAATTGAATTTAAAATTACATCACAGAATAGAAAGTTATTTAATATTACCTTTTTGTTTGTACTTTAAATAACACTTGTGTATTACATGAATGTGTTGGTTCACACGAGATTATGTATGCATTTTTAAAAAAAGACCTAAAGTTGTAGCTGAATGAGAAACAGGATATCTTCTACAGGAAATGCTGTTTATTTTAATTGAATCCCATCCTTTCTTCAAGGTGACATAGAACCATATCATTTGGCTTTACTTCCATAAGTTATCGCGTAATTCTTCACCGAGAATATTTTTAACATTGATTTAAAATGTATACATATATCGAAAATTAAATAAAACACTAAAAATAACTAACTAATCGTTACGACAAAAACACAACACAAACGAATTGAGAGTGCAGCAATAATGACGTTAAAATGACACTTGACGTATTCTATAGATATTCTTCTGGCGACATCTATTTTCAATTCGATGTTTAAAAAAAAACTAGAAGAAAACTGCACTTTTAGTCGGTACAAAGGCGTAGTTAAATTTTATTTAAGTAGATTAAATAGGCAGTGACTCCCAGAGTTGAGAATTAGGGAATAGATTATTATCTATACAATGAGGATCAAAATCTCTCTACCTTCGTCTACTTTTAACTTTTGAAAACTTTGGTCACTTTATTTGACTTATTATTTACTTATTTAAATAATTTATAGATAAGTATACAAATTGTTATGGCATTAAATTATTCCAGAAACGAGAAATGCATTTGCCACAGTATTAAAATATTATTTTATTTCTTTTAAAAGTTAAAGTTAATTTAGTATAATCAATCCAATATTTAACTTTTTCAAAGCTCTCAATAACTGTATCAAAAACGGTGATAAAAAACTGACACATTTGTTTCTGGAACAAATACAAATGAAAAATTATCTTGTATTAGTTCCAATAAATCAAAAAAGGATAAGGACGAAAAAGCTACTCGAGAAGATGAAGATAAGGACAAGGAGAAGAACCCACCAAAACAATTTTCAGCTATTTCCAACGCCATCGAATCTGTTAAACCCAAGTGAAGAAAAATACAACCCTGAGAACCAATTTTAGAGTAGGAGTAGTTTCAGTTGATCGGTTATCAGCAGTAGAAATGACAAATGATGAAGTTAAAAAACTAAGAGAAAAATTCATGAACGAAGCTATTAATGACGCACACTTGGCTATAGCTCAAGCCATCAAAACAGATGTTTAAATGTGGTAAATACAAGAAGTGATATCGTACGTACAATCAGCTAGAAGTAAAATTCTCTAATGAACTTATGACCACTTTCCTTTTTTGAATGAGAGCGATAAATTCTGTTAATTTAGTAAGGTCTTAATTATTTTGTTCTGTAAAGTTTTCCTAAAGTAACTCTACTTTGGACAGTTTGACGATTTTTAGCTTTAAAATCTAAGACTGTCATTTGCATACGAAATGAAGACTCCATTTATGTCCAATTTCTACTAGAATAAAGTAAGTAAATCTAAATCATCTGTGTAGGGAATTATTTATTGCTTTTGTTGTTACACTACTCCAAAAATTTTCTAATGTCATCTTAATGAGTTTAAATTAATCTTTGTGGGAATCCTCAGATTTGTTCCTCTTCTTTCACTAATTTAATTAAAAATCCCAAATTACAGGGCAAAAGCTTCTTTGTTTCCAATGTATAAAAAGTAAATATTTATGAATCTGCTTTATTATTACATTTTGTACCATTTTCTAAGTATCGTAAAATATAATGAATAACAATATGTATAACGGTGGCTACTAAAGCTAAATATCCAAAATATCTGAATGTTTGGACACCACCAACTTCCTTGTATGAAATTCCAGCAATCGAACTCCCAATGCACGTACCAAATCCTTCATAAAAGGCTCCAACTAAACTCTAAAATGTAAAAAATATTCCAAAAATAAGAAGTGGCTACTACTAACAAGATTGGTAACAGTAGGTCGGTTCTATTTTCGTTTTGAAATGTTACTAACCTGGACAGTAGCTTCGGTACCCTCAACAGATATGAGGTTCGCGTACGAGACCATACAAGTGAAGCACAAACCAAAATCGATTCCGTTCATAAGCTCTACAGGTAGAAACCACCACGGATTTGAAATGACAGAATAAAAAATTAGTCTCAATCCCAAACATAGCAAAACTAACGACATCATATTAATATGCCCAAGTTTCTCTAACACCCACCCAGAGAGGAAGAATAGAGGTATTTCACCCAGTATAGTTTCTATGAACTGTGTATAATAAAATATAATGTAATATAGTATGTCGTAAATAGTGGCTTTGGGTTACCTGTACTAATCCTTCCAAAGTTTTTATGTAATATTGTAAGTTGCAATCAACTTTTCCGAGTTTATCTTCGATTAACCAATATAAAAATTGCCAGATTAACGCCGAACAGAGTCCAATCAATGTACACCAAATGAAAAATATATTGTTTTTTAATTTTAAGAAAAACCTACACACGTCTTTTGAGAAGTTCAGTGATATTTTCGATTGGGTGGGCTAAAAAATGGAAACAAAACAGATTTGACGACTGTCATATTTTATCAAATGTCAATACATACAAAAGTTTATAGTTACTAACCTCCAATTTTATACAAACTGCGACATCAATGAAGATTAAAATAAATGATAGATAAAAACAGAATGAATAATTTGTTGTTGCTCTACCGTCACTGATAATATCGGTAATTATTCCTGATATTGCAGAAAATATTCCCCAGCCCAAGGCACCAAAAAGTCTCTGTCGACCATAATGATTCGGCTTATCTCCTTTCAAAAATATTTTTAACTATTCAAGAGCTATTTTTTAAGGTCCCCCCGGTGGTGGAATTAAAACCACAGTGAAATCCTGATGAATCTCTGCGCAGATGTATCGAGCGTGCATATCGATTGCACCAAGTCACACTAGTTTTAAGCGAGCAGTGAGCACGTAAACATGCCTACAACCCTAGAACCTCCTGGCCAACTATGCTATACAGCATGACTTCTCAATGTCTACGAAGAGTAATCCAAAAAAGGCGAAGAGGAATGTTGCCATCAAGCATTGCCCTTCTTAATGACAATTCTTGGCCCTCATTGCATCTGCAACAAAGATAATTCTTCTGTTTGTGCAAATGAAATAAGAGGACCAGCGTAGAGAATTGGCTGAAAGTACAGTTAGTTGTTCTCCATGATGAGGGTATTGGAAAGTTGATACCACACTACGACAAAAGTCTAAATCGGAGGAGCGACTATGTAAAGAAGTTGCTGAATTGTGTAGCTGAATGTTGCAAATAAAACATTTTTTATGTTCACTATGGTTTAATTTCGCTACCGATCGGACCTTAAAAATAAATAGCTCTCGTACCTTCCGACTTATTTCTTTAACATACCTAATAGTTGGAAACATATGGTGTCTCCTAAAGAGTTTACAGATCCTAGACTTATCCAGTAAAATACCATGGCTGTAAAGAACAACCAACACCAATATTTCGTTATCAGCTCTTCATCATCAATTTTGGGACGTTTAAAAAAATAATGCAACAAGTCTCTACTATGAAGTTTGTAATCAGTTTCGTTTGTATAATTACACCAAACATCTTTTCTATCCTCTCCAACGATTTCTATTATTGGTATTGTTAAAACATCATTTTTGACCATCAGTTCTTTGGAAACTAGAGATACTATTAATTCGTTTATAGTAAAATTTTTTTCATAAGTAATCTACAATAAAAATAAATAAGAGGTTGGTGACATATTTGCATTTTTGACATTTTACCTCACTATGTATGGTCCTTCTCAAAAACACTTATTATTTTTTTAAATCTTTTACTTACTTTTACGCTTCGAATCAGTATATTGTCTTTGTACTTTTCTAAAGAACACGTGTTAATATTGTCTTCTTCTGTGAATATTTGTAACTCTTTATTTTGTCTGGGGGCACATAATACTTTAACTGAAGGTTGCCTGTTTTCCAACAAAGGAATGTAAAATATTACTACGGTGGATAATAAAAGTATTACTTGAGACCAAATAAACAGCTCTTTTTTTCTACGTAATTTATCGGCCATCATTCCTAACAAAGGTCTGAAGACTATTGAAATTAATGGCATCGCTGTAAAAAGAAACCCCACGATGACGCTAGAAAATCCTAATTGGCGGGCATATGCGCTTAAATTAGGTTGGACCAGAGATTTGCCTAAAATGAAAAAAATCTTCTTAAACAATAACTTTATTGATAAAAAAGTAACAAGAATGCCAGGAAAGTATTCTTCAAATACTGAAGAGCTCTGATGCTTATCTTAAAATTAATTTCTTACAACTATTAAAACTGTTTTTTATCTGAGACTTTTCTATCGTAGTTGACAGCAATTTAAATAAACAAAAAGCGGTTTATAAAATATAGTTCGGTATTTTAAAATAATGAACGATCAGCTTAATAATGATGCCTGATCCTCATTTTGGATAATAGACTCCCGTGAGGTATCTATGAGGAAGAAATAATTAAGAAGAAACCTTGATGATATATAGAAACAGCAATGGAAAATGTTGAGGGATGTAATCCAAACATTTTGTATGGATACGACAATAGTAAGATCAAAAGAGTGTGGTCTATGGAGGTAGAACCATCCTAGACACCATAAACACTAGACACATAGAATTGTAGAGAATCTGGCGAAAAAAAAGCATATCTACCGATTAGGAAAAGAACTGATCTGACGCAAATCGAGCAGTTTGCTTCCATACACTATTGTAACTAATCAAAATCATGCCTCAAGATGAAACTAAGAAATAATTGAACGAGTTTATCTCAAAGCTGAGCAGAACAAAATAATGAATCCTTTGACAAAAATATCAAAAAGTGATTCTGAACGAATGGCACAACCAAAGTCAAACTGGAATATGGGACCAAACAAGCTGAAAAGCAAATTTCTAAGTGTAAATGTGTCAAATTCGAGATAGAACGTCTACAACCCCAAAAAATGTCGTCAAAACTCTAAGCTCCAGCGTAATAAACTGCAAGAGAATCAGGAAATGTAGACGAATACTTAATATTTTAGCAAGAAGAATCCAAGAATATTATTACACTTACGTAGATTCCAGGATACTCTAGAGTCGAGGGTAATGAAATAGCAAATCCATTTGTTAGAACAGGGCTTGATATACCCTTCGTTTATGGTACTATCAACAGTAAAACTATACTAGAGGAAACTATGATAGAAGAAGATCGACAACACTAATTTCCAAGCGTATTCCAAATGGAAATGCACTCAATTCTAGATTGAACATTTGCAATCCCCCAAGATATGTATCATCAAAACTCCAAACTCCAGCATAATAAATTTCGGGAGAATCTGGAAATCTCGATGAAAATTTAATGATCTAGCTAAAAAGGATCCAAGAATGTCGTTAAACTTATGTAGGTTCCAATTAAAAATTTAGAGTCGAACAGGGTGGCAAATACATGTGCAATTTTGGAAAGTTTCGGGACAGCTAAATTCGTAAAAGGACTTAAAACTGTCTAGTTTAACGGAAATATCTTTCGAATATTGAGGAAAACAAAATATGGGATATCTACAAAGGGAACGTAACAAACCATTGTCCAAGTTGAAGTTAAATTTTTTTTGAAAAACCGTTTAGAATAATGAAAAGAACCGATGGGTCTCAAATAGTAAATTAGTCTTGGAAAGAAAGTACAATCACAAATGGATAGTTAGGAATAAAAAAAATTGTTACTAGCTAATTTAAATAAGAAACTATGTTTGTATAAATAAGAGAGCGATTAGGTAAATTAAATATTTCAAATGATTTAATTAAAAATTTAATGTTTGAAAAAAATATCCGAGAAACGTTCCGATTGGAAATAAAATAGAGCTGGGTTAAAATCAATGGAAAGGTAAATTTTAAGTTGTCAAGTCGAAATAATCAGGGATATTGGATAAATTTTGATCTTTAAGAAGGAAATTCGCGCCAAGGATAGAATTGCGTCATTATTTTATTTATTTATATATATATATATATATATTATTTATTATTTAAGAATTATTTTTGCAAAAACGTTGTAAATATCGAAAAAAATCGTGGATGATCATATGCCTGAATACTCCATGTAAATGCCTTTCTAATGACGTGCCACTCATGGTATATTTCCTATTTAAAATTAAGGGGTTGGGGAAGTGGAAGAGAGGGGGTTGACAAATGGCAGATGTCTGTATCGTAAAAATGTGTCCCCCTTAGAACAAAAATCGACGTGTTTCAGCATTTCCTTAAAATTTAATGAATACTGCCAAATATCGGGGTGGTCTGTTTTCTGTGGCCCACTCTGTATATTGTAGGTTTTAATTATACATAAATTACCATTTTTGCATTAATATCTATAATTATACGTTCAAAAAGGTTGTGATTTTTTTTTAAATAATTATAATACATTGTAAGAAGAAGTCGGTCTAGAAACCAAAACCACAAAACAAATTTGTGGCTTTGAAATGATTTATTTATTACTTTTTTTATTATCTACAAGGTCGAATATAATGCTTTAATTAGTACGGAAATGTAGGAATTACTTATTTTTCGTTTAAGTTAATTACACAAAAAATAAATTAACCATGCTTTTTAACACATTTCGTAATTTAAAAAAATTAAATGTCTGACGATACCAAAAGGTGAAACAATTGTCATAAGAATTATTTTTATATCATTATTTTTGTTGTTAAAATCGGCTTTAAAAGTCTGTAATGACTACCTCGTATCTACGGCACTGAAAAATTATTTAGAACTACGTTTTCATCAATTTATTGCCCACAAGTCAGAAAGGGTGAATACCAAATATGTTTAAAAAATGTTAATGAATTTAAAAGTTATTGAGTAAAATCCTTTTTTTTGAAGACTTTTTAGCACCCTGTATTTTACTTATCCGTTCTTAAATCAAAAAGTAGTACATAGAAAATCGCCACAATTTCTCCTAAAGAAAAAGCATGTGCTCTATGGGACGCTAATTTGAAAACACCCTGTATAATCCTACAATCTTAAAACCTAGTGCAAATCATATGAAATGAAATGAAAGTTTTCTAATAATAACTTTAACACTTTTCATAAAGTCTCAGGCATATGTTTTGCTTGTCTTTTACAATCATATTTTGAGTTGAAATTTTCGGTTACCAAAAATAATTTAAGTGTATATTATTATAATTGTATCTATCTTGTTTGTAGTTAACATTCACTCTAAACACTCACAATTTTGTCTTTAGTATTATTGTCCTGAATGGATACTGGTACTTACCTGCTTCCCAAAAGAAGTAATGAACTTTTATAGGTAGAAGTTTTCGATTGATTTCAAAATATTTAATATGCATTTTATTCTAATTCTTTCCTATGGACAGGTACTTTCGAATGAGTTTTCTGTTTGTTGATAAAGACAAAGTTCCTGTTATAATAGTTGAAAGAGATAACAATAACTAGCTGAAATGATCGTAAATAATAAATGGAAATGTCGTTTATTTATGTGTTTTAACGTTGAGAACATCAGTGGTAGCTCACTGTTAAGGTTACCATTTCTATTTAATATGATGCCACTGTAAGTCAGTTAGCAACCGTATTTTATTTATTTATTTATCAACCGCAACACTATTTTTACAATTCAAAACAATATAAAATAAAACTTTAACAAAAGTAATAAAATTGATAACGAAAGATAGCTTAAATATAAGTAATGAAGTGTTAAGGTAACAACAATTATATCTCAGAACCCGAGTTACATTTTATCGTTTGGTAATAATTCAGTGAAAAACTATATTTTATTCAAATCAAGAATATTACGATATGTTCATTAATATAATCCGCGATGTTTTGTATCAGTGTCCCAAAGATTCTTGTGTAGTGTATTAACTAAAAAAAAACCAGGGTTAGAAATTGTTCGGGTCGTGTAATAATTGCCGAGAATACATTTTTCACTCTTCTAGATTCCCTGTAATCGACCATTCTAAATATGCAGGTGTACTTCAAAAAAACTTATTTTTAGAACGTTTAAAAAACCATTGTTTATACTTGACTGAGTTATCGGTGTTACTGGCTTTAGCTACTTTTCAGTAAATAATATTTGGATAGATTTTAAATACTTGTATTTATTACTTTATTCTGCATACGTTTTTATACATCATCCACAAATATGCGCATTATTTTCGCGGACACCGTGTATATGGTCTATATCAAGTTCTTTTCTTATTATTTCATTTCTCATTTTGTTTATTGCATCCATATACTATACTCAGATATCTCATTCTATCGCTCCTAATTTGCTTTACTCTCTTTTTGTTAACATCCAAGGTCTACATCCGAATATAAGTATGGACCTGTAAATGGCTTTGCATACTTTCATTTTAGTTTGTTTTGTTACTTCTTACTTCTCATTGATTGATATACTTTATTAGCCTTTTCTATTCTTTTATTCAAGTCTATCTCCTCACTTCCATTTTCTACTAGAGTTGTTTCCAAATATTCAAAACTGCTAACTTGTTCAATTTTTTTTCTTTCATCTATCTTACTTGATGCTACATCCGTAATTTTTTATTTTGATTTATTCATAGTCATCCCTTTCTTTACAAAAAGATATTCGGCACAAATACCAGAAAAACTGACCAGGAGTAAGGGAAGGAATACATGAGGTCAAATAGAGGATAGTAATTCCTTTTAGCCTAAGTAAGCGTATCAGGCAGAAATCATGGCCGTATAGTGCTGCATAGAAAAGTTAATGAGATAAATTATCAAAGAATTTTCAAACACTGATGGCCAAGCAGCACCTAATGCGATGAACTCATGCCAGATTGCATCAAAGCTGATAGAGGACAGACTACGAAGTCGGAATGCTAGCTTGGTTTCCAGAGTACCAAGGAAGAAGACTGATGAATTATCTAAGAAAGGAACGACGCAGGCCTTGATAGGACCCAAACCCTCCTGTGGGAACACTAAATACGTAACTAAGACGCAGATCCATCAGTGGATAAATAACCAGGCATTACGCTGGCGGCAAGAAACTCCGGGTCAAAGACAAGCTAAAGTATTCCTTAACAATCCATCGACCAATATGGCAGCAAATCTACTAAGCCACAGCCGGATAACGACGAGAGTGCACAGAATCGGTGTTTGTAGGTTTTGCGGTTTCAATTACTTGGCAGAAAGCTAGATAGTAAACTCTAAGGACAAAGAGGACCACAATAGATCTCAAAAGTTAGCATTGGGATACGAGAGGAAGTCACTCCAAATCTAATTTATCCTTATTTAGTGCATGTAACTATTTGAATGGACACCAGCGTTAACATCAGATAATTATACATTTATTCAAAGAACTTTAATATTTCGGGTGTTTTCTTTCTTCCATGATATTTCTCGTAAATATTCCTTGGTCTCTTCCTAGCAATTTTATCCAGTACATATATATTTACCCTATACATGTACAACTCAATTAAGAAAACTATCAAAGCCAAAACATACCCAACAATCGCGAATATAAAGACACCGGATAAGTCGCTTAAATCGATAACTTCTTGTTGATTCCCAGTATTATCCGGCTCTTGTGTTAATTGTTGCCCAGGGACATATTCTCTTCTCATAGGAATAAATCTTTGAAGAGTGCTAAAATATGGGGAATTTTTTCTTATCAAGAATACGTTGAATCCAATTTCTACGGCTTCTTCGACGACCTCAAAAACAAATCTTTTATCGCGTTTAACGGAGGAAGCAGAATCCGTGGCCAAGTCGTTGTCCAATAAGTAACCAACATCTGTTACACCACATTTAAGCATTTCTTCTATATCATCCGACTCAGCCTCTCTCAATTGGTTGGTAAGAATAAATTTAGAAGTAACCTCCTTCAATTCATTAAATATATATGTGGTAACCATTAATTGAGTTCTACTATCTTTGACTTCGTTTATTGTATTTATTTCTTTAGCGTGTTCTTTGCGTACAAAAATTCGAAAGAGATTGGTTTGGAATACAATATTAATAACTAGGGTGAACATTATCCAAATCACCAAGGTAATTTTCAAAAACTTTGGTTCGTAATGGATTCTAAAGACAGCGTTTTGAAGTAAAATTTGATAGGAAACGAGTACCCAATAAAAGAAAGTTGTTTTTTTGTTGTAGAAATTAGCGACAAGTTTGAAGCAACCAGAGAATAAAAATAGTAGAATGATTAAAACCGTCCAAGTAAATAAGTCGAAAACTAGGAAAAGCTTCGATAAAGTAATTATAGGTTTACCTTTGGGCATTAAAATAACTAGTGTATTAATTTTGCTGTAAATGTAATCAATCTGTTTTGTTTCATCTTCAATATCCAGGTCAAGTCGGAACATCGGACTCAGACAAACATCGCTTTCCAAAGAATTTAACGTATTCATTACTCCACGGAATGTACTTTTATTTTCTAAATACTGGGGAGTAGCATTTAACATTTTAATAATATCTTTAATTGCGGTAGAATCTTCTCCTACCAAATCGCCATTTTCGATCCTTAAATTTTGAGCCTGTTGTATGATACTGATCCTTAAAGGGTACCTATACATATTTTTTATGATCTTTTCGAAAAATACGCAATGACTGCAGTTTGTAATATCGATAATCTGGTTAATAAACGGGTTGTACTTCAATATTAACATTTCGTATACAAAAACGGTCACGTAGTTATACATTTCTTTCTTCCACATGGATTTAAAGTACTTTTGAAGTTGACCAACAATTTTGTTCTTTTCTAATACAATTATATGGTTATCAGTATTGGGATTTCTAAAATTCTTGTTTAACAGAATTTCAATAAAACCTGAAATATCAGAGATTGATTCTAAAAATATAAAGTTAACATTTGTGTAAGTACGTCTTTTAGGAATCTGTCGTTCATCTAAAATAAAATTAGTGCAGGGATTGATCAATAAAAAATGATTTGCTATGTCTGTGGCAACAAATGAATCGTTATTAAAATAAATAGAACATGTTGAATAAGGACTAACAATTTTCTTTTGATAAATATCGATGTATGTTTCTAGATTTTGTTTAATTGTTTGTTCTGTTTTCCAATCACATCGTTCTAAAGGATTGATATTTTTTTGGAAAAATATTATCAATGAGAACGTTAAAACAGTTATCATTTCTAAACGTTGACTGACGTAAAGCTTACATTTTTTTAATATAAAAAATTAACCAGTTGACGTTCTAATAGGTTCCTTGAATTACTGTATTTAAAACCCGAAAAAAATGTGGTTATTATCTAATGGGTATTTAAATATGGGTTATTTAGGTATCTTTTTATTGTTTGTTTGAATAGACAAAACGCCATAAGTCATATTATAAAAATGGCGTCTAAATATAGACCAGTGGGACCAAATTATAAATATGATAAGAGGAAATTGATGAAGGAGAGGAAAATTCATTAATCAAGGCAAACCTAATAGAAACCAAAATATGGAATTAGAAACACATGGGAAGGAAAGGAGAAGAAACGAGAAACAATAGTACTGCATTATATATATATATATATATGTAACATGACCTAGTCATAACAAATATAAAATTCAGAAATCAAATTTAGAAATTTACTAGGGTATAACCTGATTTACTATGTTACCATCCTCAGGGAGTGATTGAAACATAGTTAGCGAAACGCGCAGTATTTTGAATTGGTGTTTAAGTGGTTCAAGAAGACTCAAGCAGTAACGATAAACCAAAAGTTATGGTTCTCAATGTAATTGTCACACAGTACAATGTAACAGAAAACTTTAATTTTTTTAGTATATGAATGTTAAAAACAAACTATACACTGAAGTAGGTACTCACCTAGTAGATGTTTACTAAAAAAAGATTTAATCTTCCGATGTGAAGAATACTGTTTTATCTATCATAACTTCTAATTTAGTTAATTTCAGTTACATTACAATTAAGTATCATATTATTTTTCAAAATTTGTTTTAATTTACTTTTGATGTGAAAGAAACAATTAAAACATTAGTAAAACATAGGCGTTGCGTTTCATTTTTAAGAGGTGTTGCACTTTAAATTATTTAAGGCTTTTTTTTTGCAGAAACGGTGTAAATATCGAAAAAAAATCGTGGATGATCATATGCCTGAATACTCCATGTAAATGCCACACATGGTATATTTCCTATTTAAAATTAAGGGGTTGAGGAAGTGGAAGGGAGGGAGTTGACAAATGGCAGATGTCTTTATAGTAAAAATGTGTCCCACTTAGAACAAAAATCGACGTGTATCAGCATTTCCTTAAAATCTAATGAATACTGCCAAATATCGGGGTGGACTGTTTTCTGTGGCACACTCTGTATATATTTACTAATATCGGTAAATTTCCACACCACCCCTGAGGCATTACCACGGCGCGTTACCATTTTTAAGGGGATGGTTCGCCTGCAGCCATATAACCCCAAATGAACTTTTATTTTTCATTAATAAAAATAAAAGTAAATTTATTTTACATTTTTTAACTACAAAGTAATATATATATATATATATATGTATATGTAGAGTTAGGTTTCCGGGATTTGCTCTGCGTTGTCACACGTTAGTTTTCGGTTAAACCAGTTAAATGACAAGTTTCGAAGCGATTTTACGTACCATTTTCAACGTACCATGTTCAGGTTTTCTGTACTGAGGCTGCGGCTGCTCTATTCTACGATACACAATTTAAACATTAAGTTAAGTAAGAAAGAGACAAAATAACTTCAACGAGAAACAGGCAAAAAGAAGAAAAGCCCTTATTGAAAATTAGAAAAATACTTCAACGAAAATTAGGAAAATAAACAAGTCCATAAACAGAAAACATAACTTCAACCAAATACAGGGAAAGAGAAGAAAAGTTCCTCTAGTAACAGAAAAAATAAACTCAATCAAAAACAAGGAAATAGAAAAATCTATCCAGAAACAAAGAAAATAATTTCAATCATCATCTTCAACACTGGCTGTTTCTTCATCGGATATCCTCTAACATAGTCCATCACACCATCGTTTCCTGGGGCGTCCTATTGTTCTTCTACCGGCTGGCGACTTATCTCTGGTCACTCTCACCACTCTGTCTTCCGCTATTCTCTCTATATCTACATTACATTCTACTTTTCTAATCCATTCATTGAAACTTTCTATCCCACATACGCGCCACATAATTAAGGAAATTGAAGAAGAGTCTCTCGAGAAAAATAGAAACCTTCAACGAAAATCAGGGAAAAAGAAGAAGAGTTATTCCAAAGAAACAAAAACAAAATAAACCAAGCAATACAGAGAGAAACAGAGAAATTGACAAAATCTTAGACATAGAAACCACAGCCCTAAACAAAGATCTCAATGAAATATATGAAATATAATAAGGGCGATAAACAATAAACACACCTAGAGAAAACAATACTGATTATGACCAAGCTACCAAACTTCAGTTTCCGAGTTTCCGGAACAAATTCGACTGCCTTCCCCTTTAATGCATTCGCTTGCTTTGGACACAAGTCTGACCAATGCGGAACCGGCAGAGACCCCAGCTAGAGGTGCACTAGTGTTCAACGAAAATCAAGGAAAAAGAAGGAGCGCCCCTCAATGAACAAATAATATAGAAGAATAGCCCCACCAAGAACATAGAACGCACCTTCCAAGAAAAAGAGGTAAATAGAAGAACAGGGCCAGAGAAAATAACTTCAACCAAAAATGGAAAAAAAAGTCCGTTCATAAACAAACAAAATACCTACAACCAAAACGAAGGACATGGAAAAGTCTCTCCATAAACAAAGAAAATACCAACAACCAAAACCAGGGACATGGAAAAGTACCTCCATAAACAAACAAAATACTTTCAATCGAAATAGGGACATGGAAAAGTCCCTCCAGAAACAAAGAAAATTATTTCAACAAAAAAACAGTGAAATGGAAAGTCCCTCCATAAACAGAGAAAATACCTTCAATCAAAAACAGAGAAATGGAAAAGGCTCACCATAAAGAAAGAAAATAACTCCAAACAAAAACGAAAAATAGAGAAAATAAATCCAACAAGAAAAAGGGAAATAAAATAATAGCCCCTCGAACAAAATAGAAAAATTCTACAACAAAAATCAGGAAAATAGAAGAACAAAAACCAAATAAACAACCTAATACGCAGAGAAATAAAGAAATAGGTATAAACTTAGATACAGGTACGACAATCCAAAAAAGAGATCTCAGTGAAAAACAACAATTCTCTAAATCGAGAAATATAAGCCATAAATAATAAACAAAGCCATAAATAATAATAGTGATGATCACTAACCTATCAAACTTCAGTTACCGAGTTTCCGGAACAAATCCGACTGCCTTTCCCTTTGACGCATTCGCTTGCTTTGGACACAAGTCTGACCAATGCGGAACCGGCAGAGACCCCCACTAGAGGTGCACTAGTGTTCAACGGAAATCGGGTAAAAAGAAGGAACGCCCCTTAATGAACAAAGACATAGGAGAATAGCCTCGCTAGGAACATAGAATAACTACTACAAGGAAAAAGAGGCAACTAGAAGAACAGGGCCAGAAAAAATAACTTCAACGAAAAACAAGGAAATAGAAAAGTCACTCCATAAACAAAGAAAATAATTTTAATCAAAAACAGGGAAATGGAAAGTCCATTCATAAACAAAGAACATACCTTCAATCAAAAACAGAGAAATGGAAAAGTCCATCCATAAACAAAGAAAATACCTCCAATCAAAAACTGGGAAATATAAGAAATCCCCTTCAAAAACAGAGAAAATTCCTTCAACCAAAAACAAAGAAATGGAAATGTGTATCAAAAACATAAAAATAATTTCACTTCAACTAAAAACAGGGAAATGGAACAGTTCCTCCATAAATAAAGAAAAGAACTTCAATCACAAACAGAGAAATTTAAAAGTCCCTTCATAAATAAAGAAAATGACTACAACCAAAAATACGAAAATGGAAAAGTCCCTCCATAAACAAAGAAAATACCTCCAATCAGAAACTGGGTAATACAAGAAATTCCTTCAACCAAAAACAGAGAAATGGAAATGTCCATCCATAAATAGAAAAATATCTTCAACCAAAGACAGGCAAATGGAAAAGTTCCTCCATAAACAAAAAAAAATGACTTCAACCAAAAAACAGGCAAATACAAGAAAAGCCCTCCTAAAACAGAGAAAATACCTTCAAACAATAACAAAGAAAAATAAGAAAAGTCCTTCCAGAAAGAGTGCAAATAACTTCAACGAAAAACACGAAAATATAAGAAAAATACTTCAGAAGCAGAGAAAATAACTTCAACAAAAAACAAAGAAATATAAGAAAAGTTTCCCTAGAGACAGAGAAAATAACCAAAAACAGAAAAATAGAAGAACAACAATTCCAAAGATACAAAAACAACATAGACGACCATGTCATACAGAGAGAAACAGAGAAATCACCAGGAGATAGATAGAGAAATGACAGGTCAAAAAAGAAAGCTCAATGAAAAACAAAAAAATGCTCAAAGTCGGGAAAAATAATACGAGCTATAAACACTAAACGAATCAAGGTACAATAGTACTGACGATGAACAAACTTTCCGAGTTTTTGAAACAAATCTCACTGATTCCCTGTTTGTTACATATGCTGAAAAATGTGTAAAAAATATAGAAAGAGAAATAAAAAATTTAAATATGTTCACTTACCTTTCGAACACACTATATATTATCAAATTTTACGAACTGTGTAAAAAATATACGCACAGAATATAAAAATTTTAAAAGTTTTCACTTACCGTTCATCACACTGTATATCATTCGTTTTTTATAACACTGCGTATAAAATGTACACACAGAATGTAAAAATTTTAAAAGTTTTCACTTACCGTTCACCACACTGTATATCATTCATTTTTTATAACACTGCGTATAAAATGTACACACAGAATTTAATAATTTTAAAAGTTTTCACTTACCGTTCATCACACTGTATATCATTCAATTTTTATAACACTGAGTATAAAATGTACACACAGAATGTAAACATTTTTAAAAAATATTTATTTAACGTTCATCACAATGTATATTATTCATTTTTGCCGTAAATTTTGAACAAAATTCAAAAAAATACCAAAAACACTACTCTGTGTACAATTTAGGCAACCAACATTACAACTAATCTACAAATCAATTTTATCTTTAAATATAAATCCGCTTTTTGTTAATGATCTAAAAAATATACATTTTATAAAATTTGGATTTACAACTCTTATTTAAAATATGATATAATTGCCATTGCGTTTGTTCCTTTAATCCTATTTATTAAATAAAACTAAATTCCAACTTTGTTTCGCCCTTCACTTGGTAGCTTAATGCTCTTAAACGCATAGGCCCAAATTTCTTCAATGAAAAGAAGACCATAGTTCAAGGTTATAACACAATTACCAAATTTTATTTAGCCCAAGGATACATATTTAAATAACTTCTTGCTGGTGTTTTTAAGTTTGTTTCAAAAAAATTATATTACTGAAAAAGTGTTTTTAAGATGGCTCAATGTAAGGTTTGGTTAGACAATTATCACACAGGGCTGTATTATCCTGGGAGTCAAATTCAGGGAAAAGTTGTGTTAAATTTTACCAGCGAAACGAAATGCAGAAGTAAGTAAAGTATAGAAAATTGTTTTGGGTTTTTAATTCAATATTTTCAGGTGTTAAACTAAGATTATTCGGATTTGAACATACAGAATGGGCCGGTACGGAAGAATACACAGAACCAGGTTCAAAAGAACGTAAAACGAGATCAATACAAGTGATAGGAAACAATGATTTTTTTTCTACCGAACTATTTTTATATGGGGCACGTAAGTGTACAAATCTAATGAAATATTTAAATACAAGGTATCCTAGAATATCTGGGCAATCTACTGAGTTTAGATGAAAACAAGAAAAAAATAAATTTTTAAAGCATGTAGTGTATACCCCTGCCACTGTTGCACACCAACATCACCTTTTGAAATCAATTTGAGAAAAATAAGATAAGCACTTATTTACCAATATTATTTTGATTTTCTGGGATCGAGGATCAATAAATACTTCAAGTTAGATAACAGATTGTGTCAGGATCAGTTTTAGTAGCTATTTCTTCGAAATATTTACTTTAGTAGGCATAACACAATTTCTATGAAATCTTTACTGTCATGTCAAATATAGCTCTCTACATTTTTTAGCCCCTTTTTGTCAAGTTCGCATACATACCTTTTACAAGTTGTTTATACTTTATCAGTCTTTTAGGTCACGACTCGGATCTTTCTCTTTATGATGGTTATCACAAGCATCTTTAAGTATTTTCTTACAGAAACAAAATTATAGGAACATGTTCTTATGTGTTCTATCTGAATTCTGGAGATTCCCCACATATTCTTAGACCTCTTGTAATGCGGAAATGTTGCTACTATTTTAATAAATTAGGTAGTTCATATAATAACAATTATATAAATAAATGGTTTTCTGAAAATGCTTTTATATTAATTGGCATTTAAAGTCTTAAGAACTTATAATTAGAAGTTTGTGGGATACAAACATTTTACTAAATTTTTATTTCATTTTAATAGAAACTGGTACTACAACATTATCAGCAGGCCAACACATCTATCCATTTAGTCTTGCATTACCTAATGAAATCCCTGCATCATACAGCTGTGAATATGGCTCTATTACATTTAAACTGCTAGCTACAGTTGATCGTCCCATGGCTATTGATTACACAGACGAATTGATATTTATTGTAGTCTCATTAGTTGACTTAAATCATTTAAAGAAACCAGAACTTTTGGTAAAAAAAATAATCAAAATTATTGAAACATAATTTAATAGTTTCTTTTTAGAATTCCACATCATATTCTGATGATAAAACTCTTTGCTGTCTATGTTGTGCCCAAGGGCCAATTACAATGGATGTAACTTTGCCCAAAAGGACTTTGGTACCTGAGGAAACTGTTAATGTTTCAGTCAGACTCACTAATATGTCCAATACAAACATCGAGGGAATTACATTAGAATTGAGACAGGTATACATGACTTTCCAGGGCACCTCATTGTTGATAAATGTGGTAGTACATTTTAAATTATATTTTAGATAATAACCTGCCAAGCAACTGCTCCTGCAGACAGTAAATCCATGTGTAATACATTAATTTCTTTATATGAGGTTGGTTTAGGGGCTCATGGCGAAAATACCTACACTTTTCCTGTAAAATTGCCACATAACTGCACCATTCCCAATTTTAATAGATGTAAGCTCTTTCAAGTGAACTATAAGTACCAGGTAAATGGTCATTATTGTTTATACTTAGTAGAAAGTCATTCAAAGGATACAGCAAAATTAATTTTCATTTTTTGAAAATTTTTAATGCTTTGTTCAAAACTAGATTTTTTAAATAATAAAAATCATATTTAATTAGTTTTATATATTCAAAAGACAACTAATAAAACTGCGCAAAATTTGTATATATATGGATTTCAATCTCTCTTATTAATTCTAGGTTAGCGCTAAACTTCCCGGGGTCCATTCCAATTTAGATATTCAAATGTACCCAGAATTGGGAAATATCGAAATAGGGCAACAAGCACCAATAGGTGGATACCAACCACCTCCAGTTACAACTTATCCTATGGCTCAACCTGCTTATCAGGTACCTGGTTATCCACCAGCTACTGAGTATCCACCACAAGCAGCTGGATACCAGCAGTATCCTCAAGGAGGCGCCCCTCCAAGTTATCCTCCACCTCCTGGCGCGTATCCTCCGCTTGGAGGATATCAGCCTCCAATGCCTTCATTAACTGGTAAAATTATTTTTACAGAAATGTTCGGTTATAGTATGTTTTTGACTAAATTTAAAATATGCCACTTCGTTTCAGTGTCAGAACTAAAAAAGTACATAATTGAAATAATCATAAATTCTGTTTTCTTTTTATTTAGCTGGCGTTGTATTTTTTATAAGATTGGAAATAGTGTCATTTTGATTTAAGGTTATCCTTCAAAAGCCCAAGAAGCTGATGGATACCCTTCAGCGCCGACTCAATATCCAGGAGAGCAACAATATCCAGGAGAGCAAAGTAAGAAATGCATTTAAATATTTCAGGAGGCCTTCTATTATAAATAAATAAGATTGTATTTTTATATATTTCACTTTAATACAATTTTCCAAACTGAAATCAAAAAGTAGCATAAGATAACGTTTTCAGTTCTCTCTATCTTCTCGCTACTATCAACCTAACATTATATATTGCAATATACAATTAGGCAACCAATATAACACATTAATGAAAATAGTCTATAATCTATGTTTAACTGTACTGCACAGATAGAGCGTATTAAATGCAAATATTATGCCTTACTGAATAATAATAAAAACACCACTGCCACTCAATGGTTGATTGGTTAAAAAATAAGTAACCTCATCCCTACATTTTTGTTGTGCTGTTTAATACAAACAAACCAGAAATAAAAAATGTTTGTTGATTAAGTCAAGAGTTGTACTATTCTACTTAAAATGAGTTGATGCAGTTTTATTGCAATGTTTTTTAATCAAAATAGACGAATTACATAGTGCTCTTTATGTAGTGATATTATTTAGAAATGAGTTATGAAGTTCAAATATTCATATTATATATATATAATCCAGAATTGCTGTCAGCCTGAAGTGACGCCATTTTGCCATATGTTATTCAGTTTCATGAGAATCAATCAAACAATAAAGTTATGTGCGGATAGTCCTTATTTAGAACAGTGATTGGTTACCAGTAAGTAACTTTGCATATTCATCCTCAGAAGTCCAGATAATAACTTCATCTCAGCGGAGATAGCTAGTTGAATATTACATGTTTGCATCTATTTGTACTGCTGGATTCATGATCACCACTTAGTAGGGACTGTATTATTAATTAAATATTTTACCACATGTTCATCTAAAATATTTCATAGATACTATTTATTTTGTTTTGACCTGGCCAGCGTCCATATATGTATCTGAATTGATGTGTCTTATATTGTTAAAATTGTTATTTTTTGAAAAAGGTATGTGTTAATTATTTTTTGTTTAGAAAATAAAAAATAATATCAATCTATGGATAGACACACTAAATTGCCTGTGTATAATTATTTAAATATATACATTCCTATGGTACAAAAACCTGCATAGGCCCCAGTTATGTTTGAGGAATTAAGAAACATAATTTACTCAACACCGTATAAAGTACTAATTTCTTTATTTTTTTAGTGCCACCTTCTTATGACAGTGTTCAAAAATAAGGATTTTTTGGAAATTGTAGATCACAAGCTGTGAATACTCAAATTACAGGATATTTTTCCTTAAGGATCAATAAGCACCTATACCTGTTTCATGATTCTAAAGTATTTATTGTTAAAATATATATAAAAAATCTAAAAAAAAAAGAAGAAAAAAAGCACCTGCAGAAGTTTTAATCCTATGGTGGTGCTAAAAGAAAATATAGCTATTGCGGCTGCTGTTTATTTTAGCTCACGTTATTTTAAATTTATGGTTGTTGTAAAAAGTATATACGTATTTATTTTTATTTGTATTCATATTTATACAGTTTGACTCGATTGAATCCGTTAAATTAATTCAGAGTGAGAATTCAATTTGAGGCATATTGTATTTAGTTGTAAGTTTTAAACCAGAGTATTATTATATGTTATTGATATCACATTATTAAGTTTTTGCTTTTATATTTTAACCAGAATTTTAGGATTTTGGGAATGTTATTAGAACTAATAAAATAATAGAGGCTATTGCTATTTTTAGTGCATTTTAGGTATATGTTTTTTTTCTAGTAAGTCACGCAAAGGTCTAATATTAACTTAAAAAGATTTATTTTTTTATTTGGTGTATCATTTAGATCTTTTAATGCTCGAATGATTATGTTTTTTGATTAAACAATTAAAAGTGCCAGATTCTATTTTATATTAACAACTCTAAAAATTTCAACTCCTATAGTTAATCTAGTACAACATAAGCTGTGAGACAGGATAAATAAAATACCAGTTTTTGCTAATAATATTTGTAAAGGCTGCTGTTAGTAGCAATTATTTTAAAAAATCTGTAAATAACATTCGTCATGCAAATATTACATACTAAAAAACTAGTTCTTTGGTTATTTAAATAAAAATTAGTCAGTAAAAAACTTTATAAATGCGTGTGTGGTTGATTGAAACGAATTGATTTGGCCAGCTGAACTTGACCATTTAATTGCCCATTTCTTATAGAGTTCTTTACATTTACAATTATTTATATTGGATGAACCTCGTAAATTGAGTTAAAATTTAAGTTTTGCAATTTTGAATAGAAATACTATAATCTCATCGTCAATTTTGATTAATAAAATAGTGACGCTAACATTAATTAGATAAAACGGAAATAAGTGAAGCGTTAGAAAGAGTGCTTTTCGGATCAGCAAAATATGAAAGTTATAAATTTCCTGGTTTTTGAAGGGATAGTGAATGATCCCGATTTTCGCATAAAAGTAATCCTGCTGTCTGTTGACGGGAACACGTACATATATCACTTCTGGTGGATTGTCAACGTGATAACATCAGTTATTTATTTCTGTCTGAATAAATTCACCTCTTAATTACTTACACGTTGAGTATAACAATTTATATAATTCTAGAGGCTGAATTTGGAGAAACAATTTTGACGGATTAGCAAAATTCAATTCAATTCGGACGAGTCCGCGTCTGTGTTTGTCTCTGAAGGTGTCTTGAAGAGGAAAAACCAATTGAGAGACCACCAATCAATTAGGTTAAAGTTGAAATGTTCCCTTTCCTTCCTGGAGAATTTCATTAAGACGAGGGTAGTGTAACAACGCAAGATAGCTCGCTACGACTAATCACAGATAAGACGCGTCACGGTGCCTTCGGCCGTCCTTATGGTCACCGCCGAGATTAAAAAGGGCTCCATTCGAAAAGGGCTTAGGGGAAGGGTATTGCCCTGATGAAAGACACCAAATTCATTTGATAGTGGCTAATAGTAATAAAGATCAGTATTTATTATACAGAAGATTTTGACTTAGAAAAAAGTATGTTCGTTTGTTCACATTGTTATGTATGGGGTTATTTTTTTGAATAAATATATGAAAGAATTTAAAAACTAGTTTTCAAGAGGTTTTAATCCACTACGTAACTTGGTTAATGGAAATTAAAGAGACTGAGTGAAACAATAACAATTTATATATGTATGTATGAATAAAAACAACTTTTACAAAAATTAGTGCAACTTACATTTTTACATAAATAACACATTTAATCGCAGGGGTAGGCATCATCAACTTCTCGATCATCCGAGAACCCCCAAACTTGACTTCCAATCCCTGTTTATTTTCCCAATTACGAAGACCCCAATGTTTATTTATTTTGATTACTCTAATAAAAATGTTTTATTTACTATGCGAACGCGAACATAATACTACATAATATTCGAACATAATACTACATAATATTAAATAAACAGTGAATGTTATAATTTAGAAGATATTAAATAAATAAGTTCTATGTATATATATACAGTGTGTCCATGGACGGGGTCCCCAAGGGGGAAAAAATCTTTATTATTCATTTTGCGACCAAAAGTCATTCTTTATAAAAAGTTCTGCTTGTTGAGAAAATGGAGTTGCCTTATAAAAATTTTAGATTAAATGTACAGGGTGTTAATAAATTAGGAAAATATGAAAATAATTCAAGAGGGAAGTACCATTATTTATTATTTTTAACAAAAATTTTATAAAACAAAGTTGTTTATAAACTAGCATAGAGACTAAATACAAATTTTTAAATAAAAATTCCAATATTTTAAAATTATTCTACATAACTACCTCCCACCTCGACACATTTTTCCGCTAACTTAATAAATTTACCGTACACTTTACGAATGATTTGCGGCACATTCAGTTCATGGATTGCTTCTTCTATGCGCTCTTTTAATATTTCTCTATCATGTGGAAGATTATTTGAGTAAACCTTTTGTTTTAATGCACCCCACAAAAAGAAATCTAGTAATGAAAGATCAGGCGACCTAGCTGGATAATTAATTGGGCCGAACCTCCCTATCCACCTTGCGCCAAAATGATCATTTAACCATTGTCTGACCAAGGCTGCGCAATGAGCAGGACAGCCGTCTTGTTGCCAAAACATATTACTACGAACTTCTGGATCTAAAGTATTAAGAAATGGTAAGACAAAATTTTCCAAAATGTTCAAATACACGTGTTGGTTTAAATTTTCCTCTATAAAATATGGACCAATGATCCGATCCAAAAAAATTCCACACCATACATTAACTTTTTTGTAACGTTGACTTCGTTTGTTTATCACATAATTAGGATTCTCGTAAGCCCAATGACGACTATTTTGTGAAGATACGTGCCCATTTGTGCAAAATGTAGATTCATCGGTAAAAAAAATAAATCTATGAAATCTTCGGTTTTCAAGGAACTTTTCACCTATCCATAAACAAAACTCTAAACGTCTCTCTTCATCTCCAGGTTCAAGTGTATGCCGAATCTTTGGCTTAAACGGTATAATTTTGTTTTCCTTAAAAATTACGTGTAATTGACTTTTGCTTAAATCCAATGTTTGTGCACGCTTCCTTAAAGATAATTTCTGGTTATCTAAAACTGACCCTATTGCTAATAATGTAGCTGCGTCATTTTCGTCGTATTTTTTCTTTGATTTCTTTACATTCATGACCGATCCAGTTTCATTAAATTTTTTAAATAATTTTCGCATTGCTTTTTTTGACACGGGCGTATTAGGAAATTTTCCATGAAAAACATCTATAGCGTATTGATAAGACACATTTCCAATACCGTAACATTGTATTAAATAAATACGCTCTTCTTTGGTTAACATTTTCAAAAATACTGACAGATGAAAATAAAATGCTGACATAACATGAACGTATACAAAATCGGCTATCTTGATTTTTTTTGTAAAATGCAAATTATTACATGAAAGTAATAATTATTAATATTCTATTTTAAAATATTGGAATTTTTATTTAAAAATTTGTATTTAGTCTCTATGCTAGTTTATAAACAACTTTGTTTTATAAAATTTTTGTTAAAAATAATAAATAATGGTAATTCCCTCCTGAAGCATTTTCATATTTTCCTAATTTATTAATACCCTGTACATTTAATCTAAATTTTTTATAAGGCAACTCCATTTTCTCAACAAGCAGAACTTTTTATAAAGAATGACTTTTGGTCGTAAAATGAATAATAAAGATTTTTTCCCCCTTGGGGACCCCATCCATGGACACACTGTATATAAGGTGTCCGCGAAAATAATACATATTTATGGATATTATGGATAAGTTATAAAAATGTATGCAGAATATTTTTTTTTCTAAAGTCAGCCGTTTTCAAAGAAATAAATATCAGTATTACTAATAATAAAATTATGAACGGTAAATCTTACAATCTCTCTCTTTGCTTAAAACCTTCCCAAAAATAATTTTTTGTTTCATTTCACTGGTAACGTTTACAATTTGAACTTTAACTTTAGTTTTAGATGATTCTTCTTTTAGTGCTATATGTTGCTTTTTTCTTCTAAAATATCGGGATTTATTTATTAGATAAATCGGTGGAGAATTTTTTGTTTTCAGCTTGAATCGTTTTAATTTTCCTGTAATAATTTGGCCTGTCTTGTTGAATATTTTTTTGGTCTCTCAGTTCTTGAAGAAAAATATTCTTCCTTTCTTATTTTTTCTCTAGACTACATAAAATCATAAGTGTTACACATGGTTGAATTCGTATTGAAGAGATTCCAAAAATGACTGAATATTCATGTAGATGTTTTTAAAAAACCAAAGTGATTAATATCAGAGAAACGGCAAATCTAGCAAGATTGTAAATGTCAAATCTGGAATCTCCGTATCCCAAATTTTGTAGAATTCGGACTCCCATTTTATGAGATAATTAGCCGTTTCCAGACTTTTGGTTCACGGTGTATTAGTATATCTTACTACGTTTGTACATGTGTATATCGGAAATATTTTGTATTAAATTTTTATTGTATTTTATCTTATAATTATTCGTTTTTAACCTTTCATGTTAGCCGGGAAGGTTAAGAGTTAAAGAGTAGCTCTAAGATAATCTTCGCCTTCTTGGTGCAAGTGTTGTAAGAGCACTCTTGTTAAATAAAGTCATATTATTATTATTATTATTGTTATTATATATAAGAAGTTAACATTGAGGTGTAAGTCCTGGATTTTATTTCATATTTCTAAGTGCCTAAACTTAATACAAACTAAGACTCGAAGCAGTTTATTTATATCAAAATACATTTAGAAAACAAGAATTGGCTTTCAGAATCTTATAAATCGTATGTCCCATTATTAATGAATCGCTTTATATCGTTGAAATTTGATTTCTCTTCAGATTATTTAAACCTAACTCTGGTAATCCGGTGACAGTCACTGCAAGGGCCTGTCACAAGAAAATAAATATCTCAAGGTTTATTTTATTCAAGCGGAAGATATAGGAGGGACATTTGGGCACTTCGTTCACAAAAATATCCAATTTCGATGCTGTTTGACGCTTTAGAAAGTGTACATGTAGGTTGATAGCGTATTCAGAATATCGACATGTGTGCTTGACGTCTCGCAATGTCCCTGCTCATCCAGAGGGTCCAACTGAGCCAGTCGACTTTCCGAAGCTTTAGCCACGTATACAGGACGGACAGCAGGAAAATGGTCAGTCATTAGCGGTATTTTTGTTGGGCTAATAGAATCAAATCCCTATTGATACCGTTTGTAATCTGAAAGAAGGGTGTCCCAAAAAAAGACAGCGTGATAGTTGACAGTTTAAGGTTAAACAACGCTTTTTTGTTTGTTAAGCAATATTTTAAAAATAATGAAGGTTTGGCAACCAAGATGTGGATGCTACGATTTAATAAGCGGTGTAATTATTAAATATCGATAAATGATCTAAAAAGGTTAGAGTTTCTCAAAATTTCTCTCGTACTAAATGTCTGTGCTTCTTTTACTTAAATACTGAAGTCCAGCCACTTAAGAAATAAATGGTAAACTGAGTAATTTTATTGACAAGGATTGGATTAGAAAAAATATTTAATATACAAGTATTTACATGCCGATTTCTATTTTCACTATGAACAAAACTTTCGCTTTTGTTAACTTTACTACTGATCACTATTTAAAATGTTTCTTAAAGATTTTGTTATATTTATATTTTGTTGTGACGTTGTAATATTTTTATAGAATTTATATGATAAATAGTTATTATAGATAAATTAAAGTTTTTATAGCTAATAACACATTTTTATACCCTTGTATCCACAAAGTTTGATTCGCAACTAAGTTTATAGTGAAATTATTTTGCCATCTTCAACTTCTTCTTTTTTACTATCTCCGGTCAGAAGTTTTTTAGTACTAGCTAATTTCAGTTTCTTATTACTTGTAGCTACTTCTTGTTTGATAGTCTTTCCGCTTTTCCTTATAGTTTTTACAATTTCTAATTTTCGCTATTTTTCAATAGTAATTTTTATATGACAAATTCATTCATTCATTTCTCTTAATATATTAATAAAATATTTTAAAATAATATCCTTTTTTAGGTCTGCAAAATTTTTCTCTACTTGATATCCCTCTAAATCACAATCTAATCAATCAAATCCCTAGTTACAAAAACTATTTTATTATTCTTCATTATGAATTTTATTTACTATCTTTCTTAATTTTTAACTTATAATTTTATTTTATTATACAGCCGTTAATTTTATTAATTTGAGAGAGTGAAAAATATTGTCAAATTTAGCAATGTCACTAATTAATTTACAATTTATAATTATAAACATGAGTTTCCTATCAAAATCACTTTATTTTTTAATTTTGTTGTCTTCAAATTTACAGTGCTGTTTCTAAAGTGGTGCAGGGAAATAGTAACAAAGCTTACACAGACCACGAGGTAAATTGCTTTGGTACTAGAAAAAGAAAAAAAATGGTAAGGAATATTATGACTTTTTTTGTTGCAGTAAATTTCGTAAAATCTTTTATGTAAGTATATTTTCTTCCTCTTAGATAAGAATAATATTTCTTTGACATATACAGTGTGTTCCAAAATTCATGTCGCCCATCCAACTTTTCAGAGTCACAATATTTTAAATTCATTTTTATATTGATATAAAATATGGTTCAAATATTTTTTTATAAAACAAACTAAACTTTTGAATTTCAAAAATCGACAAACTTTATTTTCTTAACTGGTATTAATTTCAATAGTAGTATTTGTAAAAGAGTTATTTTCACAATAACATTTTATAGGACCTGGATTTTTCTGTTTTCTGTTATTTTGCTTTTGTAAACTTTTTTCTTTCTTTATAGTCTCTTCCTGTAGTTAATTTCAAAGCCTTCTACAAATTTTACTCCATTTTTCATCCATTTTTTATTATTTTCATTCTATTTCTTTTTTTGTAATAGAAAAAATCCACGTAGAGATCGTAGGTGTTTCGAGTAAATATATTTCCTTCCTCTTAGATGAAAATAAATTTGGAAAAATCATATATTGCCATGATACATACAGTGTGTTCCAAAATGCACCTTTGCCATCCCACTTTTTAATTTTTTAAACAAATTTCTAAATTGAGATAAATATTTTTTTTATAAAAGAGAGAAAATCTTGTTGAATTACAGCAATGCACAAACTTTTATTTTATTCACTGAAATAGATTTTAATAGTTTCCTTTTCAGCAAAAGCGTCATTTTCACAATAAAATTTATAAGACTTTGATTTTTCCTGACCGTTTTTTTATTTGTGAACCAATATAATTTCGCTTTTCTAGACTCTGGTTTTTTCCTTATTTCTCTCTTCTTACAGTTAATTTCAAAGCCTTATATAAATTTTACTCCACTTTTAATCAATATTTTATTATGTTCATTCCATTTATTTCATCCCATCTCGTTCATTTTTCTTTTTGCTATAGAAAAAAATGTAGTCTTTCGTGTAAAGATATAAAAATAATTTTGGTAGTATCTCATTTTGCTGAGATCTATACAATGTGTTTCAAAATTTAAGTTTTTAATGTGTAATTTTAAAAATTGACAGTTTTTTTTATTTTCTTCAATCATATTAATTTCAATAGTTTCCTTATCTACATAAGCGTTATTTTCACAATAAATAAAATTTATTCGATTTGGGTTTTTCTGACTTTTTTTATATCTCCACTAATATTATTTTGCTTTTCTCAACTTCTGCTTTTTCATTGTCTTGTTCTGTAGTTAAATCGAAAGCTTTATACAAATTTTACTAAAATTTTTATCCATTTTTTTACTATTTTTTTCATCTCATTTATTCCGTGGTCATAATAGAAAATAAATCTTCCTCTTTTGTTTTATAATTATATTATTAAATTTCCTTTTCCTTTCTCGCTTCCATTATAATTCGTTCTAAAATTGTAATTTTTATTTTCTTCAGCTCTCTGTCCCTGTTTTATTTTTTTTTCTCTTTTCCTTAACTGTTTTTTTGTTCTTTAATTTTTGAACTTCTGGGCTTTCTTTCTTGCAATTTACAATCTTTAATTTAATTTTCATCTTATATGAATCAATTAAACGTACTACGATGTTATTAAAATAATAATAATAATTATGAAACATTATAACAGTTACAATTTTTTTTATTTTTTCACTCTTTATCTTTACATTCACAATGACTCTATCTTATCTTTTTCCAAACAAATCTCAATATGCATTTATTTTCAAATTTATCTATTCAGGCTTCTTTGAACTTTATTATGTAGGAATTTAAATTGAATTATTGATGTTTTTTAAAATTTTAAAAAGCCGATTTAGCATAAACCAGACATTATGAATGAAGAATTTATGAAATAAAATTTAAAAAATAAAAGAAATGACATTATAATATACATTTTCGTTGCCACAATATAAAAGAGCTCGTAGAATGTAATCTATAGATCGAAAACAAATTAATAACAGAATTCGAAGATATACCGTCCCGTGAAAATAACATGAAAATACATAGATCTAGTTGAAATATGATTGCTGGTTAAGTAAAACTTGAAGTGATTTATGAAACCCTGTTATGAACATCTTGCTACGTACATTACGGAATGGAGATTTATATTTTACAGAAATAAATATGTCGTAAAAAGGCACCATAAAGGTTTAAAGTGGATTTATATTAAAATAAAATGTTTATCTTCTCTTTCTTTTACCGAATGAACTTTTCGAACGCTCAGCATGTGCAACAAAATTCGTTTGTTTCGGAAATATAATCTATGATCGTGCTTTTAAAGGTTCAATTGAAAATCCGATTCATTTTATAAATCAATTATCTGTAGAAAAAGAAAAGTCTTTCCAATCAATTGGCACATCCCATTGAGGTTCACTGATCGGTTTATAGTAAAAAGGAGTCTTTATACATTGTCGTCGGTGATACAAAGTATCATAATTGAAAATCTAAGTCTGGAATTAAGATAAGGGCTAAGAGAAAATTCTTCAGTAAATGCATTCTACGTAGCAGGATCCCACTTTTGTCGAAAATCTCTACATTCCCTCGATAAGCCACAACGTTATAAGATTTGGACAGATTAAAGCATAATCGAACTTTTGAACTATCTAAGAGCAGGACCGTAGCCAATGTTTAAATTTTTCATCGGTTCATTCAACAAAAACACCCCTAAAACGCATTATTTAAAAAAAACCAGAAAGAAATATACTTTGGAAACCAATCATTAATTTAATAATTCTCCTATTGTTCAAAATTTGCTCTACCAATAGTTCGACCATTCAACCACTACAAAAATAATGTACAAATTCAATAAAATATGAGCTCCAACAAAAGGATATTATCAACAATTTTTACGTAAAAATATTTGAAAACAAAATAAATGTCTGTTATAAAAGTTATTATGTGGGAATAGCTGAAATAAAGAAAATACAACACAAATATTTACTAAAGTAGTAAAATCTTTTAAATTAAAGAATAAATCAATAGAGGAAAGATGTGAAGAAGAAAGAGAAAGTAAACCTACCAATAAACAGGAAACAACAGATTGCCCAGATATTGAAGAAATGTGGACAATATTGAAAACAAATAAAATAAATTGCTAAAGATTATCCATTTTCTCAAAGTGGTATTGGGAATTAGAATCAATGAAAACTTCAATAGTTTACCACAAAAAATGGTTTTTTAATTTCATAACAAAAATGACGACTAGTTTCGGCTTAATCAGCCATCTTCAGGCCTAAAATTACAATGAACACGTTATATATGTTTTGATTGTTTCTAATAAAATAAATGAAAAAGCAAAAAGCATTAAAGAAATTTGAAGGTTTTGCAAATATTCTTTTGTCAAGTAAACTTTTTCCTATCGCTGATTTGTTGAAAATTTTATTGATATAATTGCAATGATTATTAACGTTTAGTTCGAAAGGGGGTGTTTAAGTAAAGTTTCCACAGATCAAATTTAAAGAAGTTTCATAAATTGATAAAGCCACAGTTTTGTGATGAGATGCTCTAACATAAATTTCACAAAATGCATTTGGCCACCACAATATGAAAAACAAAATATATTGCCTGGTTTAACAACTCTTAGATCAGATCTACATTGTATGAATGCTACTTAAACTTTTTTGACATTCTAATAAAAGTCAATTGGTGTAAATATTATACATTGCGGCGTGTCTCGAGTTGGACAGATTTTTTCTTAGAAAGTAGATTTCATATAAAGTTTTTTGCTTCATTGACTACTTTACAATATTACTAAATCTTAATTAAAAAAACGTGTTCTCGTTTGCAGTATTTAGCTTTAAATCATTCACGGATCCTTACTTTATCTCCACAACTAATCACAATTAAAATTTCGATTAGTTCGGTTTCTATCTCATTTTTAGATTTTGATTAAATATTAAAAACAAATAATATCAAGCACTTCAATGATCTACATCTACATCAACTAACCATTTTATCAGATAATATATTTTTATTTTCCGATACACTACAACCAGTAGAAAAGATTACAATGTCTTATTCCCGATGCAGATAACTAAATGAATGAATATTTTTTTAATAATTCGATTCTACTTAAGTAAATAAATTGTCTCTGCCGAAATAAATATTCTAATAATAATTATAACGTTATATAGACGATTAGGAATCCTTTCAAGTAAAGTATTACATGACTCCTGTTTGTATTTACGTCATTATGGCAACATCGGCAACATTACATTTACAACACGATATGGTCCTTCAAAAAAATAAGATTGACATGTTTTAGAATTTTTTTATAACGAATTTATTCCATAACTTTACATCATACTGTATAGAATAACGATTTGGATAATGGGTAATGACTCCTCAAAAGAATGAAGTAAAGGGAATATGAGAAAGTAAAACACATTGGAAGAAAAAGAGTGGGCGGCTAAAGTGTTGAAGAAATTTGAGGGTTTTTCAAATTTTCTTTGAAAAAGATGAACTGTTATTGGTCATTGGTTTGTCACAATGTGTAACAATTAAGATTAGTAACAAAAAAAACAGGATTCTAAATCAAATAGTTCGAATAGTTCCATAAATTACAAGTGTGATTTGGAGCTAAATCCGAACCTCGGAGTTATTATTAGACTCAGTGTGCTTTTATCACTTTTTAATTATAGTTCACAACATTAATACATTTATTTGTAGCTATTTAATTGATTTCGTTACTGGCATTTATAGCAAGTTTTTAATAATAAAATGTAGAAATAATACTGTTTCGATGCTTTACAAATGAATCTTTAACGAGATGTTTATCGGTCAAAAGGTTATGAGAACATGAATATTAGATGTTTAAAGGACCAAAGCTGATGAGAAAATGAGAATTGTCTACACGTTCTTTAGCACTAAATGTTCATTTTAGTGGTGATCTTGAGTTATTGTGTTATTGTGTTATTGTGTTATTGTGTTATTGTGTTATTGTGTTTTAGAATATGATACAGCTGCCTGGTTTAAGAAAAGAATGATTCAGTAGAAAATTAAGACAGATATCTGTTTCTTTTATTGAATGCTATGAGTTTGAGATGTTGCCACTATTTTCAATACATAAAAAGTACAAGAACATTTTAAAATTCATTTTAAATTTTGAAGTGTTGTAGGGATAATATTTCAAAAGAAAAGTACAACTTAAACGGAAAGAATAAAATTGGTACGCAATAGAAAATATTACACATATTGGATGAAAGTGAACTGTATATAAACTTGAAGAGGGATCTATCGGATAAAAAATATTTCATGTTAGAAAGGCGATGTCGATTTTTTTCAATTTTTCGTAGGCACAGTAGATCATTTCAAAGAAAGTGGTAATAACCGTTTATTACGGGAAAAGCCACCGTAATATTTTTGGTGAGGTCGTTTATTTGAAATAGAAAATAATTACGTTAGGAGTCTGCGTTATTTATGTGGCAGTATTAGCGATTTCGCGCCTGCATTTTTCCACGATAAGGAAGACCATGCCTCCATATCCCCGTTGGGACTATTTTGGATATTTTATGAATGTTTTGTTAAAGTGGCTCGCTGGGAATATAACGGCGATCTGCAGGGGACCGATGTGAATTTCATATTTTGTCCAAAATAAAATATGGTATCTGTTCTCAATAAAAAAATACTAAAAAATCGGCCGGTTTGTCACAGATAACATTATGAATTGCTCGGTGGCCATTCTATTAAAATTGTAGTAATATTGTGTTAATTCACATAAATAATAACTTTACATTTATTTTCCTAAATAATCTCCGATTGTTAAATATATCATGAGTATAAAGTTTATACTCTATTCACGGATTAGCATTATAAAATAATCAAAAATAAGCGGGTAATGCACGGATAAACATGAATTTGGTAGTATTAATTAATAATTAATTAATATTACTAAAAACAGGTACCTGTATCTATATAACTTTTATTATATGTGATTTGGTACTGCCTCTGATATTTGCTGGTGGACAAAGCTAAGTAACAGAAAATACTTTTAATTATATTTTATCAGTATTCATTTGAGTTTCGAACAGTAAAGACGAATAGTTTACTCTGTGTTTTTGCTGCGAGAGATAATAAGTACCCGATAAGGTCAGTAAAAACAATCACTGCTATTAAAATAGGCCAGGTGCTTAAGTAGAAATGAAATATAAAATTGAAATATTATTTAATAAATAATATAAAGATGTATAGCCCGCAAAATACTTACCCAACACTTTATACACAAACAAATCAACCCATCGTCACCGACTATGGCACTCAACAACAACAGATGCAGTCTCCAGTACAACAACCCATATACCAAGGTACACATCAACCACTATACTAAGGATCACAACAACCCCTACAGCAAGGAATACAACAACAAATACAGTCCCTACCACAAAATACACAAGCTACCCAGTTAAGCCAGTCCAGCCTTTCTGTACCGCAACAACACCTCCCAAATACACAACAAACCGTGGATGAATGGAAAATAGTTGAAACACGCAAGAGAATGAGAAATGATAGCCCAGAAACATCCAGAAATTTAAAACAGACCAGACTGAAGGATTACTGGTTGAAACCGCTACCATTAACATCCACCTCAAATAGATTTGACGCCCTCCAGAACAGTGAAATAGAAGAAAAAGAAGACACAAATCAAGACAAGCCACCAAAGGAACCGAAACCTCCACCAATATTCATCGAAGAAGTTGGAAACCTTAAGCCGTTAACTGATCTACTTAACCAGATAGCCCCTGAGGCACATACAATTAAATGCTTATATAATGAACAGGTTAAGGTACAACCGTCTACTCCAAATTGCTATAGGGAAATAGTAAAAGCTCTAAAAGACAAAAACACCCAATTTCACACGTTCCAAATGAAACAAGACCGATCCTTCAGAGTCGTTCTACGAAATGTGCATCCAACAATTGACAAACAAGAGCTAAAAACGGAACTAGAAGAACTAGGACATGAAGTATTAAACATAGCTAATATATATCAAAACAAAACAAAAAGAGCACTACCACTGTTTCATATAGAGCTAAGATCGAAACCGAATAACAAAGACATTTATGAGATAAAAACACTACTAAATATGATAGTGACATTCGAACCTCCTAACCCAAAAAGAGATGTACCTCAGTGCACTAATTGTCAAAGGTACGGTCATACAAAAAGATTCTGCTATTTACAGGCCCGTTGCGTCAAATGTGCAGGAAACCATCAGACATCCCAATGTATCATTAAAGAGCGTAGCAACATTGTCAAATGTGTACTTTGTGAGGGAAACCACCCCGCAAATTACAAAGGTTGCACTGTATATAAGGAAATACAAAAGGCAAAATATCCTCAACTGAGAGCAAAAAATATTGTGAATCAGCCCAATACACGTAACACCAACCAAACAAGATATACCCAACCAGGAACGTCATATAAACAGGCAACTAGCAGTAATCCACAAAATATAACAGTAAATCCTCCAACTGCTTACGCAGCGCCCCTACAATCAAATAGCAACCTAGAGTCTATGATGACAAAATTGATGGAAAGAATGGACACTATCTTAAATCTACTAACTACTATGATCTCCAAAATGAACTAATGGACTACACCCTAAAATTAGCGTTGTGGAATGCAAACGGCTTGGCTGGACACATACAAGAACTAAAAGTATTTATTATAGAAAACGACATTGACATAATGCTCATATCAGAAGCTCATACAACTAATAAAACATATATTAAAATTCCCAAATACTCTATATATAGCACCGAACACCCAGAAAGAAAAGCTCGGGGAGGTACAGCCATCATAATTAAATCTAGCATAAAACATCATGTTAGACGAAGTAAGCGAGAAGTATATCCAGGCCACTAGTATCTCTGTAGACAATGATAGAGGTAGCCTCGTACTGTCAGCGGTATATTGTCCCCCAGGTCCTATCATAAAACATGAGCAGTTTAATAACTTCTTTTCTACATTAGGTCAAAGATTCCTGGCAGGAGGAGATTATAATTCGAAGCACCACTATTGGGGATCCAGAGTGATAACACCAAGAGGTCGACAATTATTAAAAGCAATGACAGACAAAAACCTGTATCCCCTAACTACGGGAGAACCAACGTATTGGCCCTCTGACCCAAGCAAAACACCTGACCTATTAGATTTCTGTATCATTAAAGGAATATCACAACACTACTTAGAAATAAAATCATCACTAGATCTGTCGTCAGACCACTCACCAGTCCTAATATCATTTAGCACTCAAATCATGGAAACAATGAGATCGGTTAACTTATCAAATAGATACACTGATTGGAGTATATTCCAGCAAGAAATCTGTACAAAACTAAATACACACATCCCGCTGAAAAAAGAAACAGACATTGACGAAGCCGTAGAAGAGTTAACGAAAACAATACAAGAGGCAGCCTGGAAAGCAACTCCTAATATACCAAACCAGAATAAAAAACTGACGTACCCTAGACACATTTTAAACATGATTGCAGAAAAGCGCAAAATAAGAAGAAGATGGCAAAACACTCATGCCCCCGTAGACAAAACAAATCTAAATAATATAACAAAACGAATTAAAAGATTGCTAGATAAATACAAAAACGATAAAATCAATGTGTACATATCCAACTTGGCTGCGACAGAAGAAACAAATTATTCCCTTTGGAAGGCAACCAGGAGAATAAAGAACCGACAAGATCATATCCCTCCAATTAAGACACAAAAGGGAAACTGGGCCAGAAATGATGCTGAGAAAGCGTACACCTTTGCCAAACATCTCGAAGAAGTATTCCAGCCATATCCGAGTGAAACCCCAACTCAAGTAGACGAAACCATAAGGAACTTTCTTGAAGGTCCTAATCAACTAGATCTACCAATAAAAAAATTTAAAGTTAGGGAAGTATCTAATATGGTTACTACTGGGATAAACCACAAAAAATCTCCGGGATATGATCTAATAACAGGTAAAGTACTAAGTGAACTTCCAATAGATGCAATCAGATTAATCACTATGATCTTCAATGCTGTACTAACCCTTGGGTACATACCACCACAGTGGAAGGTGTCCTGCGTAATCCTCATACAGAAACCAGGTAAAGATCCAACTGATGTAAAATCGTACCGGCCAATTAGCTTACTGCCAGTTATATCCAAGCTGTTCGAAAAACTACTCCTAAAAAGATTGAAGCCAATAATACACGAAAGGAAACTCATTCCCAACTACCAATTCGGATTTAGAAACGAACATTCCACTATCGAGCAAGTACACAGAATTGCCTGGAAAATAAGGTATGATCTAGAAAACAAAAATTACTGCTCCGCAGCCTTTATAGATATTGCCCAAGCCTTTGACAAGGTATGGCACGAAGGACTGTTGTTCAAAATAAAAAAACATCTCCCTTATACATACTTTGAGTTAATTAAATCGTACCTTACAGATAGAAAATTCCTAGTTAAATATAGAGAAGAGCAAACATCACTAAGGCAGATAAAGTCAGGCATTCCACAAGGTAGCGTACTTGGCCCTGTTCTATACCTGTTGTATACCGCTGATCTTCCCACAACAAACAATACTACGTTAGCCACATTTGCCGATGATACAGCCGTATTAGCATCCCACAAAAACCCAATTACTGCAGTTAATAACCTTTAACAACATATTGACAAAATAGCAGAATGGATGCAGAAGTGGCGGGTCAAAGCTAATTCAAGTAAGTCAGTCCATATCACATTCACCCTTAATAAACTCAATTGCCCACCTGTAAGACTCAACAAAATTGAACTACCTCAAAAGGATGAAGTTAAATACCTAGGGATCTATCTTGATAAGCGTTTAACATGGGCCAAACACATCTGCAAAAAAAGACTCCAACTTGGCCAGTTATATAGACAATATTATTGGCTGATTGGTCGTCGCTCAAAACTGTCACTAGCTAACAAAGTAATAATTTACAAAACTATCATTCGATCAGTATGGACTTATGGCATACAACTGTGGGGTTCTGCTAGTAATTCTAATATCCAAAAAATCCAACGGTTCCAATCGAAAGTCCTAAGAGCAGCAGCAAACGCACCATGGTATATTACGAACGCAGCATTACATAAAGACCTACAAGTACAGACGGTCGCCGAAGAATGTTCCAAAATCTCCGACAAATACCATACCAGATTGAGCGTCCACCCAAACGAACTGGCAACAGATCTCTTGATTGCCCAACCCAAAAAAAGGCTGAAGAGGTGTGACCCTCTGGACCTCCCCCAAAGACAATAATGTGTGTTAGTGCTAATTATGAGTTAAAGTGTATATAGTTCCAACATTGTAGTTTGTAACGTACAAATCATTTATGTAAAAATAGTAATAGAACGTTTCAGAAGTGTTATCAATGGATAGTGACTTCTCTATGTTATTTATCTTTATTCACTTATTTTACTTATTATCCTATATAGGATAGATTGTAAAAACTCTTGGGAAATAATAAAAAAAAAATAAAAAAAAAAAAAAAAAATTATATTTTATAGATTTGTTGGAATTAATAGTGTGAAAATCATATACTTATTAGCTATTGATTAAAATCGTGGAAAAAATTGTTCCTCATTATACAATACTGTCGGGTGATCAGGAAGTAATACACATTTAATATTAGTGATGGAGGATCGAATAATTTTTTAGAGATCGATCATTCGGTACTCGAGTTCATTAAAGGATCGTGTACTTAACCGAGTACCGAGTACTAGGATTCTGACAGTAGGTAAAACTAATTACCCAAACAAATTCAAAAACATTTTTTTTATTAATGCACTGCATGTTTACAATCTACTCTATTCACAGAGTAATAAGTAAATAGTCTATTAGTCACTTTAGGAACCATCCACTGATGGTTCTCTAAGAATTATTGTTGTGGGAGGTCTTCTGGCCATAGTCTCTTTAATCTTCTTTCGGCAAGTGGTTGGTTGAATTTATTATTCATTAATTCGTTGTCGTGGTCGGTGGTGCGTTTTTTGTATCTTGTGGAGTGACCTTTTATTACATCTTTGATTAGTGGGATGTTCATATCGTCGTGAAGTGTCTGGTTAGAGACATACCATGGGGCTTTACTTTAACTACGGAGTATTTTGGATTGGAATGTTTGGAGTATCTTCGTATTTGTAGGTTTACTGCAGCCCCATAGTTCTATTCCGTATGACCAAATTGGTATGAGTATGGCTTTGCATAGAAGCCGTTTACTTTCAAGAGATAACTGAGACTTTTTGTTAAGTAGCCAGTGCATATTCTTTAGTTTAAGATCTAGATGTTTTCACTTGTTATTGATATGTGACTTCCATATTAGTTTACCATCTAGATGCATTCCCAAATATTTGACAACTGGTTTTATGGAGATCGGAATATTGTTAATGGAAACTTGTGGACAAGCAGATTTTCTTGTAAGTAATTTGTACTGATTTGCTGGCATTAACGTTGATTTTCCATCGATGAAGCCAGTTTTGTAATAAGTCTAAATGATTTTGAACTTTTTCTGAGGCTACAGTAGGGTCGGTATCTACTACCAAGATTCCGGTGTCATCAGCAAAGGTTGCTAAGAAGGTATCGTTTCTAGTTAGACTGTCTGCTGTAAATATCAGATACAGAAATGGGCCGAGAACGCTACCTTGAGGTACACCAGATTGTATATTGTGATAATTTGAGTATTTATCTTCGATTTTAACTTGAAAATAGCGGTTAGTAAGGTACGATTTTAGTATGAAGTATAATTGTTCTGTTAGATGTAATTTCAGTTTGTAGAGAAGACCTTCATGCCAAACTCTGTCAAAAGCCTGTTGTATGTCAAAGAATACTCCAGCACAATACTTTTTGTCTTCTAGAGTTGTTTTAATTATGTTGACTATTCTGTGGCATTGTTGGATTGTAGAGTGTTCGTGTCTAAATTCAAAACATGTTTTTTCGGATTGAACTGGTCTGCCCTCAGCTTCTCTTTTGTACTATATAAAAGCCGAGGAACTTTTCCACTACCCCAGATTGCTTCCCACCAATCCTCAATGATTTTTTTTTGTAAAAACCAAAAGAAACTCAAAATTTTACCTTCTGTTTAATCGACTTTATCACATTTGAGCCCAAAGGAGAACCTTCTTCATTTTCTTTGTGTACTCTAGTTTTTTCTACTCGTTCGACGAAAACTAGAAGCTAAGGAGTTGTTTTTTCATTTCGGAACTATGAATTTTAGTATCCTCTTTTATTAGGATACCAAACGAATTAAACTTTTCCCAAAAATTGGGTTTTATTCCCCGAAAATTGGAATTTTGCACTAGAGAGTCTTCTGAATTCGGTATTTTTTAGTATCAAAATAAAAATGAAAATAATTTTAGAAACTCATTCTAATAATACAGTTTTTGTAGTAAGTAGTAAACTTTTGGGCACCTCGATACTTCTTTTACTCTTTTAAACGCTTTGTAAATATTTATAGGTTTTTTAAGTAAATAAACAAACACAATATGGATTGAGGCTGATAATATTTATTCAAAAGATTTTTCTCAGTGTGTAAACAGCTTCCGAGTCAATCTAATTCTATTTCAAATCTCGCACTAGGTGGCTTTAGCTTTGAATCGAAAACAAATGAATCAATTCATGTGAAATATAGAATGTTTTCACACTTTTAGTCCGAGCGAATGTGCGCTCCCAGTTTTTTGTTATTTTAAATAGAATCATTTCTCTTTCGGAATCCATCGTTAGTTTTTTGGCTCTTTTTCCCTTTGATAAATTTGCGTTATGTTTTAGAATGGAGTCAAAGTGATTTTTTGGTTGCTGCTAATACGTTAAATTGAGCGGAAATTTTGGTTAGACCGGAAATTTTTCTTACAAAAAATATAATAGCAAATATTATATTAATTTTTCTATCAATGCATCGAATGATTTAATAAATCTGTTTACTGTTTATTTTTTATTTTATTTTATCTCCTTACCTACTTTTCTTACGGCGTAAGTTAATTAATCTATTGATCGCTCATTACATTTTTAAATTTTCGTTTTAATTTTGACTATAAATTATTTCATATTTAATAAATATATATTAACTCTTTCCATGCAGTTTTTCCCTTTTAGCTCCTCTTTCATTTCTTTCATTAATTTAATCATTATATCTATCTTTACTATTTCATTAATTTCTTTTGTTAAATCTTGTACCTCTTTAATTTTACTATCGTAATTTTGCAAACTGTTATAATTGTTTTTATTCTCCCTCATCACGGAAATGGGTTAATGGGGAATAATGTTGCAAATTACTTTCCATAACTTCTCCAAATGGAAGATAATTTGATAATATTTCAATTAAAGTTGTTAAAGTCAAAATCGCAGCAATTTTGAAAATATTTTTAGAAAATCCCTGAAAAATGAGACTAGCAAACGTAGGTTCCAATTTTTAAAAATGTCAAAGAGGTTAAACATATTTCAATATATGTAATAAATAATTATCGATCAATATCAGTTCTTTGAAAATTATTAGCAAAAATAGTAAATAAGAATTAGTGATTTTTATTTTGGAAAAAATTTACTTTGACCTAAACAATATGGCTTTCATTAGATCAGTAAAACCGAATGTGGAGTTTTAGATGTCATGTATGACATAGAAAGAAAAATAAATAACAATAAAACATATGTTTTAGCCTCTTCCAGCTTCTGTAAAATATTTGACACTAAATTACAATATTTCACTTTCAAAGTTATTCATCATTGGTATTAGATGCGCAGTATTTAAACGGTTGAAAAATTATTCAAGTCAAAAACTACAATGTCATTATTGAAAATAAATAAAGCCCTCTAGTGGAAATTAAGTGTGGAGTTCCTCAAGGTTCGATTTTAGTACCATTCTATTTATAATTTATGTAAATTTATAATAATAAATAAACTTTAAACTTTATCTAATTTTGGTTTATGTACATAAATCAACAAAACAAAAAAGCCAAAAATCAAAAAAATTTACAGATGTGAAGTCTTACATATAATCAAATTCGTTTCGATTTAAAAAAATCTTTCTAATTTAAATAGGGTGATCCATTATTGAAAACTACTCTAATTTGTACACCGGGTATAATACCCGAATTCCTGATGCAATCATTAATTGTATATTTTTAGTGATGTGTTCATATTGAATCGAACAATATGAGGTACTTGAGTTTATTTTTGGTATACTCTTTCGCGATAAGATATAAACTTTTATAAGACTTAGATCTACAATTGCAGCAACATCAGTCATAATCAAGATGAATAAAGTGTTTTTAGGCGCCGTTTTAGTTGTTTTCGTTTGCTCATTTCTTGCGACAGGTAAAGAAAACGTTAGCGAAAATCTTTATATTTTTCTTATCCGATATCCATTTTTAGCCTCCGGCTACAATGTCGTATGCTATTTCTCGAGCTGGGCGATTTACAGAAACCTGAGCGGGAAATTCGATATATCTAACATTGATCCACATCTTTGCACACACGTAAATTTTGCCTTTGTTGAACTATTCGCGAATGGTTCTTTGTATATCGTAGACCCATGGGAATCTAACGACAGCGGCGAAGGTGGCCACTACTGTAAGTATATATTTCCATCCATGATAATCAATAAAAAATAGTAGTTTACTACGTCTTGTATACAGGGTGTCCCATAAAAGTGCTGCCATTAAATTCAATTAATAATTTGTTCACATTATTAAAAATTACAAATTTCAGATATCTTGTTTAGTATTACTAACAATTAAGGTAAAAGTACCAGTCGTTGTCATTATAGAACAAGATTTTCGTTGAATGAACAATTTTAAGAAAACCGTTTTATTATAACAAATTATTTTGGTTACACAGGCCATAGAAAAAACCCTGAAATCTATCCTAACTACTATTACTGAACTTTCTCGAAAATGTCAAGAATATACTGGTAAACGTCTAAAATTTTCAAAAACTTTGAGAAAGCAAGAAAAATATATTAATAGTAGGAAACTGAGTGAGGGAGTAGTGGAATATCAAAGTACGAAGTAAGTGAAGTAGGGCCACTGTTATTCATATAAAGTTGTATTTTTAGGCAATTTTGTGAAGTTTTTCCAATTAAATAAAGTTGTTAATTCCACATAAGTGCTACAATGTAAACGGCTTGGTTATATATTGATAATGACTGTGTGTAGTTAGTTTTTTTTTATATTGGGACATTTAATTTACATCGTCAAAATTTTATCTTAGCGTTAATGACATTTTTTAAATTTCGAGCCCAAAATAACATTTCAACAGTAATTTTCATTTTCAAACTTAAGGTACCACAAAATTTTTCTAATTTTTAGTTGTTTTGTTTTTATTTGTTTCGCAATAGCTTTAATTTGGTTAACAGTTGAATCATCCTGAACTTCCCACTTTGCATAATTTACCCCATTTTCATTATCACTAACATCAGATTCAGAATCACAATTTTTTCATTCGAATCATCAATATTAATTTGAAGAAGTTGCATGAAATCATGTGCCGCTAATTTTATAATTTTTGTTACACTTGAATGCTATTGTCTAAGTTATAAAATTCTAATTACCTATTTGTAATCCTTTTGCGGAAACAAAATTTAATAAAACTGCATGCATTTTCAAATTTTGAACAATAAAAAGGGCAGCAATGCTTGGCCATAATGATATTTAGTACTCGAATGCCATAAACTACTTTTGTAAAAGGAACGAGATAAAGCTTAAAAACCAAGTCAAGTCAAGCTTTTCTTTTTAAATACCTTAATCTTCAAGTTCAAGTTAAGGTTCAAGTTAAGCTTTTACGTTGCCTTAGATAAGGTATTTTCTCTTAAAATTTTTGGCATTGGTTACTGGTTGCTTTCAACACTAGTATTTTTTATACCGTCTTCAGAATTTTTCAAAGGGGTAGTTCTTTTGCAATTCATTAGTTCCTTCATTCAATTTTGTTTATATTCTGGATAAGTCATTCTTTTTAAAATTCATTCAGATATCAAATAATTCTTTGGATTGCTTTTGTGCTTCTTCACGATACATTTGAAATATTTCTAATAAAGGTGCATTTATAAAATTTTCAAGATATTTTAGATGACTTGTTTCAGTCTTTTTTCCAATCTTCTAGTAACACTTATTTTTTTTTAACTTAACTAGCCTGTAGTAGGTACTAATGCAATAATCCACAACTTCAGAATCCTCTGGATAGAGTTCGCTTTTTTAACGTTTAAATATGGATTAAGAGTTTAAAGCCTTACTGAGAATTTTCTTATTGGTTTCGAATTTCCAAAGATGTGGACTTCGTTTTTTCAATTATATTTTAAAGGCCCAAAAACACTATTTGTTTTCTTCATTTTGGGTCAATGTTGAATGTCCACCCATTTTTATCCTATCGGAAATTTTCCTAGAACTTTGTATTTCAAAGTCATTCTTAAGACTATTTACTGACTGATATAAAGCAGAGTATAATGAAATTTGTTATTGCCTATTTAATCCCTTTTTTGGTGAAAAATTTATAATCCAATAATTGTCACTCATTTAACAACCGCGAAAATAATACATATTTTTAAATGGTCATTTGCAACAAAATATTTTAATAAAATTCGCTTTAAACATTTACTCGAAAATTTATACGTGGCAACACCTCGTACTTAATAAAAATATTCGGGTCGTTTAATCAGTTTAAGTTTATCGTTCGATAAAATAGTTTCAATAATTCAGTGAAAATGGCATTTTATTTAAATCAAGAATATTGCCGAGAATACATTTTTCACTATTCTATATCTTATTTTTAAAACGTTTAAAAAACATTGTTTATACTTGACTGAGTTATCCGTGTTACCGGCTCTAGTTCTTTGTCGGTAAAAAATATTTTGTTATTTGTAAAATACCATTATTTATTTCTTTGAAAATGGCTGACTTAAGGAAAAAAGACATTGTTATTCTGCATATGTTTTTATACCAATCAATAAATATGTGCATTCTTCTCGCGGACACCCTGTATAGTTATTTAGTTAGTTACTTATTTAATTATGGGACATACTGTATAACAGGTAATTATAATTAAAAACGAAACATTTACGGTAGGGTATATGGTATCATTTTTTTAGATGGTTTTAGGAATCTTGAAAAGTTGAAAAATCAAAACAGCAACTTGAAAATTTTGGTCAGTTTAGGAGGTTGGAACGAAGGATCCCGTAATTTCTCAATAGTATCTGCTGACCCTAAAAAAAGGAAAATACTCATCTCGGATTCAGTTGCCTTACTAGACAAATATAATTTTGACGGAGTTGATATTGATTGGGAATATCCTACGTTAAGAGACAACGCACATCCAGAGGATAAAGTAATAAATTTAGTTCCAGAAGTATTGGGAGCTACTTAAGGGAAGCACAGTTCACACTTTTGTTTCTAATACGCAGTTTTTAACCATTAAAGGGTGAACTTCGAATTGGATTTCATTTAAATTTATAATATGTAGAGTAAGGGGTGAGATTATCCCCTAAGATTTTATCCTATAAGATCGTTTTATTTATTTGATAACAAATTTCCACTTTTCATTAAATTTAAAGAAAAATGCTCCTTGTATGTTTTATTATATTTTAATGTATCTGTTGAAAATGTGTTCGAGAGAAAAATAGTTTTTAAAGTATAACTTTATTCAGTACCTCGACTAAAAGGGGAAATTTTATTACACAATAGTAACCCGTTTACAGATATAATTTAAATTTGCAGAGTTTGAACAGTAGGAGAATTTAGTTCATGTGCTTTTAAAATTAGTTTTTTTCAGGAAGGTACGGGTGAACTAACCTTTTAGTAAATCACCTCATAATTTTTATTTAAAAACATATTTTTTTCACTACAAATTTTTACTTTTTATTAAATTTAAAGAAAAAGTGCACCTTTTTTTGTTTTTCCATAAATTGTAAAAAATATTGTCTATCTAATATTTTAGTACTTACCCCAAAATTTTTGAGTATATTTTTTATATTTATTGGAGAAATTCTATTTTTTTATTCTGAAATTGCCCATTTTGAGAAAAATATTTAAAAAAAATACTCACACCACAAATATTAATAATTAATTAAATAAAAATTTTTTATTTTAGAAAAAATTTTTTTAAAGCAAGCAGTGGCATATTACATTTTTTAATTTAATAGACAATTGAAATTCGTTTTCGAATAAAAAAATATAAATTTAAAAATTTTAGATTAAACTGAAAGGCTTTCTGCAAAAAATCTAAATTCATTTTTAAAAAAACACGAACTATAGACCTACTTTTTTAAAATTTATTGGAAAAAACGTACTTTTTCTGTTTCTAGATTTTTAATTGAAAAATATATTTTGATTCATCATGTAATTGAATTTCTTTATTTCAGAAAAAATCTTTTAAACCAAACAATAGTTTATTTAGGTTTAGTTTAATAGACAATTGAAATTGTTGTCGGACCAAATAAGTTCTTTAATTAAAAAATTTAGAGTAAACTGAAGGGCAAGTCCTCTTTTGTAATTTTAAAAGCATACGAACTAGATCCATTTTTTAAAATTCATTTGAAAAAATATACTTTTTCTCTTCTTCAGATAATCGCCCGTGTTTGAGAGAAAATACTTAAAAACTAATATTTTTTATTATTCACAGCAAAATTTTTGGCTAATAGATTTTTAATTTTACCACAAGTTTTGATTTAAATGAAATTCTTTTTTTAGATTTTTTTTTAAACAAATAATAGTGTATTTAATCATATTTAATTTTTTAATTTAATAAACAACTGACATTTGTTGTAAAATAAGAAAGCCCTTTATTTAAAAATTTTACAAACAATAGCACATTTAGTTTTTAATTTAATAGACAACTGAAATTTGTTGTCGTAACAAAAATATTCTTTATTTAAAAACTTAAAAAAACATATGAAGTGTACCCCCACTTTTTAAAATTTTTTGACAGAAAATATCTGTGTATTTACCACAAAAATGTTGTTTAATAGATTTTTTAATTTTGCAAAAACTTTTTATTATAGAAAAATTTCCTTAAAATCATGCAAGAGCATATTTAATTACTTAATTTAACTATCAAAATTTTTTGTCGAATGAAAAAGAATTATATATTTAAAAATTTTGTAGTAAACTACTAAAGTGCACATCCACCCATGGTTTCCTACAAAATTCATTTTAAAAGCCTATGAACTAGACTTTTTATGCACAATCTGTAAATTTGAATATTTATATAATGGTGGAGAATTTATTGACAAATAACCAATTTCGAAATTAAGAGTGAGCTTCCTATCAAAAAAATGTATAGAACAATTTATTGATTTTTTGAGCCAAACTATGTGTCTCTTAAGTAATTCCCAATACATTTACATTTGTTTCACACTCTAATACAGAATTTAATTAAAACTGTTGTTAGGAAAATTTTATAGAATTAATAAAAGATTACAATGCAGCTTTGAAGCCCAAAGGTAAACTGGTAACCGCAGCTTTGGCTGGGGCTGTGGAAAAAATTGATGCGGCTTATTACGTAGAGAAAGTATCACAGTAAGTAGATTTTATCCAATATCAGAATTATATCACTTTTCCAAATTTTTTAATTGTAATATTGACTTCGCTTATTATAAAATCAAGCACAGAATTTTGTACGGGCTGAACATGTTAAAATGTGTCCTTATCACTATTTCATGTGCTAAATATATACGAACATTGCTGGTTTAATTTCGGGATAGATGCAAAAAAAATTTTAGACTTCAAAAAATGTCTATTGGTTTTCAAAATATTCTTATTTTTCCAATTTGGAGATGGTGCGTTCATTTTTGATTTTTGGAAATTATGAAACTTGAGTTGTCTTAGATCAAGAATATATGGAAGATTGGTCATTAATTCCAGCTTTTCTCTGGTTAAATTATTAATTGTTCGTTGCTCTGTATGGGGGCTCGCATTGTCCTAATGTAGACTGAAGCAAAGTCTTCTATTAATTTTTCTCATTTTAGAGAAAACTTCTGGTAAACAAATAGTTATGTACCACTCTGCGTTCACTGTCTTGCGTTTTTCTAAATGGATGGTAGCGACATGCTTAATTTTCGATATAAAATGAGCAATTATTTTCCGACATTTTTGGTTTTGTTTCATTTTGAAACATTATAACAGTTGATTATGTTTTGTTTCCAGTTGATAAGAATGTATCCCAGTATCATCTGTTAAATCTGTATCGTCTGTTAAATTATATGGTATCCATCGAGAACACATTTTTTTACACCTAAATATGATCATGCAAAATTTGATTAATTTCATATCAGTGCTTAAACGAGACTGAACTTCCCTATATATCATACGACAATTTGAGATATTAGATTATTTTATACTGAAAACGAAGTTTAATAATTATTTTTGTAGGTACTTGGATTTTTTGAATATAATGACTTACGATTATCACGGAGCATTCGATAATTTCGTAGGGCATGTTGCACCCTTACATGCTTCTCCTGTAGATTATCAACATGGAAGAAACTCAACTTATACTGTGGTAAGTAATCTTACTCAATGGAATCTAAAAAATTTTTTCAATATTTTGCACTGTTAGAGGCGAAACATATCACCAGATATGTTTTGGCCCTAGCTACTTTGAGTAGTTGAGTTACTTTGCACATCTCACCTCCTAAAGAATACGCTTATGAGAAACGGCGAAACGTTGATGCAGTACTCATCATTAATGTAATGCTGCAATATTTTATTTAGTAAATAAATAAACAGAAAAAAATTACCATTGACCAAACACTGAGACAAATTATCCACCCTAAGGTTAGTTATGGTACAAGGTAATTCTTACCCAATTTCCGATGGATAGCGAATCTGTAATCCAGGGACTGCCTTGGGCCAATGGTGATTGTGTATCTCCACAAAAAATAAAAACTTCCTTATATTTTTTTTTCTTTATTTTTTGAATTCCGGTGGTAGCTCCCGGTTACTTCCTTCGTTTTTGGTCACGACACGGAAGGTTAAAATTAAACAAATTCTAGCCACTAAACGTAGATGGCCGGAGCAAATTTTTGTTTCAAATAATCATTTTCAACTCAGAAACTGGACTGATAGTATTTTTTCCACTCCGCGACCCCGAACCGACTGACTATGGTTTTTTCCAGTTCCCTTTCTGACTTTCTTCAAAAAAGCTCTTTCCTGATGGTTTCTAGAATGTTCTGTGAGTTAATTGAAATTGCAACATCAAAATATGTTCTTCTCTAAACATGTGTTTGATATATTTTTCAAGTTGATACATCAGCAAACTTACTTTCATACTTTTATTTTGTACGAATCTAAAACAATTGTGAAATTTAAACTCAATTTCCGTCTGTGTTTTGAAATTATGAAATAAATCCCATGTGAGCCTTGATATTTTTTGTTGTTTTTTTTTCAGTTTTAATTTATTTATTTTCATTTAAATAATCTCCGATTATAATATTGAGAAGTATATAAAAATTTATCGCAATCATCCGGAAGTAGTGACCCTTTGGTTGTAATTTTCGGTTAATATTTTAGGCAACCGGTTTGGAATATTGGATATACAAAGGAGCAGACTTATTAAAAATTAATATGGGTATAGCTACTTTTGGTAGAACATTTACATTAGCAGACAAGACCAATACCCAGCTCTACGCACCTGTTCTTGGAGCAGGAGACAAAGGACTCTATTCGGGTCTAAATGGCAGTTTAGGTTATAACGAGGTACCCAAACCAAAATATATCTTTGACATGGTGTAAATTCATTGAGGACAAAAACTAAAATAATATAAATTATTGTAGATATGTGAATATTTCTATGGTTCGGATTCGACTTACTATTGGGACGACGACCAAAAGGTTCCGCACAGAGTTTGGGAAGATCAATGGATTGGTTATGAAGATGAAAGGTCAGTGCAAATTAAAGTTGATTTCGCTGTATCGAAAGGTATTGGAGGAATTATGATATGGTCATTGGATACCGACGATTTTCTAGGAGCCTGCGGTACTAGATACGTTCTCACTCAAACCATTAAAGATCGACTCGATTATTGGAAATCACAGAACAAGATCCAATAAAAAATAAATTTTTGTGCTATTAAACAATATATTTCATGAAATAATTCGTTTGACTATTTATTGTATTTGCGTTTAAAGGAAAATAATGGATCCTTGGGGAACTTTTGAAAGCATATGGTTTTTGCACTTCATATTTTTTGTAGTTCTAACAGACTCTTGTGGTATATCAACTTTTAAATACTTAAATATTATCTGGATATTCCTTTTTTTATTCTAAGATTGAAGTGACCTACATTTAATAAGAAATAATATATATAGTTGGATTTTGATTATTTTACGATTCCATTTAAAAATTATACTGTTTAATCGGGACTATCCCAGTTCCTTGTTAGTTTAGCCGGCAATTTCCATTTTGAAGACAGTTTTCCGGTCCAAGTACTCAGTGCCCAATTAAATTATTTCGCGACAAGTTGGAATTACAACAACTCTCAGCGCAGAAAATCAAATTATTTTGTAATTACAACTTTGGAAAGATTCGAGTTTTGCAAAATTTATGCCCATCATATCACAACGGATTTCTAAACTCATTTTCATTTTAATCTACACAGAGAAAACAACCTCAGATTAATTATTTCTTTACAGAAAATAACTTTGCTTAGAATTCGACTCAAAGAAAATTTTGGAAAATCCTTATTTTTCTTAAGCATTGATTCAATTTTTAATTCATTTTATTTATTCTTTGAATGTTTTTTCCTTTTTATGCGTTATGTTTTATTTTCTATATCAATTTTTTATTGTTGAATGAACCAAAAGTGAATTACATTTTCTGAATATTTTTTACTACACTTTCTTTATAAGAAAATCTTCAATAACCCAACGACCAGTCTAGCGTACTAAAGAAAATTTGGAAAATAGTCATTTTTCTTTAACATTGGTTCCATTATTTGTTTATTTATTTTCTTTATTCGCTTTATATTTTTCATGTTTTTATTTTTATTTAGTTTAGTTTTATGATGTTTTATGTTTTATTTTCTTAAAATAAAAAGGGTTGGTTAAATAATAAAAATACATTTTTTTTTTAATCCTTTTAACATAAATATTGTTGAATTAAAAGCGATTTATCATGATCATAAAAGATATTAGCAATTCCGTTCAGAAGTGATAAAATAAAAAGTATTATTGTACGGGATAAAATGCCGACAGAAAGAGCTAAATCCAAAAGGGAATATGACAGTCTGGCCGCAAATTAACGTCCCGAAATATCCGTTCGACGTCCAGTTATAGAAAATATAGGAAAGATGAGGATTTTAATTTGGGAACTGTCAGGACGAAATACAAGCCAGATCCGGGCTTACAAATTTTTAAAGAATAAAAAATTCTTCATTTATTCATTTTCCTTCCCATGGAAATAACTCAAATTGTGTTGTCCATATGGTGCAATTGTTTCCCTTCTGATAAAGTTAAATTCACTAGCGTCACAAAAAAAATTCCAAAAGGTGATTGTTTTATGAATAATTTGTTCAAGTAATAAGAATTTTGTTATAATCAAATCCGTATTGATTTTCGGTTAAAACAGCAGATCTGATTAAGAAGTTTAATATTTTAAAATAACTTGATGAAAATATTTTAGGGCGATAATCATCCATGAATTAAATAACTGTTTTCTACTTTTGTAACCTCTGGAAACTTGCTATTTATATAAGATAATTTAAAAAAATAAATTAATTGGTGATGATCAAAAAATGGATTTTGTAGGTTAGAGTATTTCAAATTTTGTATGCAAGAGATAAATGGTAAACTGATAAATTTATTATTGCAAGAGGGTGAGAGTTAATAACAAATTGAGCAATGTCTTCAACTAATTACAAATGTTATCGGCATTTTTTATTTGACGGGGATCGAGAACTTTAATAAGTTATTTTTTTGTGATGAATATTTTACTAAGCACAAAAATCTTTGCACGTCAAAGTTTTTTATATTATCATCGTTTATAAAATCCAAATCTACGACAATTATTATCTTCTTCTAAATATTCTGTAATAAAAATCTGTCTTTGTAATTTTAGCTTGTTTCGCTTTATGTTTTTGCGGTTACTTCAGTATGTTCTTACTTTTCCAATGTTTAGGTTTTTGTTGTTTTTTCAATATCGTGTTGTCCTGACTTTTCCGATTTCTTTGTCGCTCCAGGAACGCAGCTTCTATTTCTGTTTTTCCGCTGTTTTCTTCTAAATCCTTGATTTTCGTTTTTTGCTTTATCTTGATCGTAGTTTTCGTAGAGTTACTTTGGGACACGATCTTATTATTTCAGGTGACAAAATTGGTTCAGGTCATAAATAATTTCATCTACAGCCCACAATGTTTTATTATCATTTTTAGATAAAACTGGTGAATCAGATTCAGCTTGAGCGTCAGTTTCGCTAACTTCTGATGGGTTTTCATTCATTGCGTTTTGATCATTATATTGTAAAACATTTTTAACTAGAACATATAATAAAATATGATTTAGATAAACTTTCTATCTAAACACATTTACGTTTACAAGTCAAAATAAATACAAGAGCGAGCTAAAGAGACTTAAGATGGGACAATTTGTATGTAATTTTATTTGCTTTTAAAACAGTTTTACTGCAATATGTACGCATATGAAACTAGTATTACAGTGAAGTTGAATTGTTGGTCAACCTGATTATAAAGTTGCCATTACCACATCAAAATGTATATTGTAGTTAATCTGTTGTTAACTGTTACTTTTCTAATATACGTTTTATAATTTACCTGCATGCTTAATTATCAAAAATTTATTGTTCTGACAACAAACTTAGTGTGGCATTTAATTTGAATACTGCTGTTTAGTCAAAATTGTCAAAATAACTAATTACTCGTTGAAAGTTGGTCAATGCAATAGTTTGAAAGCGAGAGAGAGATAATAATAGGCCGCTTTTACTTTTGTTTTGTAGACATTCGAAATTCAAATAAACAATATTTTTTAATTTATATTTAAACTATGACAATGAAATATAACCTTACATTTTTTTATTATTTTCTCTATTTTCTCTACTTTTGTGGCGATTAGACAACACTGTACCTTTGTGACGTAGAAAATTTGACCACGCGCTCTATGACGGGTAACGGATTTTGCAGTAAAAAATCTATAATAAATATTCCTAGAGGAAGGAAACATATAGGGTGTGCAAAAGTAGAGAAGGCATTTTTACTGAATTATTATAAAAAAAAATAACATATCTATTAATAGCGATTTTAATTATTCTTGGAGTTACTCTACTGGCTACCCTTGTTCTCCAATTTTCCTCATTTTCTTTTCAAATTAACGTAAAAAGCTTTTTGTACCTGGAAAATAAATGATTTTATCGAATTTTATTATGTATAGACAGACAAATACAATAGTGGATATACGTATAACTTTCTTTGAACATGCAATGGCCATTGCAATGAATGTGAGCATCTGGCAATCGACTTGCCTATGTGGAAAAAGTTAAACTTTTTAAATAGTCACTTCAAATGCATGGAAGTGCCGCGAATTTCAATGGAAAACTGTCCAGAGTGTGCATTCAATGGCGCAGAAAGTAGATGGGATCGAAAATAAAATGGTTATTGTGTCCGATTCTCTTCTCTCATAAATATCACTTCTCATGAATATTACCGAGAAAATTACGGCTGTAACGACAAAATTTTATCAATTGAATTCATCCCAATCATCCACCTCTTTTGGGATGTTTATTTTTGAAATTTATTCGCGTTTTCAGCTATAATTTTATTATTTAATACCACAGATAATTGTGGCAGATATAGAGGCAAAACCTTATAGAAATTGATATATACAGAAAAATAGAGCAACTGGAGATAAATCAAAAGCAACTTCAAATAAAATTTACAAAATCGAAAAAGATTTCAGCTCTAGAAAATAAAAACAAAGAAAAGACCGATAACTAAATCACAAACTAAAAATCGAAAAGAATGCAAAGAAGAGACATAGACAATTATTAATAAAAAGAAAGTGATAAATAGTAGACCAAAAAATCTTTTATGGAATTACTTTGCAAAGAAAAATACGTGGTAAGTAATAAATGAGGATATTTGGAGTTAAAAAATGAAAATGTCAGGAAGTGGAAGAAGAAAAATAAAGAAAGAATAATAAAAATTCTTCAATTAAGATTAAGAAAAGTAACTTATTAGTGAGAAATTGGATAGAAGATTTCTTCATAAGATTTCTTTTAGGAAAATATTGTTAATTTTATTTATTTATAGTTACCACAAGTCTATTATAAAAAATGTAGAGACGAAACATTATAGAAATTGCACAAAATGAAAAATGGAGGAACATTAGATAAATTAAGAAATATAGAAATGTAGAAATAAAAATAAAGATCAATTAAAAGAGAAGAATTCGTTCGGTTTTTCAAAAATTAGGAAAAAAAAAGGAATTACAAAAAATAGTAGGGGTTGGAAGGTGTTGGATTTTGAAAAAAAAATTATATCTGAAGACAATACAAGACATAATTTTCATATTTAGGAAAACCTTGTTAATTACCTTGATTTAAAGTTATCACAGTACAAATTCAAAAGTGTAGAAACAAACTAACCCTCTAATAAAATCCAGAAAATCAAAAAACTTTCCATTTGTTAGAAAAATCAAATGAAAGCTAGAAAATTCCAACGTAAGTTTAATAAATAAACCACAAGCTAAAAACGGAATAATGCGACCAGTTTCCCAAAAACTAGGAAAATTGGCCCTCCTAAAAGAAGTAATTTAAAAAAATTAATCATGGATAATTTATATCGAAAAACTACAAAGAAGAAACGGATGAATGATAACCGAAATAAATCTTTTATGGTATTATTTTGCAGAAAAAGTTATTATTAAATTAAGAAACATTGAAGTCGAGATACAACTCTTAAAACAGGGTTAATAAGAAATACCATACTAGTGAGAAACTGGAATGGTAATAGTAAAGATATATTCACAAATTTTCCTATTTAGGGAAATCTTGTTAATTTTCTTGTTCCACCACTGCCCAAAAAGCAATTTTACCAACGAAACAATATCGAAAAGGACCCCGCGGACAAAGGAAATTACGTCAGATTATTTCTTGATTTGATTTTGGCATAATGGAAACCGAAATTATTCGGGCACTTGTGTGTTTGTCAATTCAGATATAATGGAATATAATAAAATTAGTTTGTTTCAAAAGCGAAGGGTCCACGTCCTCCATTTTCCTCACTTGGTACGATGTTCTAGGTATTAATTTGGAAGTTAAATTTTATCAAATAGTATGCGCCAAAGTTTCAATTGGGTTTCCCAGAGTTTCTTTGTCAACGCTCCAGCTCGGTTAGAGTTTGTTTTTTTTTTGTTCAGTTTACATAATTCGACATTTAATAAACACTTGCATGACACAAGGAAACAGTGTTAAATATTCTTTAACCGTGTATTTCACTTTCATTTGCAGTTAACAAATGCCGCCTTTTTCGGAAAAAACGTTTTTATCACGTAAGAGATCTATGTCCAATTAGCGAAGTATAATTTTTCCACTTTGGTCTCGCTGACTGATTCGGGAGATCAGAGTTGAGTCGTTTATAAAAATGAACGATGGAAGAGAGAAAATGAGGACTGGGAATCGTGCAATGGGCATTGACTAATCTGCTTGTGTCGCATTAGTGACCTTTTACAGGGACGGATCCACCGTAGTGCAAACCAAATTGACACAGCACTTGGATCATCTACTACAGAGACTGGAGTGTCATCCAGAAGGAATATTTTACCATACGATTTTCAAAGTAATCATAAGATTTGTAGGTCAAATATAAATTAAGTGACTCCTGAGTTTCTGGGTGGCAAGAGGATTCTTTAGGGAGATGTATTATGTCCTTTAAGCAGTTAGAAATCGTAAGTGATGGGTCCTTAACTCTTTAACTCAATTAATAAGGAATACAAACGTGTCAAACTCGGAAAGTGGTGTTCGTGCCAAGTTGCACCAAGTTGATTTTATTTATAGAGTGTTGCTTTCAGTCCGAAATATATCAAACATTATAATTCTAGTACTTATAATAAGATGTTTAAAAATTTAAAAATTTAGAGGAAACCAACGAAACCCAAATAAACCATAAGTGTGAAACTATAGGAAAAATAATTATCATTGAAATAACAGTTTATATGAAATTGATGATTAGATGAAAAATGTAAATATTTACTGGAACAATCAATAAATTATTAATTAATAAATACGAAGAAAACGTATGGAAAATAATTATTAGATATGATAAGAGCCAGTTTTTTCATACTAAATTAGATAGATTTAAAGTCGAACATAATCAATAGAAGTAATTTTACAAGCAGATTGTAAAGATCAAAAACGAGTTTTCATTAAAGCAATTTTTTATATAATAGAAGATAAAGGAAGTAGTGGCGATATAAAAGAAATAATATTTTAAAGAATTTTGTACGGGAAAGTAGAACGAATTACAATTAGTATAAGAAATTGGTATTCATTAAAAACAGTTAAATAATATTGGTGAAGTAGATCAAATTCACAGCACCAACATTTATTGAAAATTATACAAAAAATTTGGAAAAAACTATGTGCTAAATAGATAGAAACAAGCAATTATTTATCTGCATCTTAAAAAAGTTAACATAAGACTTTTAATGTTCAATTTTCCTTATTTGCCAGAAAAAGGCAGAATAATCTTACTTCTAGGAAAGCTGGAGATTGTCCTGCTGAGACATTTCCGACTTCAATTAAATATCCTATATCATCGTACATTTTTAAAATATCATCGAAATTCAAATGAATTTTAAATAGAAAAATTTCCAGATTATAAAACTCTGATTTATTGAAAGTACTTGCTGTCTAACATCTCAAATTGTTTTTAACGCGTTTAATAACAACTTCAAATGAAAAATTCCTTGAAAAGCCAAAACAATAAAACCAACAGATCTTCATCCTACTCTTATAACAATTATTTCTTTTTTAAAACGCACACCTGCAGTCAGATTTAGTTTATCAAACCATTTCGAACTAGAAATCTTCACCAAGCCAGCGATAGGAAACTGTATCTCAAAAAAGTGTGTTTTTCTGCAGCCTTCAATGACTTATTTTAATTAGTGACTTTAAGTTCAGGATGGAATTTAAAAATATTCTTTAGCATTTCCTTAAAGAATAATTACATGAAGAACTTGATAGAGTTGAGTATATCACATTAAAATAAATGTTTAAAATGTTCTCCATTTAATTATTGTTTATTACAAAACTTTTTCATAACTTTTTTTAATTTTTGAGGTGAATTAGTCCTTATATTTTAATATTTTTGGGCTACCAAATTTTCTTTAATAAAAGTTGGACCAAAAATTTTGTCATTTATGATTCTTACCAAAATGTTTACCTTTTTGAGACAAATGAGCATAAAATGAGAAATCTCCGCTGCTCGTATCGGTTTTATTTATTTCAATAATTTTCTCAAACAGTTTAACAATTACTTTAAAAGAATTATCTTGGGCTAAATAAAATTATTAAATGTAGTAACAAAATTTATTTTAAAAAAATTATAAAATTTCACCCTGCTTTTATTTGTTCATTTAGACTATGAGTATAATTATTCTGCTCATAATTTATATCTTGTATTCTTTAAAAAACGAATGGTTTAGATTTTTTTGGCTTTGAACTGCAGGACCTTAGGTCGAAATTAAATAATTAATCAGAAAATATGAAAAGTACTCATCCTAATTTATACTTTTTATAAACATTTAAATATTATTTTACTTTTAACGCCACTACATAAATAAAAAATGATGTATTTTACATTTTTCGGTTGATATGGGACACTTTTTACAGAACCAATCAATGTTATCTTCTAATATCATTCTAGAAAAAATATATTCACTTCTAGTTGGAAAATTAAATGTAGATAAAAACCCAGATAAGCATAGTTGCTTTTTCAAAATGATTAATTTTAAGCGATGTCACTTACTTTATGAAAATCATTTTGATGGGTAAATACGGATCTGCAGGGAAACTGTCACCACCATAATCGCATGTCTCGTGAAGTGCGTATTTTTTTCTCGTAATCTGATTTTCCTTTGCCTTATAACGATGTTAATTTTTTAAACTAACGGATGCAAACCGCAGTTGAAAAGCAGCCCACGCCATCGTTTTTCATGTTTTTTACAGTTAACTTAATCTAAAGTTATTTAATAATTCTTATGTGGATCTACTGAGAGGTTAAACATCACTTTTGTTGTTGAACATTTTTCTTCGCCAGAAAGATATTTATTATGTTTCGTTTGTAACAAGCAGAAATATATTTAAAAAAACGTTATGATAAATATTCTTAAACAATTACTGATATAAATATTTAAAATCAAATTTTAAGTGTAATTTAAAATTATTATAACAGGGTTCATTTTTTAGATTGAACATAGTTAATATAATTAATACATATAACCAGAAAGGAAACCAGGATATGAATCTTTCTTTCAAAAATATTTTTTTTAAAATTATAAAAGTAACAAGAATCTTTTAAGTACATTTGATTTTTTTTAATTATTTGAGATGGGATTAGAGGCTAAAAATAATGGATATCAATTAAAGTTTTAAAATTGTGTTATCGTTAATTTAGCAAGACGATGTTTGTAATATGTTTTCAAAAATGCATGTGAATGTATACCATTAATAACTAAATTCTTAGAAAGAAAACACATTTACTAAATTTCAGACAATGAAATTATAAACCTATTTAATTTATGTATCAATCAAAATTACAACTAAATTGTCATCAATTTTGGTTAGACATTAAGAAATTTTAACATACGCTACTGTGAGCACTTAAGAGCTTATAGTTTAAAACAACCAAATAAGTCACATTACGCAAAACACCTCATTGACACCAAACACAAACCTACACTTAATAACACAATGGAAACAACAGTGGAAGTACTAAATATAATTGACAAGAAAGAAGAACTTGACTTTTTGGAGGAATATGAACTAAAAAAACACCTAAAATATCCTCAATATAGAGTATTGAATGAACAACTAAACTTGGGAATGTGCAATTATCTTATATCACTTTTTTTCTCCGAACTTGGGACTAACACAGGTATTTTCTTAAATTACCAATTTTACGTAGCTAAAACCTCAGATGATGTTAAAAATTATTGAAAGCAGATTAAACTATAAGTTAACTTTAATCGAAAATTAATCAAAAAAAATCTTAAATCCAAATGAAAGAAAACTGCTTCTGTTGCAATATTAAAAATAAATAAAAAAATTTGAAAATAACATTCGTCATGTAAATGTTGTGTACTAAAAAACTAGTTTTTTGTTTATTTAAATAAAAATATAGTTTATAAATCTACGTAGTCAAATTCTGATGGGTTGTAAGAGGGTTAACACAATATACTCATCTTATTTTTTTATGTCATTCTCATTTATTTTAGACAGTCTCTAAAACGCCATATTTTTAAAGAAAACTATAATTAAAGTTTTATGAAAACAATTACTTATACGTGCTACTGCCGGAGAACTTAGAAGGGAATTGACTTAGAAAATACTTATACATGCGTGTGCGGTTGATTTATTTGACTTATTTTGGCCAAATGAACTTCACTACCTTAGATATCAAGCGATTATACGTGATATTTATAATATTTAAATGCCCATTTCTTATAAAGTTCTTAACATAAACAAGTACTTATATTGGATGAACTTCGTAAATGAAGTTTTGCAATTTAGAACAGATATACTATACATACGAAATTGGGGGCATAGCAACCACGTCACTCTATTCTTAATAACCCTCTTCAAGAGTTATAGCTATTTTTTTAGTTAACGAAGTTATAAAATTTAAATATTAATACGGGATAGACGAAAATGAAATAACCACTAATGAATCTGCTGAGTTAAGCGATATACAGCAGCTGCTTAACTTGTAAATGCCACACTTAATTTCGAGATGCTTATCTTTTGATGACTGGATTTTCTGCAGGATGGAGTCTTAGTGAAAAGGGGGTTCATTAAATTTTTCTGCCGCTCCTTGAATCAGCATAAAAGAGTCTTTTTAAGAGAAATCCACACTTTGGGATCATGAATATTTAGTAATTGAATTCGATGCAGACCTCATTTAAAATATTCGATTCGCCGGTTTTAATTATCTTTTACTATTAATTGTTCCGATAATTATATCCAGAAAAAAAGAAAATTCTGGCGAAGCCGTGAGAACCACAAATAATATTTTTTGTATAAATTTAAATACATTTTCTGAAAGAATTATTTCGGGGAATGTTGCAATATAAATATACATATAATAAAAATTGGAACAAGAAGTTTAGTTTTTATAGTTTTGTTTCTGTCCGTTATTAATTGAAGCTAGCAAAGAACAATTATAAAATCCCTCAATCAACTAATTAGAAACAAAAGCCAAGTTTCATAGTTAAAAGTCCATAGGACTAACTCATTATAAGAGAGACAATTACCAGTCTTTGCTTAAAATTAAAATAATTCGAGAATATATTTAAGCAAGTTCAAGTTAATTATATCACTACTACATAGCATAATTGAGTTTCTTTCAAAGTTTAATTGCTTCATGGGCAGTTCGTAACTTTCTTTTCTCTCCTTCGCCTCATCATTCAACTTCAACTCCAAGTATATCCATTATGAACTCGAGCAAAAACTAAATAATTTACATTGGGATTAATATTGAAGTTAAGAATTGTTTCTGCGCAAATAAATTTTGCCGGCAAAGGGCTGTGTACTTTTTCTTTACCTTATGCTTACTAAAGACACAGCCGAAACAACAAAATTATATTAAGAGTAAAATATGACAGAACGATATTTTCTTATTAAAAAAATCAGTCAGTTTACGGAAATGCGGAAATGATCAGTTACTTAATAATTCATATTTATGAATAATTAGTATAAGGTTTTTCGGCTGTTAGTTTAGGGTGAATCGCAAAAAAACTAATATTTAATAAAAACTAATGAATTATATTATACTAAAACTAAATTAAAGATACATTTCCATATAATACTACGACCTTCAGATACTACAAAGCTACATTTTTATAAAAAATAAAATAAAAAATAAATATAAATTAGAAGTCATTGTTTTTTAATTACAATTGTATTAATTGACGAAATTTGTTATATCAAAAATATTTGTAATTATATCTTATCTATATTTCTACTTTTAAGCAGAAGGGAAATCTCAATAAGTAAAAAAAATTGAAGAAAAATTTGATTTGAAGGCACTTGGTTGTAAAAACACGAATATTGACCTAGATTTTAGGGTAAAGATAGAAACCACTGCAGTTTCTTTATATTATTAAGATGTAATAATTCGACGATTAGAGTGTTCTTTTTAAAAAACAAAAGTGTAATTATTAAAATTTAAGAAAGAAGTATGTACGTTATTCAATAATAAATATCCCAACCGAGATTCAATTACACAGTCTACGGTAAGCAAAATTGAGAAATAATTTAGAGAAACGGGTCATGTAAAAGACTTCCCTGAAGGTAGTAGAACACAAATATCTGGAAACAAGAAACTAGATGTTCTGCTAGCCTTTAAGGATAATCCCCATACCAGTTTACGGCAAGTAAAGTTAGATAATGAGGTTGGCCGTCAAACAGTACTTAGAACGCTAAAAAAGCAGAAATGGCATCCTTATAAAGTACATTTAGTGCAGGAACTTATGGAAGAGATTTTGATAAACGAGTTGAACTTTTTGAAATTCTAATGGAAAAAAATAATAGAGACCCGATGTTTTTTCTTATAAAGCTACAATTCTCCTAAACGGTCATGTGAGTCGTTAGACTTTCCGATATTGGGTTACAGAAAATCCACACTGGATGCAGGAGTACCTTACTCAATACCCAGAGAAAGTGAATGTTAGGGCGGGAATAATAAATAATAGGATTACAAGACTATACTTTTTCGAAGAAACCTTAACAGGTCCTCGATATTTAAAATTTCTGCAGAACTTCTTGCTCCAAGAATTAAACCGGTCGTTTCCAAACAGAAATAATTTGTGGCTGCAGGTGGACATTGCACCTCCTACCTAACTACGTCTTCCTAAATCAGTGGAAAGGTCGAAGAGAAGCAATTGAATGGCCACCAAGGTCACCTGATTTAACTCCTCTCGATTTCTTTTTATGGGGATACTTGATAAGTAAAGTACACATAAATAGACCATAAACTATTAATGAACTCAGAGAACGGATACGCATTGAGATTGCAAAAATAACTTCGGAAGTTATAACGAAAGTTCGAGAAGAATTGCCTGCTAGTCTTTCGCATTGTATTTTAGCTGACGGTAAACAATTTGAGCACTTGTTTTAAATTTTGTTGTACTTAATTATAATACATGGTGATACAAAAAAAAGGGACCTTTTTTACAATCCAATAAAACTAGAAGTGATAAAAGAAATACATTTTATTCATAGTAACTGAAACCTTAAAACTTTCCCTTTACGCAAAATTAATGAAATTTATCATCTTTTAAAAATTACGTCCTTTAGATGGCGTCCTCCTGTACGAAATCTGCTGTTGAGATTCCTCATTGGCCAGTGCAGCATCTCAACTGGGATACTGTGAATTTCATCCCGAATTCTCTGTTTTAACTCATCCAGGGTTCTTGGTCGAGTCGCGTACACTTTACTCTTGAGGTAACCCCACGAGAAAAAATCACAAATGGATAAATCTGGCGATCTAGGGGGCCACCAAATCTAGAGATCACACGTTTACCGAACAATTCTCGCACAACTTTAATTAATTTCCGTGCAGTGTGTGATGTCGCTCCATCCTGTTGAAACCAGGTTTCAAAAATTCACATTATTCTGTGTCAGTTTATTTATTTATGTCCACTTTCCACAATTTTCTATGGTTTTGCCCGAAACAGTCTTGATACACGTGGAGAAAAAGTGTCATTAGAAAATTAGAACAAAAGCATGAAACGAATCTAAGGCAATAATAAAAATAACAAATCCAGGAACGCAAAAGTTTTATTTATGTCCACTTTCCACAATTTTCCATGATTTTACCCAAAACAGACTTATTTGTAACATTAAAAATGTAATAAATAATTTTTTTGACAACATACAAAAATGAATTACTTAGACATATTGATATGGATGATTAGATATTTAAAAGACCTTTCAATTGATGTATTGCACGACCCACTTTTCCATTTAAAAATTTTATTACGCTCACAGAGATGACGTCAAAATTAAAAAGGAGATCTGACGACGCGCCCATTTAAAAATAAAAATCGACGGGTTTCAGGATTTTCCCCTAGAATCGCCGATTTACGAAATTATGAATTTATTCCATTCAGTTGGATCATACTGTGTAATATTTAGTTTTATGATAGGTAGGTATATGATTTCTATAAAACTGACGTTTTATTCAGTGAAAATGCTCGCGATTACTTCACTTTATCACTTATTTTTATTCTGTTTTTCGTGTAACCATAAAATTCTGCTATAAACCCTCGAAAATCTTCAGTACTAGGATTTATTCGAGTTAGATGAGCAACTTAAAGTTGGAGCTTTTAAATCTTGAAAGAAAATAAGGTAATTTTAGTTAGACGCTTGCAAAACCAGAATCGAAAATTAATTTGTTTCTGTCGATAAAATAGAGGACAATAAGCTGCGATATATACGTTTCGGTTCACAGTAGTTATCCCCGAAGGTTTATTTACTGTCAATAGCAACTTGGCGTTGTTTGTCGCTTGTTTTTGCATGAAAGTTTCTGCTTTCCTGCTGAAGCGTAGACACGGTTCGGGTCGGGTCGCCTTTCGCCCCTGCACTTTTCCGGCCTCAGACAAAGGTACGCTCTCAGTGACGTCCCTCAAATTCATTTGTCATTTCCACACGATTATTATAAACTTTTTTTATTAAACGAAGACCGAAAACTCCAACTTCAGATTGAACAAAAAAAGGTTCTGAGCAAAATTGACTGATCGCCACGTTTCTATGGACAATCGCAAATCCATAAACCTAATAAAAGCTGAAAAGCTTCTACATACAATATACTCGTATCAAATTGCAAAACGCTGTGGATCTCTAATTATGTAAAATTACAAATACAGTGTTGAATTCGAAAACCAATTGTTGTAATGCACTCTATCGATTCCGAAAATAGTTAAAATTACATAAAAATCGTACATTTTTTGTGAAATTTGTGAGATTACGATTATAAAATTTCTGTTTTTGGATATTTATGGAGAATTGAGTTGTATTTGTGGAAAATCAGCCTCAAGAGTGGACTGTCACTTGCGAAAATTTGCTTTCAAAAAAAGGTCTAGGCAGCTGCAATTTTCTAACCAATTTGCAACGGAGGGTGTTGATGTCCAGGGTGAAAAAAATATCGATTGGTCTTACTCCAAAGTGAAAAAAAAAACACTTCAGTACACACTTTCACAAATATGTACAAAGTTTTATTATTTGTAATCAAGATTGTTTATATTAAAAAAGATACGGTTATGTCATATGAGAAACACATGGACATATTAATTGATTGATCAAGTAAACCATGTATTTAATAATTTGAATGAGGTAGAATCTCAACAATCAAAATTCGAAGAGAGAGCTGTCAAACTTTTCTACAGTTTTTATTATTTCTATGATTTCACAGCCATTTTACACATAATTTTTAACAATTTGACAACTAATCTTATGAAACTTTCTTATAATAACAAATTTTATTAATTTGAATTTAGATACTACACCATGTTTCTACTGAAAATAATTGTATACTATGAAATGTAGAAAATATAAATTTCTGCTTTTATGTATTTTGAATACATTTTTCGAAAAGTCCTAGTAAATGAGTCATGCAGGATATAACACAAATTGACATGGAGATGTTAGTACTTTGAGCCCTGAGGATGGTCAAATAAAGAGGCCGAAACGTTGACATTTGAAGTAAAAATTCATCTTTTCTCTTCACTGACCTATTCACAAAATTCGTTTTTTTTTCATCTTAAAATATACTAAAAGAGGTCAAATTTCATATGCATGGATTGCTTGGTGGTGATTCGTTAAAATATTTATGGCATGAAATTCTTTATATTTGTCAAAAATCTGTGATCTTCTATCAGATCTTAAGAATTCTGCGTTTTGGACAGCGAATTTGAATATATTTTAAAACGCCTTGGAAGACTGTGGAAATTCAGAAAAGTACTTATAGTTTATTTTTTCATATTTGTTATGAACAATTTCCACAAAAATAACTGTGACATTCAGTCGCAAAATTAATAAACCAATTACGAAAAAACATTTATTTTTAACATTACAAGCAGATCGTGATTTTTTTTATTAAATTTGCAAAAAACTGTCGTAAAATTACAGCTAAACGGTAAAAATATCTGTATTTTCTAAAATTACAGAGGTATTGTCAATTCGTTGTGAAATAAAAATTAACTATAACATACAACCGTAAAAGTATTAAGCCAATTAGAAATAAATGTTAATTTTTTAAATTTACAAGTAGAGCGTGAATTTATTGTAAAATTTAGTCGTAAAATTTCGAGTTAGGTTGTAAAAATATCTAAAATTATAGAGTCAATTGGTTGTGTTATTAAAAAATATCTGCGATATTCAGTCGTAAAATTATTAAATTATTTACAAAAAAACATTTTTACGTGAATTTTCTCTATTTTTCTTGTTTTCCTGATCATTTCCTTGTCCCCTATTATAAATTCTTCCTCTATTTTTTCTGTTTAGGAATGATTATTGTTATTGTAATTATTGTCATTGTTACATGAAATTTGCTCTATTTTCCATTTTTCCTGGTAGTCTTGTTTTATTTTTTTTTTCTGGGAAATTATTTTTTGATCTTTCTCTTTCCCCATTTAACTTTCGTATCTTGATTTCTTTTTTATTGATTGTGTGACTCTTACATTCCTTGTTCTAATAGTTCCCTCTATTCTACTAAAAATAATTAATAAAATGTTTTTAAATTCTTATAAACTATTAACAGTCTTTTCTTTGTAGAAAGCTAAAGTAGAAAGTTATCTAACTAACTAAAGTATCATGTCATCTCTATTTTTAATCAATTTTTACTTTAGGTTTTAATATATTTATAAATTTTATATTTATGTCGGAAATTATTTGCATTATTTCCATAATTTCCTGAGTTGATTCCTATACTAATATTATTATTATTATATACTTTTTCATTTACAATTTTAATTTACTTTAATTTACTTTCAACTTCAGACATAGTCTTGTTTATTTTCTTAAAATTTCCTTTATTTTATATTTTTAAATTGATAAATAATAGTAAATTTTACCTTGTCTTCTTTATTGATTAATTAAATTGATAACAATAAAATATTAATAAATAAATGGTTGCAAACAACTTTAATAATTTGTGATTTAATTTCGAATATTCGCCCATTTAATTCTCTTTGGTATAAATAATTAATTTATATAAAAAAACCAGAGAAATCAAAATATTAATTATCCTGAAATAATCGAAGTGAAATATAGATGGCTCAAAATATCTATTATATTGGTTTCTTGAGCACAGAAAAATTTATAGGGAGATGCAAGTTCAAAATTACAACCCCTCTTAAAATTCACTATAAAACCCTATTATTACGATACATATCTTGTATATTATAATTTAAATTATTAATTTAATATTAATATTCGAATGTAACCGTAACCATGAGATGATTTTACTCTTTCAGAGTGGTTAAATTAATTTAACACCTTTTATAAATTAACTTATGCTATTACCGATTGTAGTCACCACTTTCAAAGTTGTACTCATTAAATTATGTCACGATTTAATAATATATATATTAATTTAACAGTTTGATAATTTATAGCTACGGGTTACAGTACAAAACGAATAAAATAACTTGCATTATATTAAATGGAATATTATATATTATACAGGGTGGTTCAAAATTATCGAGCAATACTTCTAGGGGTGATAGTTTACCTAAAAATAAAGGTATCTTTTTATATACAATTTTTTCGAAAGCTCAATAATAAGGGAGATACAGGCCTCTAAAAATGTATAAAGATAATTAATTTTATGTTATTAATCATTTTCTCCCTTCTGATTAAGGAGTAGTTTTGCGGTAAATTACACTGATTATGTCGTATTTTTTTAAATATATAATTAAAAAATATTTGCTAATTAAGATTCTCTGGTCTTTTTTACGCTAAAAAGTACTTTTAATACGTTTACATACATAGCACCGTTTTTGAGTAATTTAAACTTAAAAGTTGACGTGGAATTTGCAAATAATAAGAAAAAAGTGTCTAATAACGCAAGTAGGCTTTGAAATCAACAAAAATGGATATTTGATTGTTTGTCCATTGAAATTCCTTGAAATCTTTTAGTTTTAATTTCTTAAAAACGATCAAATTTTGGGATGATACATCAAGAATAACTTTCTCAAGAATAAACTTCCATTATTACCCCTAGAAGTATTGTTCAACAATTTTGGACCATCCTGTATAGAAAATAATCAATCAGTAATAAAAAAAAATCAAACAGCTCATCGGTGATAAATAGATACACTTCATTTTGGAACAAAGTGATTGATTGATGATTGTATAACACTTTCTACTCGAGTACATGATACGTAATTATCAAATATTGATCAAATAAGAGTATGGCATAATTATTGTAATTTCGCAAGAAAGAGTGTGGACAAATTGATAGTCACATGCCCTGATGGAAAAACGAACATTTTCATTGAAATCTTATCGACTAATCGAAATTGTCGGATTTTCCACGTTGATTGCGAGGGAGATGAAAATCGAAACCGTCCCCAGAGGTTCCGCTGTTCCCCGAAGGGCAAAACGTTCCGTTTGTCCTTCCGGTGGTGTGCGCCACTGCAGCCAAGCGAAGGAAATAAATCAAACAACTGGGTCGAATCGGTGCCCGAAAACTTCCAAACTTGCTCTTCTTACCTACCTATCTATCTATAAAACACCCCACCCAACTTCAGACACTTATGTCTCTCTCTTTAAATTCAATGTCCGCCTCACCGGAGGGTCATCTGTTTCAGTTAAGGATTGTTTTTCCATTCCGGATTGCTTTCCGATGTTGAATAATCAAACTTTTGATTTAGCACGTGTCATGCACCGAAATGCAACTTCGCGAACCACATTTTCAAAATTAAAGTGTGCAAATTCATAGGGGAAGTTAGCGTCGCTGATACCAGATTTATTGCCGAACTGAACCGGTAATATATTAATTTTAGTTTTCACAAAATAAATTGGAAAATATTGCAAATTTACACGATTTAGGAACAATTGATTGTTCTGGATTTGTAAAATTGAATACATCTTCCATAGGCATTTTCTAAAATATTTATGTGAAAAATTAGTGCCATAATTTTGAAATCTGAATCAGATTTTGGTAAGTATCGAGAGCGTTGTTTTAATTGTCGCTCTTTAATTAAACTAACATTTGTAAAATTATTTTAAGTAATCCAGTATGGAAACCACTTTTGGAATAAATTTATTGTTTATAGACTTATGAAAAACACCTCAATATTTCTACTAAATGGTATGTTCTTCGAACAAAAATCGAAATATACAGGATGGTTAATTGTACATTTGGGTGAAAAGTTTGTGCAACATACGTCAATAGTAGAACTAAACAACGAAGGGGCCTGATGGTTAATCCCCAGTGCTCCTTGGGACTGCACCCAAGCAGGCAATCAGAAGGACTACTGGAAAGCACTAGCAGTCTCCAAAGATATTTGTCCCTGTTTGGGGCAGTGGAGGATCCAGACTACCAGAAATGGAGGAAACCTCCCTCCATTACTTGTGCAACTGTGAGGTCTACCGGCATCTGATAAGAGAATTTTTTGGTGTCGAACAGGTGGAAGCTGAAGACCTACCAGTCCTCTCATGGAACGATATCCTAATCTTCATTGGAAGGGCAAGGCGTTTCGAGGAAGGGCAAACGTAAGGAAGTAGTGAGGGGGAAGATTGGGGATGGCAAAAAGGACCTGAATAAGCCTACTTGCCAGGCATCAGCTTCTCCGCCATACTGCTACTACTACTAATACTAGGGATGATTACATTACTTAATTAATCTTCTTATTTAGTATAACAAGCCCTTCTTGTAGGTTGGAGATGTCATTTATTGATTTTAAAAATACAACAAAGTGGTTCGACGTACAGTTGAATTTTTATATCTCATAATGTTGGACCTTACTGTAACTTAATTATGCCTTAAGCCACTTAGTGCACTCGAGATCACGAACACTGTTTATCTAAATCAAGTGAGGAAACAAGTATTTCATTAACTTGTCAAATATAAAGTATTGACAGGAAAAATAATAATGGAAAGTAAGGGAAGATGTGGTTTCCTTCTCTGCGAAGTGATTTGAAGTGGTGACGCATCTCTTATTTTGTCTGTCTAATTGGGAGAATAGGCAATGTCTAATATATGGTGCAATATTAACTGTTACCTTCCATCGAACTATTTCAAGCATGAAAAAATATTGGTATTTAGTCGAACAATAACAAAGGAACTCCATTCAGAATGGTTAATGTATTGTATCACAAATAAAAAAACATAGAACAAATATATGAAATTGTTTTAAATATTCAAGTATTACTACGCGTGAAATTGCTGATATCGCAGACATCTCAGTTGAATGAGTACGACATATTTTATATGAAGAATTAGGTATTAGAAAGTTGTTTTTAAAACTAGTTCCGCATTCGTTTATTCAACAAAAGGTCATTCATAATAATACTGCCGATGAAAAAGCACATAATCAGCAAAGAAAATTTTTTGAGATGCAAAATGTATATTGCTTATTGATTATTTCTAGAAAGGTAAAACAATCAACTGCAACTATTATTCAGGTCTTTTGGATCAATTGGATAATAAAATTTGCAAATTTTCATTAAAATTTCCATAAAAGTATTTTGTCTATGGCTAAATTCAAGGAAATAAGGTACGAATTGCTTAAGCATCCACCTCATTCACCAGATTTCGCTCTTAGCAGAAATCTCAAACAATTCCTTCGTATAAAACATGAAGAAACCTTAGTAGCCGTCGATCGGTATTTTGCAGGGCATCTGGAATTTCATTGAAGGGATAGAATAAAATTAATGAAAGAGCGTTAGGCCAAGTATCTTGAACTTTTCACGCACCCTATAGTTTGGTAGTACATATTTTATACCACAGTGTTTCTTCAATTTTAATTTTTCTTAAATTGTAACTATTGCCATGAAAATGTTTTTCAATTAGGCGTAATATACATAGACTTTTCCAAGGTATTCGCCTGAAAAATTGGAAATAAGTCGACCACAGGGGGGGTCACAATTCTCCACTTTTATTTCCTGCCTCATAAATGATCTTCAGCAATATTTAAAATACACTTATATGCTTGTTTATGTTGATGGTGTAAAGATCAAGCGGGTTTCAGATTGCATTGAAGTTCAGTCAGATTTAAACTCTTTGTAAATGGTTCATGATAATGATTTGTACTTCAATATACAGAAATGTAAAATTCTATCCATAGATATAAACAGCAATTGGATTTTTTATATAGTCTTAATAATCTATCCTTAGAAACAGTCTGCCAAATTAAAGATTTGAGGGTTGTTTTGACCATAAAATTTTGAATAATTTTTGTTGACTATATTGTCTTATTAAACAAATTTACAAGTCAGTTTCAATTAAAGAGTTACTTTATCTTATCACTTGCTTGTTTTAAATTGTTTTTTCATAGTTTTATTTTTTTAATGAAATCAATATAATTCATTTGATATGGACTCGATACATTTAATAACACATCCTTTAAACTAAGTACTAGGGGGCCCTACATTTATAAACTAGAGTGAACTTTAAGGATAAAAGGTCCTAAAATCATGCCTCACCTTGCTGCTCTTTGATAACTTTAGAAAATTTAGTTTTTATTGAAGGTGAAAAGATGAATTAGTTTTATACCTGCTATTACACTAGGGACCTATATTTTTGTTACATTCACCGGATTCGATCTGATTATTTGAGTTATTTTTCTGGAGCCCCAAATCCACTCCAATTGTAGAATATTCGATTATTGAATTAAACATTGACGATGTTACAGAACCATTGAGTTGACGACTCTCAGTTTGACAACAATTTAAATTTCTTTTAAGGTCACGAGGAATAGAGTTTCCTTTATCGGTAAGTCAGAGTCTGAATATATTCGCATCCATTTTTGCTAATTTGATGAAAAGCGCAAGATACATAATAGAAAAAGTATTGTTCTGATGGCCGATAGGATAAATTGAATGAGGGTCTCACGAATGGCTTTTGTTTGCTCGTCTTTGCAAAGCACAAAGCTCACTTTGTTTTAATCAATCAACGGAAATTGCGAAAATCGGGAGCAGAAGCAGGTAATTCAATATGTCGGTTGGTCCATAAATGCGGCGATGGACAGGCAGGAGGCACAAGCATGTAGACAGACAGTGAGTCGGACAAACTAACGGACAACCAACAAATCTGCGAATGGGGCATTGGACAACGAACTGAACGGAATGGGACGATTCGTTAGCGTATCCAATTAATTCTTTGTTCAGTTACATGAGCAGGCGGACTCCACTTTGTGTTTTCATTTCATTGTCACCGGGCCGAAGAGCACATCACAAACTCTGATTTATTTTTCAGTAACGGCGGGTGCACAAACTAATATCTGCAAAGTTCCTAAAACAATGCTAATAATTTCCGACTTTCCACTTTCAAATAGACTCCCGTTTATTATTAAAAGAGAAAGAAATTGTTTTAGTTAAAGGAGTAAAGGGATTTAAGCTCATATTTTAAAAATAAAATAGTTTCGTGTGTACAATCTTTTTTTTTGTAAATGGGAATAATGTGACTAATTTTCTTCTTAACCAATTATTCGTTTCCTCCTCTAACCATTTTATCAATTTATTTTGTCTCGCAGATTCCTTACTTTCATGTTTTTCATTTTTTCTTTATTATTTAGTCTCCATTTAATAATTCCATATTTGTAAATGTTTTTTCGATCCCCAGCCTTTCGATAAAGTATCGTTTGAAGGTCTCTTTTTCGAATTGAAAACGAGTTAATCAATTTTTAAAATCGTACCTATCAAAAATATATTTCAGAATTAAGCAAAAACTCAATGAAATTAGGGCAGGGGGTAATGTACTCGATTCATTCTATCAATTATTTATTAAAAACCAGGGAATTCTTAAATTTGCTCTTCCCAAACAGGTATAGTATAGTCTGGTTTATATCAAAAACCATTATTAAATTATTATAGGGGCTCTTTAAAAAAAGGCGTTAGTAGGTGATTTTTTTGATGATAAAATTTATTATTTTCTTTTTTCACCAGTGTTTTTGTAATTTCAAATGAAATTTAGAACATTTTTAATTATACAAACCATTTGCGTAAATAATATACTATATAATATTTTCATTGATTTTTGAAATAATAAATAATTAAGAGTTATGAGTAAGTTAAGAGAGAACGACTGAAATTAATTTATAAACATATTTGATGAAAGAAAGAATGTATAATATTATCGAAATTATTTGTGTGAAATAGGAAGAGAAAGCAGACGCAAACTAGGGAGTTTAAAAGAAGTGGAAGCACTAATTTCGTAAAATTGGTATAAAACATAAAAAATAAAACATTTAGAAAAGTATGGGTCAAAAAATAACGTGTTGTGGCGTTGTAAATTTAGCATTGGTCAGTGGAGTTAAGATAACACCCTCTGGAAAAAAAAACAGTCTTATCGTGGGACTCAGAACAGTCTGATCCTGAGGGCCGGATATCCTTGAATAGGAATTAGGTTTTCTTGACAATAAGTTACTTCTGTCAACAAGTTTAATTTAAAGTAGAGCTTTATGAAATTTATTTCAAGTCCTAGAAATGTTTTGTCTTTTTTCGCGGTTTAAAAGTCATTGTTTATCTTTACATTTTTTTTCTATCAAGAGAGAACAATTTTTTAAGGAAGCGGTAAATAACGAACAGGGTTATTTGTTGCTATGTATGACAATTCGTGTCAGTTGAGGTGTTATCAATGTCATTTGGAAATTATTTTATTTAAGGGGATTATTACCTGAAATGCGAGCTGCAAGACGAGGGCGTTAGCCCGAGTCGGTAACAGCATGACTATGTTGTTAATAGTAGCAGCGTTTTATCTACGACTACCGAGAATTATCAACAATTGAAAATATGGTTAAATATAAATGATATTTCGATTTAATTCATGTGACAATTGGCGAATACTTTATTTAACAGAAGTTATTTATTGATATGACAACCTGACAGTTTGTTAGAAATAACGTCAAATATTTTTAAAATCTCTTAATTTGTAGGAAACGCATTAATATGAGTGAGTCTGAATCTGAAAGTGACGCATCAGATATCGAAGGTTGTGTAATCAAAGCAATTTCGTTACTATGTGCACAAATATTACGAATAAATTACGAAAATAAAATAACGGATAGCAATAAAAATTCTAGGATATATGAATTGGTGAATGACCTATATATGATCTATATTAATAAATAATTACTTTCAGATTTTTTTGTGGATAATTAAATTTTGGTTTTAATTTCATTATTCAACTGAGTTAGATAATAGCGTTCAATACCTAACTCAAACGAATTTAAGAAGAACTACAACCAGTTTTGTCAATATCTAGCGACAAAATAAATCCTCATAATTTTGTCTCTTTTTGAGACATGTTTGAGTGCTAATAAACAACAAAAATATACTGCATGCGGACATAAAAACGTACGTTTATGACAAACCGGAACAACCGGCATTTTTCATTCATTAAAACATTGTTTGAATTAGAATTTCGACTGGTGGAAAGAATATTTCGGATGAGCGACGTTGAATATAATTTTTTGAGCAAGTTTTGTCGGTAAAACAGCCAATTGTGACCATCTACATATCGTTGCAATGTAAATATTTAAACAATAATGTGTACAATTTGTTTCAGGGTTGAAAAAATATGTGCAAATGCTTAATTTGCAGCATTATGTTTTGAGTTGATGTGGTCGATTGCAGGTGAAAACAAGTAAATCACTAATTAAATAATATAAAGCTTGATATATACGGGCAGGGTTGAGGATTATTCTGATTTGGGGCTAAAGAAATTTCTTTTGCTGATATCCAGTGCCGAGATTAAGCACCGTTCCTGCAAGATTTCATTCTACATTATAAAGTTATTTGGTTTTGGCAGAGACAATAAAGTGTACCAACAAGGAGGAATTACGTGTTTAAGTGACGTCTTGGATGATATATAACCTCACCTTCTAATAACATCACGTAAACCATAAGGAACGCTGTTTGAAAATCGACAAACATATTGCCTCTTGCCTCGAATACAAAGCCGTCGCCGTAGTATATACTGATACTTCATAGAGTTCGTTTTATGCATTACATAAAGAACAAAATGAGGGAGAGCTTACATTTATTTTAACTGCATTTTATTTATTGTACAAAACAGAGTAAGTACATATCACAAGATATGGGATGGTGGAGTCGATTTTTATTCATTATGAAAGCAAGTAATTTAACTAGAAACATGTAGTTCTTGCCCAAATATATTTTTTTTATTTAATTTATTCTGAAAATTTGTAATCAATCTTTAAACTACCGAAAAGCAACTAAAGCCGGCAACACCGATAACTCAGTCAAGTATAAACAATATCTTGTTCAAATTAACACAATTTTATGATTCTTCAGGTAGATATTCCTTGGTTACATAACACACATTTTTATTAAAAGTGTGAGGTGTTGCCACCTATACATTTTCGAGTAAGTGTTAAAATGAATTTTTATGTAAACTAATGATATTAGAAAAAAAATATTAGAATATTGTGTTGAAAATGACATGTTCTACATACAATTTAAAAATATGCATTATTATTAACTAAAGAAGTTTGCCCTTTTATTTGTCCTTTTCGGACTGCAGAAATCTCTTCAATATGCACTAATTCTTGAAATTATTTTTTAAAGACACTTTATGATAAAAACTCGTAGAACTATCAATCATACATATTATTTAAAATACATCACACTTTTCTATTACAAACATTTTTTTATTGTCTCCGGCAAATTCGAATGTGTATAGGTATTTTGTGAACATATTTTTTTTCTACGAGGTACAAAAATTAGTTTGTATCGCACACATTTTAGTTTAGAAGTACTTTTTCGCACTAATTTAGTTTTACTTGCATTTGCGAGCAAATTATTGAGTTACTTCTCTATGAGAAACCAGTTAACCCTTACTTTCTGCACCCTCTTAGGAAAAGAACTGTTTCTTGTAATTTTTTTTATTTTTTTCTGTTTATTGATTTCGAATAGTAGCTTAGCTTACCAACCGGCAATGAGTGACGTAATATATATTTAATAATTTACTTTTTTTTAAAAAAACGTTTTACTCAAATTACGAATTTATTATTATTTAAAAATTACTTGCATAAATATAAAATATTGGTGTAATAATCAATAAATCTGTACAAGTCTATTTGAATCAATTATTTTTTACAGGATGTTATTTTTTGGTGAAGACATATGGTCAAATGGTTAAATTTTTTTAAGTCGAACCTCAATTTAATATCTCATTCAATTATTGTTGTAATACTATTTAAATTATTCATTTTTGCTCGTTACAAAATATTACCCTGTAAAAGTTTTTAAATATCCTGTTGATTTAGAATCTACGTGAAAAAGTAAATAGAAATTACCAATCACGGTGTCAATTAAACTAATAACATTTTTAATGTAGAAAACTCGTAATATATTAATAGTAATTAATAGTAATTAATAGTATAAATTCAAAATATATATTAAAATTGTCAATCAAAAATATTAAAAGCCGGTACTGATTTCGTTTTTAAAATTAAAAAATCATAATCTAAATCTTAAACATTTAATTTAATAATAATTCACTGCATTAGGGCATGTGTTCGAATGAGTTAAATATATCCTATTTATTTTTAATCTTATTTAAATCAGAAACACCATTTATAGTGTTAGTTACAAATTAATTTATTTTAAACAAGTTAAATTAATCAGTCGATCGCCATCAATTCAACAGTTAATAATTCTATTAGCTATTTCTTATTTTCCACACTGAAATTAAGTTGTTAATCGCCAGAAACTAAAGAGTTAACAGATATCTCTAATTGTTGCCCATCATCCTCATTGAAATAATGTTTCATAATCTCAATTCAGTAAAAATAATGAAAATTCTGTAATAGATAAATTTAAGTAGTGATGAATTGTGAAAAGAATAAAAATGGAACGTTTTTATGAATACTGGGAAATTTAAATTGTTTATTTCGTAAATGTTTTTTAGTCACATTCATTAAAAAGTACTCAGTTTACCATTTATTTTGGCCGCAGTAAGTGTTTTAGAAAATGATGTCCAAATGATTTATACACAATAATTTTGAAGTGCTCTAACCTCCAATACAGTCCATTTGTCGATAAAACCATAAGTATTAAATTGTTTAGTTGTTTGGTTCATATAAGTAACAATAAAATGTACTCTTGCATAATTATAACATTCCTGAGAACAAGGAAATTTGGGAAATATTTGTCAAAATTTATTAATATGAATATTTACAATTTTCCTGATGAATAGGTACGTACTGTATAATAATAAATCTTTAATAAAAAAACTCCTTTTATCATATTATCCTGCTAGATCAGAGATAACCGAGATAAATGCGTTTTGTTTTATTTGAGTTAAATTCCTTCAGATTTTGTGCAAAATACTGCAAATTAATTTACATAGTTTCATAAAGGATCTTTTTCCATCCTATAAATCTGAACAAAGCTACAAATATTAAAAGTTTTTACATCCGTTTCCATTGTTATCCTTCGGGCAGTGTGTGCACAACAATTTCAATTGGCGTGTGAATTCAAATAATTTTCAATTTTAGCCAGCAGTTATATAATAATGACTTAGAGAACATAACGAACACGGGCGGGACTTGCAGCAAAACTCGAAGTTTGTTCAACTTTATAACATCAAATATTACAAGAACTGTGACAAGTGAATAGAAAATAATGTTAATTCGATTGTTCCTCGTTTATTTGAATGTTACATCTTTGACATGCAATTTAATGTTTTCCTTTCTTATTTTTATTTTATCTCTTGGTAATTGGTGGTTCTCATCTTTATATTATATCTAAATACACCAGGTACTATATGATGGCGGATTTACAAATATATTTGGTGAAATGGAATGCTTCAGATCGTGATTCGTATTATTTGCAGGAAGTGAAAATCAGAATTTCCAAATCAATGTTAATTTACTATGTAGTTTGCTAGTTTCACTCAATGTTATACAAATGGATTTTTTTTATTTTACACTTGGTGTTTTATTATTTTAGTGCCACTTTAACGGTTTTCACTAATATTTTACTTGAATACAGTGTAGTCAATTTGCTTATATCTTAAAATAATTAAAGTGTAAGAGAGATAAATAGGTGATATGTTTGGTATTCGTGTTCTAGAAACTACCAAGTTAACGCTTTTTATATAAGTATTAGTTAATGAAGAAGTGAAATAGAGAACATATTTGTTTTTTTAGGTGTAAAATATTTTTTTTCTGTAATACATTTCAGATGATGTTAATGTTAATAAATTGAATCTGTTAGGAAATGTTATTAAATAATAATTTTGCTGTTTAAAATTCACTGAATTTAGAACAGAGGACGTTTAGAAATTGTAGTAATTCTGTCTCAAGTTCTCTTAGTGCTAATTTAGTTCTAAAATTGGGATCTTTAATGATGATATTTTTAATTATTGTTAAAGCTCGAGCGGGTACTTCCGGATATGTAGTTGAAAAAAGTTTGACGCTAAAAGTGGTAAGTAGACCGAGTGGAAACATAATTTTCATGACGCGACGTGTCAGCCGTGTAATTCTGATGATAAATATCCTCAAATAGTTAAACCAGTCCGGAGTTAAATGTTCGCGAAGTTCTTTTAATTCTTGGCTGTTTGGTGTATTTAAGATGTCGGAAAAAACAAAAGGGCGCGATTTAAATTTCTACCACGGACGTAAATTCTCTTTAATAACATACATTAAAACTTTTAGAATTCGTTGGGGAAGAGTAAAGCTCTACTAATTGCATGAATTAGAGCCAACTTACATTCATTCTGATTCTTTGCGACTGCAAGAACCGACCGACGACCAAATTAATTTATAGTGTGCCTTCACGACGGTGCCACGCCATTTTGTTTTCGAATTGCCACTTTGCCGCTTTCGCCAATCATTGCCTATCGCTAATCTTGTTTCAAAATAAAATTCAAAAGAACTCAATGCACAGGAAACATTCCAAACACATGAAATCCTGTGTCCATTCCCAAGGAAGTCAACACAGCGGGTGTTTTGTCTGTGCTTATTTGATAATGTTTGTAAATCAATAAATAAAAGCAACTGTTATTTTCATGAAAATAAATAACAACAGCTCCCAACTATGTCAAAATATTAGTTCCTCTACCACGACTCTCCGACACAATACAGATTTGTTTTAAAAATGTTTTTGCTCTGACTCCCTTGTGTAATGGTTCCATCTATCTGGATAGAGATGGAATTTTCTGTTTATTTTGGGTTCACTATATTTCTTCTCTGCTTAATTGTACGTTTTCTGTTTCTGAATCACTTAGTTTAAACAACCAACATTTTCCAAAAGCTTCTATTAATTCTTCCTACCTTTTTATATTTTTATTATGGTTCTTTCAATTGATTAAATTTTAGGATAAGTCAGGTTTTGGTGGCTCATTTACATTATTTAGGCATTGGTTAATTTCATTCAGTTGGGTTTCTTTTATGTTATTTTTTCTACTTTTGATTGTAAGAAAAATAAAATACAAGCTAAGTTTGGTCTAATTGAACATAACCGATGTTTCCAACTCCTTGAACATTAAATATTCGTATTTTCTTAAAAAACATTTAGTTTAAATTAAATAGTGTGCTTGACAAGGAAACAATGACTTGCTGAACAAAAAAATTGCAGCCACTTCGAGAGTCAAGAAAGTAAAGTGTTTAATTTCCTCGTCTTTTTTTTTCGGGAAATAGAATAAAATATTTTTTATGAGGAACTTCATCAGTGCTTATCATTATTAAAATCTTAAAACCGAGACGTAAATTGCCTTAGGCAAGGAAATTTTAATTATAATGCTACTTTATAAATTTATACCCAAGGAAAGATGAAGAAAGAAATTGAGATAACGTTTTGTATAGTCTTTAATTTAATTATGTTTTTCGAAATTGCTTTGAATACACTTTTTATTATTAACTTATAGATTATGCTATTATTTTTAACAGTATCGAATAAGATAATGGACCGATTATCGTGACTTTACGAGTAAATTAGTACTATTGAAATATTTCTAAATAAACTTACTGCAACAAGCTGGAATTCTGTCATAATTGTAGAAGACTTTTAGCTCCATGAAGGTATGTTTTTATCTTCTTCTTTTCTACGCTTCTGCTCTTTTAATGAGCTGTGTCCATGGGACAATTTTTCCATTGTTTTTATCAAAAGTAACAAAAACACGACATATGGACATTTGACTATTATGACATATTTTTCTGACTTTTAAAGATAACAATTCTCTTTATTAAGCCACTTATATGTATTACATTCGAAATATATGAAAATACTTTAACTGGTTTTTCTTGGTAACATCAAATATGTTATATTATTGTTACATTCAGTTAAATAATTTAAATAATACATATCTTGAATTTTAACAGTCTTCCAAATCGTTTTAATATGTATTCGTCTACCTAGATTTCGGTATCTGACATTATCATTTTCCAAGACAGAAAGAAATTTGACAGATCTTTTTTGAAAACGTAAATAAATTTCATGTCATAAACCTGACAACTAATCAGTATTAAGCGATATTCTCCTTTTCCTAAAAATATATTTGATTAGTATTATTTAGTTCAAAAGGTGATCTAAGATAATTGAACTTCCCAAGTTAAGTTGTTCATTCAATAATGTATATTGAGGATATTTTAGGTGTTTTTTTAGTTTATATTCCTCCAAACAACCAAATTCTTCTTTCTTGTCACTTATATGAAGTACTTCCACTGTTGTTTCCATTGTGTTATTAAGTGCAGGTTTGTGTTTGGTGTCACTGTGGTGTGACTTATTTGGTTGTTTTAACCTATAAGCTCACAGTAGCGTATGTTAACTTTCAACTTTAAATACTATTTGATATATATTCGGCCATATAATGTGTAAAGCGACAGCTGACAGATAAAACCATGTTTGCTTTCACAATACGAAATTTGACCTAGTGCCCCCATTTGTACTTCATTCCCACACTTTTTACTCTGGTATAAATCTATTTAACCCAGTTATTTTATCAGTAAAAGCAAAGATTGGCAACGTGACTCTGTGAGATGGCGAATACTATAATGTCGGGTGTTTCCCTTTTATTCCACAGAGTTATCAATTAATAATGTATCCTAGAGAATATAATAGAAATTATTTATTGCCCTCGGCTACGGCCACCTTTGTTCCGAGTTTCGCATTTCTCCCTCAACTCGAGAGGGAAGAAATAACTCGACGCGCTCGGATTATTTGGAATAATTCTGATTATCGCAGTGGTGTACTACAAATTTAACATTATTAATTAGCAATCAGATTTATTATAATAAATAAACTGCTATTTGTGGAACAAAAATATCCATATTATATATTTTTGTTATGTTGTCTAAAATAGTTGTAAATATTAAATATCACTCTCTTTTCATTGCGTCACAAATGGTCTAATTTTTAATTTTTTGACTGGTGAATTAAAACAATTTACTTCTTTTTTCAGTCATTACTATTTTTCACGTTTATCGAAAACTAAATAACTGAATCTCTCCGAACTTGAATAAAATATTGATTACTTATTGGAACTGTTGCTATTAAAATGTAATTATTCCTATCTGTTACGGTTACGGCTATGACTGGCGTTAATCCTTTTAGATACTCTACCATAACAATGAAAAATAGTAAAATGATACGAGTACCATAATCCGAGAAATGTAATGAAAAGTTTTGTACAGAAGTCGTCGAAAGCAATTTAAAATTAGTTACAAATTTACCGCATGTACCATACTAAGATTTGCGCAATAAATTATTTATTAGTAATGAAGTATAACAGGAAATTTTAATTTTGTAAATTTATTGTATACTCTTCGGAATTTATTCGATGACAATTATTGGTATATTCGATGTGACGGTTTGATTGATTGGTAGGGGTCATTAAGAGATGATAACCGTTCCTGTAATCTCCAGAGCTTCCAGACCGCATCCAGTGCGGGTTTGCGCGTGTTGTGGTCGTTTCAACGTATCATCATCAAGTGGCCGCTGTTCTGGCGGGAATCAAGACACCAACTGAATACTAACGGTCATTTTGTCCCTCATTTTTGGCTTCGAATATCCCCACAGACCGCACCGCCCTTAACAGCCCTAAATTATCTAAATCGAAAAAAAATTGTTGCTGAAGGGATTGTTCTGACGGTTTTTCCGGCTATACAACGTTTTTTATTACCTACATTAGCTCATTTCCCGGAAAATTTTAAAATATAGTCCCTTTTGCCCTAGACTAATGGTATTAGAAGAATTTTCTTACTAGCGCAACAAAAATTGTATACAAGTTGGTTGATCAAAGGTCATTTTAAATATTCAATTTGAGCATGGTTATTTTTGAAAAAAGCAAAGATTACAAACATTTTATTACGTATATTACAAAAAATACAAAAGATACTATTTTACATGTAATTTTAACAATTCTTACATCAATTCAGTTATAATAGTCTTTATATTTGGCGATAGTTTTCTTAACGGCAGTGGTTAATGGATATCTTCCTCTTCCACAAGTACCCGAAAAGTCATCTTCGTCTAAGGTCCACAGCATAATTCCTCCTAGTCCTTTGCTCAAAGCAAATTTAACCTTTTCTTCAACAGATGTCTCGTTTTCGTATCCCACCCACTGGTCGGTGTCATACACCAAATGTGGCACTTTTTGCTCGTCGTCCCAGTAAAAATCAGTTGCAGAATCTGTTAAACAGTAGTCACAAATCTGAAAGAAGATTGAAATTGAAAATGTTCTTGAAGCTTTTTTTATTTAGTTTACATCGTTAAATCCCAGAGTTCCTTTAAGTCCTGTAAATACTCCTGGATTTCCTGGACCTGCTACTGGATCGTAAAGATTTCTTTTGTTAACATCTGCGAGTGTAAAAGTCCTTCCATAAGTGGCTATACCCAAATTCAACTTCTTAGGTTCTCCGAATTTATATAGCCAATACTCTACAGCAGTGGCCTTGAAAGGAATAAAATATTTTTAATTATACTGGGAGATTAATTTCGTACTTACCACGTTATAAGTTTCGTTTCTTGGGTGCTTGTAATCAAAACTAGAAGCATGAAGTGGAGAAATATGTCCAATGAAGTTATCAAAAGCACCATGATAATCGTAAGTCATTAAGTTCAAGAAGTCCAAATATCTAAAATATAAGATAATATGGTTATGTCATTTGTAAGAATAAAATAAGTAAACTTACTTGAATATTTCAGGATCGTAGGCAGCCTCTATTTTTTCAACAGCACCAGCCACCGCAGCTGTTAGTAACTTGCCATACGGTTGAAGAATTTCTTTGAAATCTTTCAGAAGCAGCACATAATTTTTCTGCAAAACAGAAAATATGTAAATGGATACATCGCGCTATGAAACACGGAAAAAGGTTCATAATAAGCCTTAAAAAATATTTGAAGAACAATATCAGATTTAGAAGAATTTGGCGAAGAAAAAAAGAAGTTAGATGGAAGCAAAAAATTAGAGCTAAAAAATATTGCTCATGAAAGAAACATATTACTCAGATATTTTTAATGCAAATCAACCTCTTAGGTTTTTTATTTTGTAACTTATCAGCAATCAGAATAATTGGACACTCTATAAGCTATTGCGTTAACATGAAATCCCAAATACCTTGACAGAGGTTTCTCCAGCAAGGAACTTCTTGGACTTCACATAAGGTCATTTAGGCAATTTCTTTTTAGTTTCTTGACTATGTTTTATAAAAGAGGTCAGAGCAATGCATTGGAATAGTGTTGTTGCATTTGGTGCTCCTGTCTTGGATAATATTTTGAACAAAGGGAATTCCCTAGGGCTTTTTTAATGTTTATTACTATTATCTTCTTATGTTGTAGTATGCCGTATCGTAAAAAAATATTGTGGATGTTATTTTACTCATATTTATGAAGTTGGAAGGAGAGTATAAGACAACTAAGAGAAACTAATTTAATTTACTAGTATAAATCTCTGAGAAACTTGTCAGTAATTGCACTTATAACTTTAGGCAGATGCGATGCCACAGAGTTACCTCGGTTGGCATAAAATACACAAACGTAGTAAGATAATTTCATAATTACGTCAAAGTAATTAATTTGTTTACATTGTTTGTGTAGAATTTTATGCCTAGCATAATTTGATTTTGTTTACACAACAATGGACTGTATTTTTAAGTGGATACTAAAAATTATCTATACATAAATACTACATGCTTATCGTGTTAAACAAATAAATATCATCCAATGAAATAAATGATAAACTGATTTATTGTTTAACAACTTTAATGAAGATAACTAAGTTCAAAATATACACATTAACGATAACATTGCTGCGCGAGTTTTTGAGTGGTTTACATAATAAGTTGACAAAAATTTCCAATGATTCACTGATAGCAACTTAAATATGTGGTTTGAAGAGTCATTAAACTTTTAAACTTAATTTTGGGGTGACGATTTATATTATAAATTATGTGAAGGGCGATAAATAACTTAAGAGAATCTATTTTGGAGGGGTGAGTGACTTCTTAGCGACTCGTATTCGTTCTGGAGTCACTGAGACTTTGGGGGTGATTATTCTTAGTATTGATTAAGTGTGAGCTCAAAGAGGGCTGTTTTCATTGGATTGGAGTATGTTAGCGAAATGTTGATTGGCTAAAGTAACAATTGCGAACGTGACAAATTGCATACATAAAGTTATTTTTTGAGATTGTACAGGGTTTACTAATGTGATCTAAATATTATTTTAACTCGTTTAAAATGAGTGTAGTACTGACGCCTCTGTCAAAATTATTTGTAGTTTGTTCTTTTCTAATTGTTGTGACTAATTTAGAAAATGGCTTTTTCCCATGCGATTTTTATGTGTTTGACCCATTATAACAATCATGGAGAGATCGCGGTTCAATAACCGCCTCATGCCTTAATGTTACATTTAAATTAATTGAATAAACACTACTTTAATGCCTCTAAAGTCGTTTTTATTGAACTATCCGCGTATTTGTGTGTATAAATATTGATTAATTCTTACTTTGTCGTGTTTTGAAGCGCCATCTCTTAAAGTTGGGTACTCCCAGTCTACGTCAACCCCATCAAAGTTATATTTGTTCACCAATTGAAGAAGATCATTGCCCAGTCGCTTTCTTTTTTCAGGATCGGCGGCTATTATTGAAAAATTTCTGGAGTTCGCGTTCCATCCTCCTAAACTTACGAGTATTTTCAAATTTGGATTTTGGCTTTTCAGTAGTTGCAAGTGCCTGAATTCCTCTAGAAAATATATAATTATTCGGTTGATTTTAAATATTTTACGTATTATGCAGATAAAATGTATTAAAATATTTACCATAATGTCCACCATTGCCTGGATCGTTGGATTCCCACGGGTCTATTATATTTAAAGATCCATTATCAAATAATTCAACAAAGGCGAAATTGATGTGGGTACATAAATCTGGATCTATTTCATTAACTGTGAATGTACCAGAATGGTTTCGGTAAATCGACCAACTGGCGAAGTAACATACTAATTTGTAATCATTTGCTAAAAAATAAATTAAACAGATTGTAAATTGTAATAAACCATTAAAATAACGAAAAAAACCATCAAATTTTGGAAAAATGAAAAAATATCAAAAAAAGTTGTTTTGAAGTGCTTAAGTTGTAGTAAAATTGATAATTCACAGTCTGATCTTTAAATATTAGTAGTGGAATCGATTTGCAGTTTTTTTAAATTTTATTTTATTTTAACACTGTTAATTTTCTTATTTTTGCCTACAGCCCCGTTTTCTAAAAATTTAATAAGATTCAGTTTCATTTTAAAAACGAGAGAACTACAAATAAAGCAAGGAATAGAACACTCTGAAATAAATAATAAAGCTTTTTTCTATATTTCTTCAACTTCTTCAATAATATTGTAAAATGTTGTTATTCCACATTTGTGAGACATCTAGTGTCTACAATCATTTTGTTTATATTCTGCTATTTGTTGGTTTTCTTCTTCCCTATTTTCTACTCTAATTTGCTCAACTTGATAGATTTTCTGAATTTGTTCTTCTGTTTATTCCATAACTTTTTCTGCTCTTTGCTTTTGTTGTACTTCTTTATCCAAATTTAATTAAATTTTCTTGTCACTTCTAAATTCCATAAATTCTCTTTTTTAATTGTTAATTATTTATTTGTTAGAGAAAAGTATTAAATTTACTTTTTTTAATGGTTAATTTAATTAAAAATATTAAAATATCTAAAATTATATAGTTGAAAGCAATTTTTATAATTTAATAAATAATTTTTATTATTAGGTTATTTAATATTTTTATAAATGATTAGATAAATTAAAAATATTACTTAAAATGAATCAGTCAAAAAATTATTGTAAAAAAATTGTAGTGGGGTTTTGTTATTGCGCTCCAATTCTATAGATGATTTTTTCAAATTTTATCAGATGAAATATAAAATCTGTTATAATATATATACAGAGTGTTACAAGCGTAACGGGCCTTCCTATTATGTTTAGGACATGTTGTTTTTATTTTTTAATATTATAAACATAAATAGTAGCTAGAATTTATAATTATTTTGTAGTACCAGCGTATCTCAGAAAAGTGCAGTGTATTAATATTATGTTTTGTGAATGAGACAGCTTTGAGATTCAAAACAGACTTTTCGTTTTAAATTTTAAGTGTAGTATTTCCTAAAATTAGCACAGAGAGTAGATTTCAAAATAGTTAAATATAATAAAATATTAAAAAAACATCATTTTGATGTGCCACGCTTTATTGAAACATGCTATATACCATAAAACTTTTAGATTTTAAATTTAAAATAGCGCTTGAATAATTGTTTGTTGCTTGTTTATTGGAGTTTAATATAAGTAATACTAAGTTTAGGTTTCAAGATTAAATTGACACATATTTATCTAATAAAAATATTTACCTTTTGTGTAGGCTGAGAAGAAAAATATCGTTGCAATTGCACATAAAATAATTTGTGGTTTCATCTTAACAACGTAAAAATTGTATCTCCATATATTGCCAACACTCCATATATTTATATATTATACTTATACTTTTATTTGTTTCGGTAGATATTAAAAGAGACTAATCTTTTCACTAATCTAGTTATTATGTATTGTTTGTTTATCTACATGATAAACTAAGATATTAAAATTAGATTAGTTATTGGTAGGTACTTACCTTAAGATTATACGGAGTGTGGCATTTTATAAATTTATTTTGTGTTAGAAAATATGGATTTATTAAGACATTTATCTTATGGTCCTGATTTATTCCCCACTAATTTACAATCGTGGATTATAACAAAACAAAACGTATATCGTGCATGTTTTCTATTGTCCTATCAATTTCTTCTTGACATGCTCTTTCTTCGAAACATATAAAATATGAACTACTTTCTATGGAAACTATTATTATAGTGTCTATTGAAAAAGGAAAATGAAAAGCGTTGGGGCGGTGCAATCGTGACGTGTTCTTTGAAATCGATGAAGTTGTCAAAAATAGTAAGCAGCAATCGAGTAATGTCTAGATAAGAAAGTTTAATTTAAAATTATCATTATTTGGTGAACATTTTAAATCGAGTCTGGTTTTGGCGAACTTTGAAAGCAAGCGTGATAAAGGCACATCCCTCATTCCGGGGCTGCGGCGATAGAATGACATGAAAAATCGTTATTCAATTGTCAATGCTTTGGAAATATGGAATACATTTTGGCGCAAAGATAGCAAGAGACCAATTTATATTCGAAATAATGAAATTTTCTCTCCGTTCAATAATTCGGCTCAATTTATGGCCTGATTTTTCGTGGCTTTGCGTTAATTAAGTTTTTCAGGAATGGACTGTTAGACATTCGCGTCTAATTGGATTGGGATTTTTTTGTATTTTTTTGCTTCGTTCCTCGTTGTAGATTTATGTACCGAAAGGCATTTTCACGGATATTTTATATAGATATGTTTCATTGGTTGCAAGTAAATTTAGTATGAACCTTTTACTTTATATCGAATTTTATAATACATTGTATAAAAAATATTTGAATGGTTTCGTTGCAGAAGTTACTCAAATGGTTTAACAAAAAACACAAATGTTAACTTTTAAATGAAATTAACACATAGTTTGATTTGAAAAATATAGTTTACAGAAGAAAAGGCCAAACATGGTCTCATCCTAGGCACGGAAATCAAAGTTTAATTTAAAAAAAATACAACTTTTATATAAAAAAAAATAGGCTACTAATGTGGATGGTCTGGGAAGGACTGTACTTTACTTCTATGTCCGATAATCTTTTATTTATTTGGTTTTACATTAATTCGACGCTCATTCGTCGGAAACTCTTGCCTAAAAAAGGCTAATTCGCCCGGAATGATTATGCCAGTACTGTCATTGTCATCAAAGTTTATAAATATGGCAAATTATTAAATTACTCGAAACAAACAAACCAGGGAATTAAAAAAATTGTACCTATTCTTATTGCTGAATAAAGGTAATAAAATATTCCCCTGAAACTAGTGAGGACCATTTTTTTTCTAGTGTATCCAAAGGGCGAAAATTTTATTTGTCAAAAAAAATACACTGAGGCAAAATTACCAAATAAATTTAAATAAGACCTTCTAAAATTTTTCACCCGAATCTCAAAAAATTGCCCTCTTCTCCTGGAATTTAGCTAACGCTAATAGATATAATTATTCTCTTTTAGACACACGAAAGAAAACTCAAAAAAATTTTAAACAAAACATGTCTAATTCTTAAAAAATGAAAATGCAAAGTCTACTGCAAATTAACTTAGCAGTAGTAATTGCAAAAAAAATAATAACTCCAAGGGATTTGTCTCGCAAAGACTGATTTAATAAATTTTTTTGCTCTTACTCCTTTCTTTTACTTTACAGTTTATTCTATAGTTTTCCAAAATTTCAAAGAATCAGCTTACCTTACATTGTATCAAGGTTTTTTAAACTTTTTTTTCGGTAGTTGATCTTTATTTTATTGAGAACTGCATTATTAACGAGTTGTTTTTGGTTTCCAGATTTCAACAGAAAGTGTGTCGATAAATTGTATATTCTCTATTTAGGATTTAATTTAATTTTTAAATTTTTACTTTCATAATCTCTAATTATTACAGAAGTTTGAAGAGAGGATATTTGTATGTAAAACATACCAAAATAATACGCCTTTTTGGATGGGAATTTTTTGTATTTTTTGTTTTGTTTCTTGATGTAGATTTTATATAAATGGCCGTAGGTTTAATAGATTACGAAAAATATTGATAGAAAGAGTAATTCTAACATGACCCTGGTATATTTAATCGAATTGAAATAAAGCCCACCATTGTATTTCTATAACATAGATCAAACTGAACAATTGTGTAGGTGTTTAAAACAACTTCGGTGCTGTATAAAATGAATTTCGGATAAAAAAAGGGCGAAAAATCTTTTACTTGATGATAATATTTCAGTGGTTGCCTTGACATAACATAAAACACCGCCATATTTCACGGTTAATCCTTTATTTAACAGGGTGGAAACTAAAACTGAACGAAAACGAAATTTTCTGTGGAAACGCCACGTTGTTTTAATATGCACAAGTATATTTTCTGGAAGACAGGGGTTTATTTACAACCTTAACAAAGGAGGGCACAGAAGAATAAGAAACATCCCCTATAAATTATGTTTCATTGCGATTAGGATATAAAAGAGGACAAATTTTATGATTTAGATCGCCGCTATGTGTTATAATTTCCATTTAAATAGAAAAGGTGGCTTTATTACCATTTTCCGAGATTTTTTAAATAAATCAATTTTTCTTTGCCTTGCATATTGTCAAGCACTGTCTAGATAAATTTGCGATAATAATAGTAATAATAATATTACCTATAATCAGTATTTGTTATATTAAAGGTTGTTTCACAGTGAGAAACACCTGTCATTCCGAATAAAAATCACCCCAATCATCCATCAACGCATTCAACCGCCTGGCGTTTTTCATATTTTCTTTTCACCCGAAAATCCAGAGCATTTTCCTTGCTGTCAGTACTTCAATTTAAATTTTCCGGACTGATTAGGCGCAGTAGGCCGAGTGTAACCTCGGTCTGTATCTTTTCCATTTTAAGTGGCATGGAAAGGAAAGAAACGCTCAAGGGCTGAAAGAACTTCATGTCATTAGGAAGCAGGGGCGTATTGCCCTACGGGGATTATCTCTTTAACTACGAGATATCACGCTACTGTTTTTCTCTTGTTGCTTTCGTATTATCTCTTTTATCTTTATGTTTAATCACCGACGGTTTTCCGCTTTTTTGTTATAATATCACATAAAAGGTCATGATGGTGTTTAATTTTAACACAAATCCTTCTCACACCCAATATAAAAATGATAAAATTTATGAAAACATGTTACAACTAAAAATAAAGTCTCTTTTTCGATCAAAATTATTTTCACACCTGAAAATCATATTTCTAAGGCGTAATAACTCAAAGTAACCCCTAAAAACTTATCAAGTACTAAAAATAATTTATATTCTCATTAACTTTTAACCGATAAACATCTTGTTCAAACACATATTTATAAATAATCGAAACAACAAACATTGTAGTATTAACAATTTGTAATAAATATAAACTACAAGTAAAGAAATCAATTAAATAGCAACCTTATATCTTATTAAAATTTTTAAGGTTTAAGTTGTTTAATAAACCAAAAGTGATATAAAAGTTTTCAATTTTCTTAACAAATTTCTCATTGCTAAAAACTGCAAGAAAATTATTGACTTGAAACATTCTACCTAATTAAAAAGAAAATATTGGGACACCCATTTTTTTTTTCTTTAAACGTGGAAAATTAATACAAAAAGTCAAAATAATACTTGCATCAAACTTAGTGGATTGTCACCATTTAACTCCTGAAATTAATCTGACGTGACTTCAGTAGATATATTTTTAATGTAACTGCTGACGAATAAATAAATTCATAGAGTTATTAACCCAAAAAATTGGCATATAGGGGTTTTTCTGAAAGGGGTTGAGGGAATTACTGAAAAAAAAACAACAAATTTTAATTTTAGATGGTGAAAAGTTTTGAAATTTTTTTAAGATTTTCCAATTTTTTTTGATTCATATGAATTGTTATTATTTATGGGGTTTTAAATAGTTCGTAACAATTAGGATCAGTAACAAAAATCCAGAACTCTAAATAATGAATTGTTCATTGTATAATTTAAAGGTACGTAAGGAGTTTCATATATATGTTACAATTTCAGAGATATAGAACAAACACACCCTGTGAAACAGCCCAGTTAAAGTTCAAAAAGTTCCATAAAATAAAATTATAGTTTTAAATACCTTAACACACTTTGCTAAAATGGCGTTAAAACACTTAGCTGGAAATATTATTAGATTTGTTGTGTTTTGATCACTTTCTTATACTTCTATATTATAGTTAACAATATTAATAACTTTTATTGTTGCTTTTTAATTGATTCCATTACTTATAGTTTTCATTTATTTTCTTTTAGTTCTGAAATGCAGAAGTGATACTTTTTCGAAACTTTATAAATGAATCTTTAGCGAGATGTTTATCGGTAAAGAGTTAATGAGGGAATGAGAATTATCTGCAAGTTCTGATGCTTCAGTATGTTATAGGGGTGGCTTTAATCATTGCATTTAGAGTATGATATTGGTGTGAGGTTGAAGAAATGTATAAATTAAAAAAAAAAGTGTGAGATAGATGTCTGTTTTTTATATTTTTAACTGTACAGTGAAAATTTCCAATAAGAAGGGTGAGATGTCGTCAAATAATTTTAATAAATTGTAAATTTTATCATTAGGCCTAATGATGTTGCCAGTACTTTTATTAAATTATAATTACAATGAAATTTTATGGTCTGATAAAATTTTCCTGATTAATGTTTATTTGAATTTCAATTATTTTAATGATAGCATAATAAATGTGCCAGTAGTTGACATTAGCTACTGTAATTTACAATTTTTTATTTTTACTGCAACATATGATGAGTGGGAATCTATAATTAAGAAAATATTAATAGCTTTTATTTTTTACTTGTTTTTGTCGAAGCATTATGAGAATTAAGGTCTGGTTGTATTTTCTGCTATAAGAATTAGCTGTAAGCACGTTCAATTAGAATCAAATAAAATAAATTATAAAAACAATGTAATTCTTTTCGATTATTATCGTTCTCCCAGTAGAAACATTAAAATATTTGTACAGTATTTTAGTCAAATCAAATACTTCTTTCATTGTAACCGATGCTTTTAACATAAACTAATCCACTGGAATTAAATGTTTTTTTAATTAATTTTATTATCATTTCAATACTTTTTTTTTTGTTTGGTCAACACCTCATTCAATCCCTACCTATTAATATTTTTTTAAGAATATGACGAATTCATGGTAAATGGGGTCGATAATGATTTGTTTAATATCCGCTATTTTTTTTGGGTGAGATTGAGATAAACAAGAAATAGATTATCAAAAAGTTTTGAAACCGTCTCAGAAGTAAGATAGGAAGTGAGTTTGCGTCCATATTTGTTTACTATTTTCACGAATAAAATAATAAAAAGTTCAACAGTTTTAATAGATTTAGACCGAATCTACCAATATTTTCATTGCTAGAATAAACTATTGATTGCACAGATACTGGCGATTCACTTTTTTCTGACCTCTGCAAGATATTCGACTGTTTCTCTGACTGTTTCTCTAACCGCAATGGTTTCTTCAAAAATATCTGTGAAATAAAGGGCGTTGCTTTGAACTGAATATTGTGTTTTTATACTCAGTATGTTAGTGTATCATACATATTGTAACTAAAACACAGTTAGTAGATTTAATTCAGACGAAGAAATCGGTAATTGGAAGTATTACAAAGTTCTGCATCTGGGCTTTTTCTGTTTCTATTATAACGACTTTAATATTTTTTTCTACTATGTAAGAAGACGATTCATCTTCATTAATAACGATAAAAACCGACCCTTGCTGACAAATATGTCCGCTACAAAAAATTCCAAAAACACAAACCTAAAAATTCCTCCTCAGAACTTCAACTCTAAGCTCCAAGAGTGTCTCTATCATATATTTGCTCCTTTACAGATCGTATCAGTAAAATTATTCGTAAAGAAGGAATTCGTATTTCATATATATCCCCATGAAAAATAAGTTATTATCAAAGGATCTATTACTTTCCCTGTCTTCCAAGGGGAATTTCGTGCTGATATGGATAGGTCCATATTAGCGTGTTATCTCATTCAACAAATCTGCACCAACAGCCGATGGGTTATCAAGTTTATAATACGATAGTACTAGCAAAAGCTACACATTTCTACCATCCGAAGATTCAGGAAGCAACAGAAATACAAAATCATCCAAATAATATAAACAGAGAAGGTGGATATTATATATCCCCCATTTGGAATACAAACATTCCTCGGTGTAGTAACTATATCAACATATATATTTTTTCTCGATTAATAGTTGAGATACGGTGCACATCTCACCTCCTAAAAAGGCTGCCTATGGCAGACGGCAATATTTCAAATATGATATCTTACCGAAGATTTGTTACGAGAAACTGCAACTTGTACTGAGCTGGTGCGAATTTAATAATCTATATTTAAATGACAAAAAAATTCAGTCATTGTATCGCTTTGGCTTTATTAAGTGTCAAAAGCGGCTCAATTTTTCAACCACAAGAAATCGTATCGTCTCTGTATCAGTAGCCCGGAATCGATACCGGATGGTGGATTTAGAGCGCTGGAAAAAACGTCTCTGCGTGTATTTTATGAGAGACAAGTTGAGGCCATCTCTGCGCGGAACATAATGAAAGAAAGGCGAAAGAAAGTCGTTGGACGGGATTTTAGTAAACACCGGAAGTGTATGTCAGTACTGAATGCCCACCTTCCCCTTCTTCTGTCTCTGTAATAGTGGAAAGCCATGGAAATGATGATCGGAGACCGGATAAAAGGGTGTGGATCAGTGGCGTGGAAAAAATTGCGGTCTGGCAAGCAAATGCTTTGTGAGGCTTTTTTTTCAATTTACAAATGGAAGCTTGGGCCAGAAATTCATTTTTTATTTATATTTAATAATAATAAGCATTTGTGTCGATATTTTTTGAAATAAATAGTATAATATGGATCTAATATATTTCATTACACGTGAAACTAAATATATTTTATTTTATCGTTGATTCTAGCTCCATTACCTGTATTATCTGTAATTTTTTCATTTGACATAAATAAAGTATACAAAATATTTTTTCATGATCAAGTAACAGCACAAGACTGTTTTTAATGAAATAATCATACACATATTATTCATAATCAATTTTTTTTAAATTATAATTAATAATAATATTATATAGAAAACTAACTGATGATAAAATTTGGAAACAAGCTTTTAACTCAATTTTGCCACGTGTTTAAAAAAATTCTTCGGATAGGTCAATTTTATTTTTTTTAAATGAAACTATTGACAAGCAAAATTTAAATTGTAAAATCTTTTGATATCACGGGATAACTTCATAATTATTTTTTTTAATGGCAACCACTAAATTTTTCCATGGTTTTTAATAGAGAGAGTTTCAACTTGACTAACTATATAAACAAATTAATATTTTGCATAAAAATTTTGTTAGAAAAAGTAATTTTTTTTTAAATAAAATTTACCTGTCTGAGGGTTTTTCTTAAACACGTTGCATAATTAAATTAAAAGTTTGGTTCCAAACTTTATCTTCCCACTGTATATTGTAATCGTATGTAATTTGGAAAGTTGACGAATTTTGTATTTCAGAAATAAAATTCGAACTAAAATTAGTATTGAAATTTATTAAAAGAAATTAGAAATGAAAATGGCTGCAAAGTAAATAGTTAAAAAAATATGTGATTTCTGGTCTCTAAACGAAAACAACTAAAATTTAAAAACATAAACAAACATGTTAAAATTTCGGGGTGGGTTTTATTCTCATATTAAACCAACATGAATATTGAAGCAGATAATATTTTTTACATAATTAATAAAAAAAAATTAGTTTCGAGGTACTTATCAAAAAATTTTCAGTTATAGATCCAATGTAATAAAGTCTTTATTAAAAGTAAAATTAAAATTTTTTTTGTATGTCTGAATGGTTGCAACACATTATAAAATGAAACTAGTGTAGAGTAGTGACATATTTTTTTCTAAATTTGTTGCAAAATAACAAAAATTATAAAACTCTTGGACATTATAATTGAATTTTCCAATTTTAAATTTCTGTGCTAGACTAAAACTTAAAATACATGAATTGTATAGACAAATTCCTCATAATTTAATAAATCCAAATTGATGAAAATAAATTTTGATTATTATTCAATAATAATTAGATTCTTTTTTAAAAACAAAAATAATGTATATCAAATACTGATATGATCAAATAATAATACAATACAATTTTTTAACGTAATAACGATAACCATAATACTTGCATTTTTCACATAAAATGAAATTTTTTTCATTTGAGTTCCTTCATAAATCCGTTTTTTTAATTTTAATTAATATGTAATAAAAAACTAAACATAATTATTCATGTGTGTTGTTATTTTTGCTTATAATAATAAACATACCAACCTACATGAATAAATATGTTTTTCTATTTTATATTGTTTAAAAACCTGTACATTGGGTTTAGATTAAATATATTTACATTTTAAAACTAATTTAAATTAATTCATGTGGAATGTTAGATTCCTATTTTTTTCTTGAATACGAGAATTAAAAAAAGTTAGTTCTAAAATTATTGGATCAAGTGTAACAAGACCAAAAGATCCATTAATATTAACAAATTAAGGAACAGCCATAAAAATTTCTTTAGATTTTTTGTGTTTATTGGAACTTTTTTCATATTTTAATACAAAGAATGAGTTGGAGCTGCCGTAAATTTAAAAAAATCAAAAACTATTGAAAGATTGCTTAAAATAGAATTTGGTAATATAAATATTTTACATTTTTTTAGTACAAATTTAATTCTGGAAAAGAATACGAAGAAACTAAATCAGAAGAAGCCAGCAATTACAACATAGAAAAAATCAAAGATTCACGAGGCAGTAGAGTAGAGGTGTGGGAACTTTGAATAGGGTTCAAAAGAAAGCTAAAAATAGAGTTTACAAAACTATAATTTAGTCAACTGTAACACATGGGTAAAGAACAAAGAAAATTAGACATGGGAGAAAAAAATACTAAGGAAAATTTTTAGGTAAAAGAAGAGGATGGTACAAAATAGGAGAAGATTAGTAAAAACGATAGAACGATAGAAGAACAGTGAGAAAATCTACAATTGTTTCTTCGGACTTGCTTCTTTATTATGAATTTTAAATAGTATTAATTTTTTATTATTTTCAATTCTCTTATGATTATTATATTTTTTAATCTCTCAGGGTGAATTTAGAGAAAATATAAAATGTAATGTTAATTTCGGGTCAACAAAAAAGGAAATAATTTAACTTATAATAATAAAATTACAATATATTATTTCATTTATATTAATAAATATAAATTACTTAAGAAAGGGTGTTTTGACTTAAACAATTTTGACGACACCCACCCATAGTGGGTCAAAAATTAAGTCTATTTATATGTTTTTGAGATGACAGCACTATAACAAACTAATATAAACATTTTGAAGAATTTTACAATATTACAATATAATTTTATAATTTAAGTCACGATGGAAGCATAACTTGAACTTTTCAAAGCATTTTGTTAACCGTTGTTGGTCAAATATCCCAAACACCCATACAAAAAGCTTTTTTTTAAAAAAATTGTATACTTAATAAAAATTATTAGAATATTAAAAAACTCAATTAGGTAGAACTCTTTACACTTCGAGATAGAAGTTTTAATAGCCGAGCACCACTATCAAGAAAAAAACCGAATGAAGTCCGGGACTCGATAAAAAAATGTCCGGTTGTGAAATCTACAATGAATTGGGTAATAGATGATAATCAGGATGATAATAGTTTGGCTTAGAGTGTCTTTTTTTACGAGGTGTCGTAAAGAGAGTAAAGCAAGTGCGTTTGTACAGCGACGCCGGCGTCGGCGTCGTTTTAGTCGGCGTTCGAAGCGACTCCTTATCTTCTTTTGGTAGCGCGTTTCATTTATCTTCTTCACGGATGACTGCTGTCATTGTGTCTCTTTATATCTCTCGTTTTGCTAAGATCGAACACGTACAGGGGCGTATAAATTTATCTAGGAATTATATGTCTACAAACACACGTTCATTGTTGGCTATAAACATAATAGAAGACATATTAACAAATTAAATACACAAGAAGAAAACTGGAAGTCGATCGCAAGGAAAAAATCTGCAAAAAAAATGCGAAGAAACTATACAAAATATTAAAAAGGATTACAGCAGGTGAAGTATATCCGAAAGTAGTGAAGGAAAATTCTTGGAAAATGAAATTAAAAAATACGTCGCTTTTGCATATAGGATGACACAAAACAAAAAGTCCAAAAAGTGTATTTAAAAATACTTTGTTTTATAAAGTTGAGGGGGTAGAAGGTGACTGTAATTTCCCTTAAAAATCGACCACAACTTTGCTTCGATAACTGTAAAATACCAAATAGGAGAGATAATCAAAATAATTGGAGGATAACTAAGGACTAAGGAGATTTTTCAGAAGATTTTGGTGGAATCTTGCAAAGGAAATCACGAAGGATCGACCGAATATCCATAGATATTGGTTTTTTTTTCGTATTTCCAAGTTAGATGTATTCGAACCAATCTTATTTCTATTCAGAGCCGCCAACTGTAAAAATATGTTGTAGAATTGATGTATTGTTGGTTGTCTACCAGGAGTATGTACATGTTTAAATTGAAATGGAAATTTGAATTTTAACAGATAACATGAGACAAATTTTATTAAAAAAAAAGGTTTTATACAATATATGCAAAGCCTGAATTACTATTCAAAACAAGTTTTTTCACCTGCGCAATATTTCAGATGGCAAGAAAACAGAATCTAGAGCTTTTTCCTTCTTCGTGACCGAGAAAAAATTGGTATGTAGCTTAAAAATGAGATAAAATAAAAACTTGCGAAGTTGTCAGAATTATTATTTTGTTGGAATATACAGAGATATTCCAGCAATAAAACATTCTTTATATTTAAACATTGTAGTTCTTGAGTTTACAGTTATTTTGAATTATTTTGAGCGCGGATTTTATATATATACAAACAAACAAAGACATAAATAAAAGAATGCAAAGCAGTAGAGACAAAGAACCAAAAAAGAGAATAAACAACGAAACAAGAGACAACAAAGAAATAAGTGCAGAAAAAAGAACAAATACAGATGAACGACATAAAAAAACGATAGAAAAGAAATGTAATAAAAGAGAAAAATAAAAGAAGCAAAAAAAGTGAAAGAAAGAAAATAACAACACAAAAACGAAAGAATAAATGGAACAAAGAAACAAATAAGAAATAATAATAAACATTTTTCTATTCTTTAACGATTCTTTTAATAAATTTTAATTCTGTAAGGAAATATAAAACGATAAATAAAAAATATTTTAACGAAATGAAAATTATTATCTTAATAAATTTTAACTTAAATTTTGATGATTCTTTTATTAAATTTTCACTCTTAAATATGTAAAAAAGCAACAATAATTGTTTTAAATAATTTCAACCTTTTAGCGAATCTAAAATGATTGATTTAATAAATTTTAACTCTTTAAAGAAGCAAACAACGATTTTTGTAATACATTTTAATTCCTTAATGAACGTTTCAATAAATTTCTATTTTAATAAATTTTAACAGTTTATCGATGTCTAATTTTTGTATTAAAAAATTTCAACTTCTTAAAAACATAAAAACAACTGTTTTAATAAATTTTAACATTTTATTAAATTTAAAATGATTATTTTAATAAATTTTAATTCTTGGAAGAAGAAGAAAAATATAATCAAAAATAAACAAATAAAAGCAACCAAAAATTAATTCATGTGCAACTTAATTATATTGAAAATTCATTACTTATAAAAAATGATTCTTCAGTTGTTGTAAATAAAAGCAAGTGTTGACTTTATTTATAAGTTATTTATATAAAAGTTGATAGCACCCTCTACAATATAGTTTGATTTTATATCAGCGAATTGTAAATGTTAACCAAACTCAACTTTGAAATAATATTCGGGGTGATCCATTAAAACAATATAAATTGGACCGTATGAAAATGTGGAACCTGGCCCCACAATTTTTTAATAAAACTTTACATTTTTAAATAATTATTCAGTGTGATTGTGTGTTTGTTTCTTTAAAAAATATAAATCTGATTTTCTGAAACATCTTGAAATGTGGAATTTGATCATTTTTATATCAAAATGTTTAAATATTTCTCAAGCCTACGGAGATTAGAGCAAAAAGTAGATCACTAAGTATAATTGATATATTAAAATCGTATCCACTTTTCGAAAAGTTTATTATTTTCCAAAGCTTATGGAACAAAAAAATACGGCTTTGTTATAGTTCAGTTTATGTGAGAGTTTGTATTTTATTGAAGCCGTAATGAATCTTAATAATCGCACAAAGTATACAGCCGCGCATAAACTGCATTAACTGGGCCATCAAATAAAATTTTACTTTCAAGTAAAACCTCAAGAAGAGCTATAAACTGTTAAAAAACTTTTTACAACTCTACCACACTGCCCTTATTTAGCTTAAGTTGGGTTTTTATTAAAACGGCCCAAATTATTTTTTGCATGGCCCGGGCAATAACTCTTAAATTTTTATACTCAACTCCAAAGAAATTTCAGTTAAATTATAAACACGCATTACAAAAAAGTCGAATCTTCTCTGCTGATTTTTATTTTAAGGAGAAAAAAACGTTGTATTAGTTTATATATTTATTTAAGTAGAGAATTTTTTATTTCGGTAAATAAATTTAAAGAATTTTCTTTCTAAAGAAATCAGATTATTATTTGATATAAATAAATATTGTAATAATAATATTTGCCTTTTTAAATAAAAAAAATTGTAATACTTGAGTGATGTCAAAAATAGTTTTAACCAAAGATCTTTATTTGAAACCATTCAGTTTAAGTTTGTTTTTCCATTGCCCACTGTTTACATTAATTTGGTTATTGCATCACTTAGAATGAGAGGTCCTGAGGTACACCGATAATTTTCCTAATTTCCGAATTAGTTGGTTTTGTGGTGAAAACCTCGATAACAGAATAACCGAAACCGGTCATTTGAATAATCTGTAACGCAGTGCGATAGAGTAGCTAGTGAGGCTAATGGTAAGAAAGAAAGAAAAGCGTCGGAAAATCCACAGAATAAAGCGTATGTGCTAAATGCCGTCGGCAATAAAGCGCCTCATATTTTCATAACCGATTATTCCGGTATAATCTTCGAAATGCTAGTGTAATATAATTAATAATATAAAAAATAATTTAGTGTTTTTTAATTAATATATTAGAAAAGTGACAATTTAGTTTTATATAAATTATAAAAAAAATTAAAACAATCTTACTTGATTAATATCGTAACAATTCACTAAATTTTATTTGTATTTATTTTCATCTCCTGATAAATTTAAACGAAATTTATACCTTTGACTTCATTATCAATTTTAAATATGATTCACTTATTTATTTTTTTGGTTTTTTAAAAAAAATGTTCATAACATTTTTCACAATGCTGTTACGATCACTTGTTCTATCCCTTATCTTAAATTGTATTTTTTTTCTTTGTTTTGTGTAGTCTTAGGTGTTTGTTTGATTCTTCTCGTTACAATTAGAATTCCTAACTTATTCAAATTAGATAAAATCTATCTTGTGAAATATTTTAATATTTATATCCAAAAATCCCCCGAGACTTTTTCAATTACTTGATTGTTTATATTCTTTAAATATTTTAATTTAATCTGAATCCATGTTTATGTCTTCTCTACTAATTTATTCAATTATGGTGTGTATGTATAATATATATAATTTTTATTTTAAATGTATGTATAAAATCTATTGCCACTATCATCTCATCTTTAATCAATGGTTCAATTTTCATTATTATTTTTTTTTACTTCTTTGGCATATTCTTTCACATTCAAACCTTATTATACTACATTATATATTTTTATTTATATTAACATTTATTTTATTTTCTCCATTTCTTCTTTTAAACATAATATTTCACTGTTTTTTTTATTTCTCTCCTTTTTCATCTACACTACTTGTAGTTTTGTTGATTTACTGGAATTTACTGCTCTTTCCCTTCCTCTATTATCTTTTTTCAACAAAATTTTTTAGTCTGACGAAACTCAAAAGAATTGTTTTGCAAATAAAAACATTTCATAAAAAATAATTATGAGGTCCTCAAAACGTAATTTTTTAATGTTTTTTCAAAAATGTAATAATATACGGTGTATTTTATTTAAAAGATGAATAAAACAGTTTTTGTTTCATCTAGTTTAAGCATAAAGATAGTTGGCCTTAGAAAATAATTAAATATTATAAAAGTGAATTTTAAAAATTCCAATTTTCAAATAAAACATCTTATTTAGCCCCGAAAAGTTTTTAGCTTAAAACATATTTCATTATTCTTAGAACAGTTTGTACAATTTATTCCTTTCGACTAAAATAAAAGGAGCGATGAATTTTTTCTGTGAAAAATTAAAGTCGGAATGTCGTCATTGATTTTAATTTATATATTAAATTATCTCGCACAATAATTCCCATTTTGTTTAACCAGGGCGAGTTTGTGCATAAATTAATGTTTGCAATTTAATTGTATAAATTAAAAAATTAGTGAAGGAGAAAAGAGGCTTTTGACGATTTCCATCACAGCGAATTTGAAATTAAAAACACTGGCAAATTGAATGGCGCATTTTAAGAATCTCATTTACATGCCGTTTTAATTGGACATTTTCGTTGAGAGAGACAAGTCACGTTTTGTCAAGTGTTTGATTAATGGCAAGAATAAAATTTTACCGTTTCATCCTTTATCTGCTCTATAAAATCGGTAGGCCGCGGCTTAAGACTTATCTTACCAGCGAATTTTTTATGGACTTACTTTTCAAAGCATACAACAGATAAATGGGGAAAAGTTTGCCATTTTTTAATATTTCCCTCCATTACGGCAACTCTTTTTAATTTCGGTCATTTTTGCCCAGAATGGTTAATTACAATAATTGAGGAATAATCATAAAGAAAATATCGTTAGCTTTGAGAAAAATACCAAAATTAACAGATAATTTAATCAAATATTATGATGGCGAAGCAGAATAAATACATTTACTTAATTATTTAATCTAAAAGTCCTTTTGTCATTAGTATAAACAAAAAATTACTACTGAGCATATTTCTAAATCAGAAAATTTGACGCTTTACTCAGGAGTGACTCAAGTCTCATTCTTAGGCTGATGATTATCAGATTTTTTATAACTTCCCATCACAGTTGTCAGAAAATGCTTGTGAAATTATTCGAGAGCTGGCAGAGTCTGTCAATTAAATTTTGGATTCTTGTCTCATTATAAATTTAACTAAATCCAAATTACTATTATTTGGTGGTTAAAAATCGAGCCAAAATTCAAGATCTTTTACAAATTAAAATGAGCAATGAAATATTAAGCTCGCTTAATGAAATTAAGAATTTGGGAGTTATAATTAGTGCAGAGTTAAGATTGGAAAAACATGTAAATATTTTACTACAACGGGTTTTTTAGCTCATTAAAATTAATTTACAGCAATCGCCACTTTTCCCTCAAACTATTAAAAGGACGCTTTTGAGTCATTGAGTTTATCTAATTTTAATCTTGCTGACTCTGTATATGCTCCAAATTTAACCTCCATTCGCAAAAGCAAAATCCAGAAAGGGCAAAATTCTTGATATATGGCATAAAAAGAAACCACAGAATTTCTCACAAGTTACAAGAAATTGAATGGTTCAACATGGTAAATCATACAATCTTATATCATAAAATCATTAGTTCTAAAAGGTCTCTACATCTTTATAAAAATAAGAATTTGATTTTACTTCAAAAACGGGATGAAAAAGTGGACACAAACCTATGGAAGAAATTGTAGTCATAAAGATATGAATGAATGAATTTAGAAAGATTAAACCTGTGAAGCTCCAGAAATGATGTGAAGTCATTATACATAAATATATTTGGTAATCTTAAAAAAGTTTTATCATACTTAGTTTGTAGCAAGAATTAGATATAGATTGTGTTTTATAGAGCAACTGGCCTCACATTTCATTAACGAAACAAATACTTGGTAGATTATTAAAAAGTTATTTGTGTTTTTATCCTTCTCAAAAATATTGCGACTAGTAGTCATTATTTTGAAAAACTATAAATGAGAGGTGGATGTTTGTTTTTTTTGGCCCCTTCTAACAACTTTCCATCTCTAAACATTAATCTTTTTGGGAGCTGCAAGATCTTCACGTTGGCTCCCAAGCAAACGGAGCCTCTGAGGCACCATGAAACTAATACAAACTAATTATTCTTTTGCACCAATTCTGTTGGCTATAATTTAGTATTTTATTGAATCTTGGATCTGGATGGTTTTCTAGGACGTTGAATAACTTTTTGAACCATTGTAACGTGGAAATCTGTATGGACAGTTTGATTCCTAACATACCAAAGAGCGAATGTTATATTTGATTTGAAAGCACAACCCTACAATTCTATTCTATAAGGACAAGTGGGTTCGATTACTGAGTTGAATATGAGTATGTTATTTTCGGTCTTGCTGTCGATTTTTTATTTTTTTTAACTGCTCGTTGCAGATTAGTATATTGTTCTAATTTACGTCTAATTTAATTGTGGTGTTTGTATAGAAATAAGACCTTATTGATCGGACAAAGACACTATTAAAAACTCTAGCTACTCAGCTACTACTAAAATAATGATAGATATTATAATTCATCCTTTACGTAGCTTTTAGAACAATTTTCAATTAGTTTTGACCGAATATTAGGTGACATATTTCTCTTTAATTTATGAAAATATTGTTTCAGGCACTACCAGAAGAATTTTTTAAAATTTTTTATTCGGATTTGGACACATTCTTGACATTTGTATTCGCTTGTAGACCAAGATTTACACACACTCCGTATAAATTATCAGTTAAATATATTACTCCGCAATAAATTTCTGCTCTGTTTACCATTCGTATTTGTAGATGCCACGTCCTAGTAACAAACACTGTTTGCCACTGTTCTTCCCATTCTCTCCCGTCATAGACGTACCCTCAATTTTCCCAGAAAGACCAATAAATAAACAAGAATATGACAGCATACAGATAATATATTTCCATACAAGGATTACAATAGGAGAAGAAGATAATAGGTTAGGTAAGATTATATTGGGTTAGGTAAGTAAAGTTTATTGTATTTTATTGAAACATGTATTAAGCTCTTTAATATCAAATGGATAATCAATTCAAATGAATATTTAACAGAAAAATGTTACCCCTTATATCGGAATTGTTGAGATCTTCGATATGATTGGCTAAAACTCAAAGTTTCCATAGAACATGGAGTGAATAAGATGATGCCAGGCATCATTCTATCTTCGACATTAAACCAAGATATATTTAACAATATTCTCTCATCAACTTTTAACCAGTAAACATCTCGCTAAAACATTCCATAATACACCGTCAACCAAAATTTTCTCACTATTATCTTGTTACTTTTATTTTCTAAAATAACTTTAAACATGTTAAAATAGCAACAAACAGAATTTGTCATTGATTCAATATAGCATATGTATAGCATTTTTATCGGTATGCCAACATCATAGGGCAATGGCGTCATATTAAAAACTTATTATTTTAAGCTTTATAGAAGTCCTGGACTTTTTCTCCTCCCATTGCTAAGAAATTATTAATAAGACAGCGATTTAAAATAGTTCATCTCATCAAACAAAAATTGGAAACTATTTTTATTATAAATATTCTGGATGATTTTAGTTGAAGAAAAATTGAAAAAACTGAAGAAATTCTTATTTCTTTATTTTCCGGGATCCACACCAATGTCCTTTTCGGTTACCAGGTGCATTTGAAATAGAAAATAACTTGAGTGCAGGGAACTACATTCAAAAGTTTGGAATGTCGTGAAACATCGCCATACGCCATCCAAGAATTTCACGAACGAAAAGATTCTTTATTTCTCTGATGTATACCGAGGATTGAAATACGACTCTAACTAAATTGAAAAAATATAAGCTGTATTCAATAAAACTATGCATATTAAAAACAATTTTTTTCAAAAAATGTAAATTCCCATCTATTAAACTGCTCTGCATATTTTATTATTTTTTCTGTAGAGTGCCCGAATATGGTATAATTTAAATGGATCCTGATGGGAAATATTTCCTCAACCCAAATTTTGGCATTCATCGTTTGCCTAATTTTACGCTTATACAAACAACTTGGGTCTGTCGACATTTTTTCTTAATTTTCTCCATTTCAGAAATGGAGAGGTTACACTTTTCGGTATTAAATGTCGATGAAATTGAGAGAGGATGACATTTTCACGTCTCAGCAAAGCGTTTTCTCATCCCCTTCGTCAGTAAAACGCTTGTATTCTATTTCTTCATTTTGAAATGCGTCATTGGTGACATTTTCATACCAATGAAGGGCAAATGTGGGGAGATTCCCGTTAAATTTCACGCAGATCTATTATTTGATTGTGAAATGGGTACGAAATATTTCATTCTAAATTTCGGAATATTATTTTTTCAACACGGATGATGTCTTTGTATTAAAAAAAATGTGCATTTCGGGTTATTTTGTTTTTTGTAAGCAATGAATATTATTAAGTATAATATCGTGGCTTTGTAACATTTTTTAATGTTGTCAAAACGAAAGGTACGTCAAAAATGTCATCAACGTCTTTTTGTCGCTGTCTTAGGAGGATCAAACTCTTTTTCCAGCTATGAAAAAGTAAAAACGACAAAGCTAGTTCTTTTGAGTTCGCGCCAATCAAATTTATAATTAATTTAGATGATATCGGATGAAGAATAGATTTAATTAGTAGTTGGTCAAAGGAAATGATATTTTCACTTACATTAACTTAATTAAGAGTGGTTTTGATGTTACCTGATTCCGGCTCTGCACGGAAACAAGCGTTCGATTGGGAATGCATCCCAACAGCCGTCGAGGTATATTCAAAATCAACTGGAGATCTCTCCTGGAAGTCTTGATTGTTATTTACTATGCGTTTCACACGGCAGATATTTATCTTCGAAAGTGTTGAGAATATTTACGGAAAAGCGACAAGAGGAAAATTCTCAGCCAGGAACGAACCAATTTGTTCGTTCAAGTGAACGAGAATTGATTGGTCAACTAAGATTTTCTCGTATTTTTTTGTTAGTCTTTATTTAGATTTCAATTCGATTGCTTCTATTTATTTTCGGATATTTTAAAAGCGTTTTTAGTTAGGAATTCATAAAAAAATAGACAAAATATCAGTTATTTTTATATACAAGGAAAAACAATGGAAAATATAAAAAATCACAAAAATATAATATTATTTATCAAAGTGCTTCCCCGTAAAGAAATTCACTGTTCATAGAATGAGATAGCTTGTATAAAATCCGAAACATACAGTGCTCAGCATTTATCCCTTGATGATTTGTCAGCATCTTGCCAAAGATTAGTGAAATAGACATATACAAGTTACTTATCTCTTAGCACTACTCTTTTCAGAAATCAGCGGCGTACTTTAGAAATAACTTATTTCATATTTAAATTATTTAGATTTACCTCTATATGGCGAAAACTTTGCGTCAATCAAGAATTAAAATGACGAAGAAAAAACAGATATTCTTATATAACTTGCCTTACAATAGTGAATCTGGTACGTATAGTATATATAAAAATTATACAAATTTTTGGGGGTATAAACTAATTCTATTATTTGTTTTATAAACAGCTACAGTAAGTAGTAATTTTTTCTCAGTAAAATATCTCATTATTTTTGTAAGGTTGTTTTGGAATAAATTGATTGCTCTTTCAAATAATGAACTCATTTCATAAAAAGTAGAGGTTGTCATTTAAAAAAACAAAGTTTGGGATAGTTCTTAAGGAAATTAGATTTGTGTTAATAATTTAATAGACGTAAAATCATATTTTCCTTTGTTTTTTCTAAAATATGGAATAATAAGAATGAATTCTGCTTAGTATGGGAAAGTATAAATATTAATTTTATTAACGATTTTATTTAACAAAGAATACACACAAAACAGTATAGATTTAGTTTTTTTAAGAAGTATTGTATTTTTCTTAGAATCGTGTCGTGAAAGTATTAATAAATCGATATTGGTCCGAATATAATTCTATTAATTAGATGAAGGAAGTATTTTTGAGAATTAAGAGATATCTCTTTACTAATTTGGTTGGTTAATGAATGATTTTATTTACAGCTTTTTACAGAACTGAGTTATTTAGTTGAGAGGATTTATTAACACGTATTTTTACAAATAGTCCAGAGTAATTATTTCAAGTTCAAGACTTACTGTCTAAATGAGCTTTATAGAGTTAAATTAAATTTTAACTCTTTACGAGTGTGGTGAATTTATTTTCCGCTTTTATGCAGAAATTCATATTTTGTTTGTAACAATAAATATGTATATTCGCAAATATCACGTAGTGATTATTAAAGTTCAATACTTCTCTAGACGAGTTGTATGATGTTAGATTAAATTTGAACTATATTTTTATTAAAATCGTGTCGCGAAAGTATTAATAAATCGATATTGTTACATATCGGATTATTTTCTTTATATGAAAGAATTTAAATATTTTTTTTGGGGGGTGTTTGACCTACTATGTAACTTAGTTATTGAAAATTAAAGAGGCTGAGGAAAATACCAGGGCCACTTACCTCTGTAAATAAATAATCGCAGGGGTAGGTACTATCATGCCTCGATCTTTTAAGCTCCCAAAATTAACTTCCTTTTTATTTTTAATTTAAGAAAAATAATTTCTACGGACTGGGCATATTTAACTAAATCGGTATACATACTATCGTACCAATATTGTTGTGAAGATAACTCAACTGATTAGATGAGGAAAGATATTTTGAGAATTTATAAAAAATGAAAGTTTACTTTTAATGTGTAGTTCGTTTGTTTAAATATAATCAGATACTTTTGAAACAAATTGTCTGCGTAGTAGGATTAAAAACTTATTTCGAGATTTCGTGTTGGGACTGAATGCATTTTAAATACAACATATTGTATAAAGATATGTTTACGCCACTGTTGATGCGTGTGCAACGATGCCATGTCGAAAATTAAAGCAAACGTTGACAAGTGGCAGGAGAAAAGTGCTGAGCCAGGCACTTGAAGTCTGGGCTACTTCAGCGAATTGCATATTCTTTGTTTCTGAGCACCAGATTTTTTACCCGGGATTTTTTCATCTGAAGCCCTACACTACCACTTCGATTTTTATTTTAAGAATATCTAATCAGGCAGGATCATTTAATAAGAAGAGAGATATGAATTGATCTCATTAGACAACCGTTAAAAATGAAAAGTATTACTAACAAATTAATATTATATTATTTTTAAAACTTGCTTTGTGGAGGTTTTTGATTTAAACTTCGGAATAAATGCTTTTGCTATTCCTACCTTCTGGTGAGGGTTATGGTAATGAAAGAAGCATTAGAATTTCCCTTAATAATTAATTTATTTAATGATCGAAGGACCACTTTAAGTCAAATTAAAAGTATAGATATATGGACACCAGACTTTTGTCATCGACCATTAGAATTAATTTTATACCCATAGTGGATCTGACTGTTACTATTATTTATTCAATTTAAAGGAGCCAAAAATCTACTGTGAACCAATTTTCATACAATTTTGTTTTAGAGATTATAAAATTCTGAAGTGTAACATATTAGGAATAAATTATAAACCACATGTTAGGATTAAAGGATTTTATACAAAACTGTGTTTGATGCACTATTCAAAAATTATCGAAACAGGATGTGCTGTCCTTCCAGATGATTTCACCGATGTCCATCATTGTGAATTTTGTTATAGGACCTAAAATGCGTTCATAGAATAATTGAAAAATCTTCCGCACAAAATACGACATGACAAAAAAATTTGATATGGGTTTTAGCAGCCACGATAATGGAATCGGGAAATACTGTTAGGGAAATAGCGTTTATCAATAGGAAGCGACATTCGAGGACCGTATTTTAATTATTTGTCAGTAGTTAAGAGTTTTAAATATGCTAATGCGATTTCTATTGTAAATACACAGAATATTAATATTTTTAACCACTAATCAGGGAGAACTAGCTCTTATACAACTGAATTTCAATATAATCCCCTAAGCTATAAAAAACTTTGAATAAATAGCCCATACGAATTTTAGTTTGGAAGAAACTAAATGCAACATGTATGTTAATCAAAGTCTAATCTTAGAAATTTTAATTCATTAAAAATATTTACGTAACACAGTAACACGTTGTACGTTCCTTTTCAACATACAAATGGAGCTTCTCGAAAAACCGGAAAATTTAAGTCCCGAATATATGCAATAAATAATAATAATTTATTCTTTTTCATAGTGACCGATGTGATAGAAATATAATTGTTTCATAACTTAAGTTTCATATTTGTAGTGATTTTTCAGATTCTAAATATTATTTTTGTATATTTTAATATTTTTTTCATGTTTAGTTGGTGTATTGTTTATTTAAATACATTTATTTTATTGCAAAACAATATTTATTTGAAAAAAAAAATATTCTAGCGATTTTTAATTGTGGTAGTTTTTCATAAAAATAATTTTGGGCATGTTTTGAAAGAGCTGCTAATTTTTATCAATTAAAATTATCCATCATCGTGAAAGAGACCCTCAAAATTTTTTCGAAAACAAAAATGTGTGCTTTTCGTTAATTTTAGAAAAATGGTTGGTGTATCAAAATTTCAAAGGTCCCTTGATTTTTTTTCAAAATTAAAAAATCGTCCGATATGGTTGAAATTTTGCGTAAAGGGGTTTTGAGGGTCCACAAATTTAGAGAGTTTCAGTTTTTTTTTAATATTTAATTTAATTATCGAATATTTTTAAAAACTGTTTTAGAAAGATTAGATATTAATTTTTTAATATATAAGTGGTAATTGAACCAGCTCCTAGAGATTTTTATTTATATGCCACAATAACAATTGATATTCTGTATATTTTTTTCCAATTTATCAATTTTTTTTATATTGTTTTTTATTTTTTTATTGTGTTGATTTTAAAAGAGCTGCAAATCTAGATGAATTAAGTGAAAAATCATCCAATATCGTGCTAACGTAACTTCAGATAAGATGAAATAATCGTTTAACACAAGAAGATATTTGAAGTTACTAGATTAAATTATTTTTTGTTTTAGCTGTTATGGCTCCAAAGTTAATTAATTTTGCCTAATAATTATTTGGTCCGTAATCAACAATTTCTTGCTTTAGAAAGAAGTAGCTAAACCCTCGTGATGAGAAGTTGTTTCCAATAAAGTTAATGATTTACACAGTCAATTTTATGTCGGCCTGAAAACGAAGTGTATTTGTTTCTTTCAAATGGTTCAGATCATTTATTTCTAATACCGTTTTTGAGTCGATCACATTGTATAAGCCTATAATAGTTTATTTTTTATTTATTAATTAAATCAAAAAGTGACTTACCTTTAAAGCGCTTCTTATTTCTTCATATCTTAATTTTGGCTTTTAAATTATTACTTTTATTTTTTTTGAGCTAATATATGTATATAGAATTTTACTACAAAAACCTAGAAAAGTAGAGAAAATCGAGAGAATAATAGAAAAATGTAAGGTTACGTTTCATTGCCATGTTTTTAAAGTTGTTTATTTGCTTTGAGAGTGTCTACATTTTTCAAACTGTTTTAGCAGAACATAGTATTCATTATAATATTTGTTAATAAAAAACTAACAAAACTTACTTATTCATGAATATTTTTGTCATGAAAATTTCATGTTAATACGATTGATGTTCTAATTCAACTGAATTACTTCTAACAGAAAATTTGACATAGCAGTAACAACTTCGTAATCAATGTGACCAACCGTTCAACTTACTCTAATACAGGTTTAATAGGTGTACATATTTTCAGAGTTATTTAAACAAAATTATGAACTAATCAATAGCAAATTTGGAATATTTTTTCTATAAAAGGTGTATCTTATTGAAATAGTTATAAATATTCGAATGATATATTTTTTTGTTAATATATTTTGTGCACGCGCATGACTGCTCGTAAGCGTTCGAGTAGGTTTCGGGTATGTTCGGTTCGATAGTTTATTTCAGAACAATTCGAATAAGTGGTTTTTGTAGTAAAATTTTTATTGCTTAGTTACGAACGGGTTTGGTGAGGACGTGGATGGTGATGGGTAGATCGAAATCAAACTACAAAGTTGAACAATGTCCATATTATATTATTTTATCCCACATACACACGGCACGTTGTGAACCTTGTCTTATCATTGTATTTTAATTTATATGTACATTGTAGAACGCATATTAAGATATACATGAAGGCTCGGCAGGACAATGAATTGCCGAACGCAAAAATAGCCCATGAGTTGACCATACCTGAGTCCACTCGACGGCACAACAATTTTTCTTATATTTTACAAACTTCTATCTGTACAATCATCCTAACATATGACAAATTTCTGCCACGCGCCTTCATCTTTATTATCATAGTGTAAAATCTTGTTCATATAGTACGTACTTAGAATAATTGTTTAATATTATAATTCCTATACGAAAAAGTCGAAAGCGCCCACTGAAGGAATATGGTTATTGCTTTTTTTATATTGCAAAAAGCCCAAAACGGCTGATACAATGATAACATTTATCATCTAAAACCGTTCCGAGAACGACCACCAACGATTTTTAGTTTTCACCCACAACTACTTCTACTGCTACTTAGAATGTCTTTATAAAATTGCTATTCTTAAAATATCACAATTAAAATAAATCAATAGATACTCATCTCCATATACCTATTTATCAACCATCTCCTCTACGGAAAATCAATGCAAAATATAATATCATGACGAATTAATATTCCAAGTATGTAAAAAACCTCTCTAAATATAAAACATCATATTTATCGTCAAATACAAAAAATGTATTAAAAAAAGAAAATACATCATTTGCCACATACACAGCAATATTAATAAAAATTTACTAGAATGAAATAGATAAAAGCTCACATTTATTATGCATGATAAAAAGATACAGATGCCTCTTAGTGAGGATTTTATTTTGTATCTGTAGATGTGTAGAGAGAGTGTAGGGTCGCATTGTTCGTAAAAACTATACAGGGTTGTATTTAGAGGTTTGGCAGCGAAGGTGGTCGTTCTAAAAACGGTTCGAGAGAAGGATGGACTGGGAATTGCAAAACACAGGGACATATACGGTGTCTTAATACATAAAAGTGGCGACACCACACCACGGTTGCTACCAAGTATTTTTAAATTAGAGTATATATTTATGTATATCATAATATCAATATATACAGCTTGTATACATTCAGTAAAGAAATAAAAATATAACAGAGATTATTACGTACGTGACGTTGTATTTTTAAATAAGAAAATAAAACGAGAGCTTTGGGTTATACACTAACTCCAACTAATTATTTTTCGCTCTCCGGAAATATATTATACAGCGTGGTGGGAATATTACGAGTTATGCTTTGTAACAAGAAGAACGAAAATCATCACTCTGTATAATATCCAGGTTAACTAAAAGATTAGTAATAAAATTTGGACAGCACGATTTAAATTTCAGTGTATAAGTAAGGCCCACGATATACAATTTTCTTTTTTTAATATACAACTGAAAACTTCACAGTATGAATTAATATTGTCGAGAGATAATTTTTATACATTAAATAATACATATTTCACGAACAACTACCTTAATATCTAGCCTCTATAAGACTATTTATTGGATAGATGTATTCTCGAAAACTCAATTTGTTAAAAGACTTGGACGGCATTCTTGCTAAACAAACATTAATTTTAATTCATCAACCAGTCATTTTTGGCAACATCGTCAGTAACTTGCAAGTAACACCGGTTTAATAAGAATGCCGATTAAAAATTAAATTTTGTGCTGCAATTTATCTAAAAACCAAAGGGAGTTCTCGATGTACATCTCGCCAAAAAATCACACCAAAAGCTACCGGTAACTTTTATTAAGTACATGAGTTTAGATAATAATAATAATTTTCACAGAGTGTTTTAGAAATATGTATCAATATTTGGAAGCAGGTACTTTTGTGCTCTATGGAGTTGCGGATCTACTTTCTTCTTAAATGATTCTATACTTATATCTAAAACACCCTGTATGGCTACTTCTTGTATTCGATACATTATTTTTGCATGTTAAAGTTCAGATGGGATAAGAGATTCTTCACTAAGAACCTAAAGTTTCGAATACAAAAACTAAAAATTACAAGCATTGCGATAATTTATTCTGTTGTATTTATACTGCATTGTTTTAATATTTGCAATATATAAATGCATAAATATTGAAATGAAGTATTCAACTACAGAATAAATATAAAAAAATCTCTCAAAAAACCATAATTTAAAATATTAACCAAGAAGTCAAAATTTTACCTTTTCGAAATTATTATTTGATGCGTTAGCTTTTGGTGTGTCTGAAAATGATGCCGAGCTTGTCCGTAACTGGTTTTTTGATATGTTGTTATTTTCGGCTGTTTTACTTAATTAACTAGGCTCTAGTTTTCTAAAATGTTTCATTGCGAATCCAGTTACCAAGTTGACGGACATAAAGTCAGTTCAAATAGACAATTTTGTATTTAAAAATCCTCGAGAATTTCAAATTGACTTGTTTGAAGCAACTTTGGAATTTGAGACGTACAATTACGGACAAATAACGTCTTATGTTTATCAGTAATTTGTAGTTCTGCATTTGACAGCGTCGGCAAGGCAGCTCGATCCCAAATTGTGTATTCATTTATCGCCAGCACTTAAATTTATTCAATTATATCAATATTATAATGTATATGTGTGGTTTATTGAGAAAGAAATTAGTAGATATACAATGAGAATTCTGGGACATCACCTTGAGATGACACGGCTAAAAATTATGGTGGGAAACAAAAAAAAATTGGTTGTGGCATCAGAACGCACAGCAAACATTTACTGAATCGAAAAGTTCTGTACGCACCTTTAGAATCATAGAATGCGTGTAGCATATTTCCTTAAGTTTTTAACTTAAAAACTATGTTAACATTATTATAGATTTATATGTTCTTATACGTATATCTCTTTAATTTAAGGAAAGTTATTTTTTATACTTTTGAGGTGTTTGCGGAGCCACAGGTAAGAAATATAAAGTTTACGAATTTAGGATAGAATATTAAAAGGTTGTTTAATTTGAGGATCGATCTGCACAGTTGTAATATCTTTTGCTAACTTAATACTATCGCTTAATTCAAATATAACACAGTTTTGCAGATATCAAAATATATAAAAGAAACTTATCATCTTTTGGTTAACTTTTCTGTAACTACCTACATTACCATATTGCTCTGGATTGACATATTTAAATTTACCGAAAAGAAAATCGCATTGACATTAGTATTGACATATTACGATCCTTTGGTCAGCCTCACCAAAAACCGAGATTTTTCAAATCTCTTTGGTTTTTAACTATAACCTACCCGACACCCAAATATAATGACCAAATTATATACAAGGTCCACCGTCGTCACTCGATCAATCAATATGTAAAATAAAAAAATTCTAAAATAATAGATTAATGACGTATGGGCAGTGGCAGCGGGGCACCCTGTATATGAAAGTCTGTTTAAGTTAATTGACGTTTTTGTCTCAAACATAATTCAACTAACTGTTTAAAAGTGAATATCAAAAATTGTGATGAAAAATATTCTAAACTAAAATATAATATCTATCTAAATGTCATTATTTTTGTTTATCGGAATACCTATCATCATTACCTCATGTACTGAGGTTAAAATAATTTTTTCAACATTTCACGGAAACGTTGTCTAACTCTACAATTTAATCAGCTTAGTCAATCGTTGCAACTTTTCCTACGACTGAGTACCACCTAAACCATTTCTTACCACTCCCATAAAAACGGACTCAATTTCACAATTGACAGCTGAATTCCTCAATAATTTATTAATATACATTATAACAATAACTTAAATTTAGATATCATAATTTTTTTTAGAATTTAAATGATTTGAAATTATTGAAAACTCACACGGACGCTGACTAAAGAAGAAATTACTTTGAGCTGTCAAACGAAAATTTAGTTTCAAATTTTTATACAAGTCGTAAAAAATAACTAACTTCTCTATATATGTTGCTTATTAAACTAATCTTTGGTTAGATTTTTTAATACTTTTCTAGCTTTGGTAGGAGTCTTTTAGAAACATTTTCAGATTATTTTTATACTATTTGCTACTATTTGAAATGCCTTTTTGGTAGATCTTATTTTTTTTAATTTAAATTCTAAAATAAGTGCTAATTATCAATTCAAATGTATCATAAATTAACAAAGAATTATTTATAATTTTTACTACATCGTCTACATATTTAAAAAAATCTTTTACTGTGATTAAAAGTAAATAAATAATATCATCAATTACAAAATTACGAAAATGTATAATTTACATTACACTTAAGAACAACAAGCTCACTAATTTTTAGATTTCTGATTAATTCATTTTTTTAAATTGCGCTGTTGTGATGTTTTTGAATAATCGCGGTTTTTCGACGCTTGTGATCGTTCTTGTTTGTCTTTTATTGCGTTCTATCTAAAAGTTGCACTATGAAATAAAAATAAATAAGTACTCACATTTTTCCTATTCTTGCTCTAACAGCTTGTTTTTCCTCGATCTAGATGGCGCTCAGTTGCAATACCATTACATACAAATCACTCAAACTATATATTATGTAATTACTTTATATCGTGGTGTTTTTGTACTGAGGAGACATTAAAATTACAAGCATTTGCATGTTTTGCAGTCAGTCAGACAACAATAGTAATAATATTCATATAACAAGCCTTATAATCGGCGAAAATGTAACTCAAAAACAATTAAAAATTATAACACACCTTATTAACCACAAAAAGTGATATCGTGGACAACAAAAGAGACTTTTTACACAAAAAAATTGTTCGAGTATCTCTAGATTTGTTTAATATTAAAGGACTCCACGTTTATGTATTTTTTAGCAACATTTCAGATCCCGATGGAGCTAATATTTAAAAATAAATATTTTTTAAAAAACACACCAATTTTAAACACTCATCAATTAAATAAAAAAATATATCAAAAATTAGTACGGTAATATCTGGGCCAATATTAATAAAGTTGGTGCAGCTTTTACAAAATAATTATTGGGTTTTTAAGAAGGTCCATGCAATTAATCCGAAATTAATTAGATTTCTTTCAAACGCAGAGCAATTCTTAATTTATTTTTATACTTAAACCTAAGGAATAGTTTAACTTAATATTAAAAAACGTCAACAGATATTAATTTATATAAATACAATTTTTTTGCTTAATATATATGGGATATATTTTTCAATTTTCTTATAAGTTCAAATTTTTCTAACTACCATTATTTATTAAGAATTCATTCGAACTTGTTTAAAGAAATCTTTTGTTACAGAATTTCAGTGAAGAAGAGTAATTTGTACAGAGTGATGAAGGGTGCACTGCACATATTTGTTGACGCATTTAAAAAATATTGTGAAATCACATTCTAAATAAGGAAAAAATTATCTAGATATATTATTTGTAAAAAATATATAAATTATTTTTTTGTTTTGTCACTATACACTCTGTACTAAGTATTAAAGATCTAATTTCTCTGAAATTGGTAATATTTTTTTTTATATTATAAACATTTTACATTGATAATTTGGAAGTCTGTTTTGTTGTCCGCCCTATAAAATATTTACGTAATAACAGGAAACATTTATCATATTTATATAATATATACTTTTAAAATTGATCTTGCCTATTCCTAACAATTAGACAGATCTAATAGGGGGATAAGAATATTACAATGAAGAAATACGAACATGATTTATGAATTTTTTTATCCTACAAGCTACACAGACTTAAGCGTGAGGGAACAAATTGAATTCGATCAGAATTTTTAAGAATGGGATACCTAATAATAATTATTATTAATATACATCGCTTATTTTATAGCAATACGGGACAACCATCGTCAGTTGGAATGTTAAATTACTGTTTTTACGTTTAGTTTAATTCAATAAATGCTAGTTAGTGAGTATGTCCGTTTGGTAATCAATGAATCAAATAAATGTTATAAGGCAGAAAAGTTGTTAATACTACTTAAGGAAATTAATATTATCATTAGGTCTAAGATATAGTTATTGGTGTCGTATTTTATTGTTTTGTATGATGTCAAAATACAATATTTTACAGAATGAGATTTAAAATTAAGTTTTTTTTAATTATAGCGCACGGATGTCGCATTTTTATAGTAGTTATTTATATTTTTGTATGAACTAACTTTTGGCCTACAAGCAAATATATCCAGAGTGGAAGAATTATATAAGAAAATGATACTTATTCTTATTTATTATGTTCGGTAAATGACCACCCTGTATATTATTCAGTGACAATAAATTGACTATCTAAAATTTCCTAAATTTTAATTAGTTGTGCCAATAAATGAAATTAGTACTGAGATTTTGGAGTCGAGAAATTGAAAGTCTAAATATTAATTATTGTATTTTTGTGAACGAACTACAGCGTACAGCAGAATGTTTGATTGTAAAATTAGCATGTCATTTGTTCCGTCACGCCTTAAAAACGATTCTGAAATAATAGTAATTATATACAAATTTGTTAAAAAGATATAATGAATATTTTGTATACATTGACCGCTCACGCGTGACGCAACTCAAAAGCTTACAATTAATTCTGTATTTCTCATAAATAATACAATATATCATATATTACGTAATAATAATAAAATTTATATAAAACAACTATAGTATAATGAAAAATAAAAAGATAAAACAGTAAAATAATCAACTAACTACAGCAACGTCTCAAACTTCTTTTTTTATTTAAGTTAACAACGTTGCCAAGTTGGTCCTTAATTATAATAATATATGTGAGGATAATGTATCCCATTTTTAAGATACCCTGTAATACATCATATGTAATATAACGCAAGACGTTAACCAATAGTGCCTGTGTTTGGTGGAGAGACGCGGATATCGGTAGCCGCAGACAAACAACAACAACATTTTTAACACCAAAAATTAATCTCTGACATGCAATACTTTATGTCGTATTTAACACTATTTCAATTATTTTTAATTATTTTTTTCAGTTTGTAGTAATTGCAACACGTTAATTGTTAATTTACGTTGCTTCAAAACATAAAATCGCCCTTATACATTTTTATATTAAATATTTAAAAAATTTTTTTATTCTGTTTCAAATAAGACTTAATTGTATGTGAATTGAATCATTTATTTTCCCCACCTGAAGTATTAACGCGTTAAATTATTTGACATTTATTTCTAGTTTTAGATTATTAAATGAAAACTCGTATTATATTCAACAATTTACAGAAATCTACTTAAAATTGCAGATATAACTAGACTAATCCACTGTAATATACAACTGTAAGCTTTGAACTTACGTTTTGGTGTTTTACCAAAAGTTTTGAAATTTTCTGAATTTGCTACCTGTTAGTTTTGACCCAGATTAAAGAGTTGGCAGGAAAGTTGCCTTCATTGTCAAAATTGTAGATCGCTACTTCAAAATAATTAATTGATTAGAGGATTTCCCAACGAGAATATTAATTATGAAATTATATTATCGAATTATTGCGGTCGTAAAATTTTTGTTGTTGTTGGTATTTGGGGTCCTTTGTCAACATTTCCATTATTGGACACTGCGAGAGAGGTAAAATATTGTAAGTTAAATGTGATTTGGCAGCGAAGAAATTTAGGCTAGTATATATAACTTGAAACCACTTCTCAGTCTTTCAAACTTTAAAACAATTATAATGATCTTGGCGTAATATTTTCAATCCATGTACCTATTTTAAAAGTAGTGGACTATCTTCATCTAGTAATTTCTCGTTTTATTAATTAGTATGTCAACAAAATCTTTTTAAAACTTTCTCGACATCCAAAGATTAGATTCAGGTTAAACAAATCTTTCTTACAACGTCTTAGAATGATAATCATTCAACTACTTAATTAATTTTTGTTCGTGGTGGCGATCTCTCCCCAAAAATAAAGACGTACCAAACAAAGACTGAGAACTGTTTTTTGGGGTGCGTGCAAAAATGTTGACAAGGCAATGGGGGGGTTCGTCGACTACCGATGAGCGAAAAAGCGGTACGCGTACACCAAACATTACAACAACAAGTGGGCCTCGCCTGGCGGGGGAGTGCTACATAATTAGATTATTATACATAAAAGTGAATGTACAAGTGCAGTTGTGATGCCATCACAGTAGCTGCCGATTTTTGGGACACACAACACTAGACAGTACTTCGACTCAATGGTAGCCGTTGGTGAATGCGGCCGGGATTAGTGGACCCTGAAAAGAGATAGCACGCATTGACGGATACTGTTGGACAAGAACAGAGTTGGAAACCAATTAGAAACACACGAGTTGTTACTCCTGTTAACACAAATTAGACCTTTAACAGACTCAGACTCATTTGCGCACTGTTACCATGACCGCAGGTGCAATGGGTCTAAATGGTTTCTAACTCTAAATGGAGCAAACATATAGTAAAAGTTTTATAAATTGTTTCCCAAAAGAAACCCATACAATTTATGTATATTTTAGCAAGAGTATTTATTCAAAATTGTAAGAAAAAATATATTTTAGTATTGTACTCTTTTGACTATGGGAACTAAGTCACTCGCCTATATACCAAGATGGGAAAAGTGCCTTGACTTTTGGAATCGATTAAGAGTGGTCCCCATGTTTTGGAAAGTGTAATTACTAGTGTGAAATCTTGGGTATTTGACTACGACCAACAAACCAAGAAACATATTATGGAACCACAACCTCTCCAAAGCCGAAAAAAGCAAGAATCAGCAAGTGGAAGATTAAATTCAGCTTCCTTCTTGGTTCGAGTTGAGGCCATGTAATTTTTTCTCTTTTCGAGATTCAAAAATCCTCTTAAGGAAAGTCATTTTAGAACACTAGAAGCCATTAAAAAGGCTCTATCCAACTGAAGGCTATTCCGGTTTCAGCATTGCTTTAAGGAGTGGAACAACCATCTTCAGCGCTGTGTTGTTTCTCAACGAAATTGTAATCGTATTCAAATAAAAGATTTAAAAAAAATCAGGTTCATTACTTAATTTATACAACACGTAAAACAAGTAACCATTATGTTATTAAAGTAATTTTTTTGTTTTTAGTTGACATTAGTACCGTATAGGAAAATCAAAGTCCCTAGTCCATTAACGAAGCGACAACGTTGTTTTTTACTGGTTATGTGACTTTTTACTTAAAACATGCTTTCAACAAATTTAAAATAGTAAGAACTTTTAAACCTGTTACGGAATTTTATTGAATTTACTGACACTGAGTGCTGTTTATGATTTTATAAAGAACACAGAAATGAATCAGTACATCAAAGTTCGTTTCCCCAAAATACATTTAGTAAATACAATTTAATACTTTACTGTTAATTTATATTGCAAAAAGCTTACAAAATCCATTTAGTCCACCATTCTATTTTGCATACATCTACATTTCAGTTTAGAAAGTTTTTAAAATGGCGACATTACGGTTCGACTTAGGTAAGTATCCATAAAAACATTGCGAGCGAACCGCATAAAACAGCGTCGTAAAACCAACTAATTATTCACCTACATAGTGTGTTTTGTTCCAGATCATAATAAATAATTTATTTTCCCTTTACCAACTTCATAATGGTCTCACGATAATCACCACTGATAATAGCTTAGTACGCATTTTAATCAGAACTTTGTCAATATTATAAAATTAAAGTTAACGATAAATGAAACCGTTATGGATCTTTTTGAAATCCCATTTTCTCAGTATTTGTAGACTAAAATGATGACAACGAAAATATTTAAATTTGAACTTCTCTTTCTTCATATTATCAGAATTTTCCACAATTTTCTTTTATTGAGATTTCTCTAAATAACTCTCTTAGTTTACGCTGTTGCAAGAAATGCTTTGAAATTTCCCGTTTTCCCTACACTTGATTTTCTTCAATTATTTTAATTTTCAACATTTCTGGTTAGTGAATTCAATTTCTTGACTCAATTGCGACCCGAAAGTTTTCAAATTGTTCAGGTAAACTGAATTTTATCATGATTGTTAATAAGTCATTATTTGCTGTTTGATTTTTATTAGGGATATAAATAATACAAGGTCAGATCTTGTTATTCGATCATCTTTTCCAATTTGCTGGTTCCAAAACATCAAATTGAAATTTTTTTCTTGTCGGTTACTTTTTCCAGATAGTCGTTTTAACCAGTAACGTTTCTATTTGTAAATTTAGTCATATTATATTTTAAATGTTTCTTCTCTTTTCTTCTTTTCCAGGGCTCAATATTTTATCAGGAGGCGGCGGTAAACTGATATACATTTTTAGTAGATTAAGTTTTGGCAGTTCTAATATGCAGATTTTTTATAGGTAAAGGGAGGTGGTTTAATGGGTTTCTTGGCTTCCAAAATCGAGATACAGGGTGTTTTATCAATTAGACCCAATTTAAGTTGGAAATGAATTAATAACAAAAAAATTACGGCCGATTTCTTTTGATCAATATGTGGTGACATCTACGACACATTTATTAACAAAATTGTATTTTATTTTTTCAACGTCGACACCCTGTTACTCAAACCCATATCGCTTTACAAGTCTTGCAGGTTTAGTTGCCAATATTTGGCCATTTCTTTAAAACATTTACCTTCGAGTTATAAACATTAAATTTTAAATTCTCCTCCACTGCAGTTAATAATATCTTCTTTGGTCTTCCTTTTTCCGAAAAGTATGAAATTTGAAATATGGGAAAGAACAGTGATGACATTGATCTATGGAGGAACAGAACATAAGGGGAGTCATTGAGAAGAGTAAATAAAGAAGTAATGGATATATACCAAAAACCTTGAAGAACAGAGTTAGGGCATGTTGAAAGACAACGACAGAATAGAGTTACAAAGAAAAGTTCCTCTTAACACCATCGCTCAATATCATATCAAAATTATGGAAATATTTTCATTAAATAACGATGAACAACAGAATTAATACTGTTCAAAACACATTTTCATGCTGTTCCAGTGCAAAGTTTTATTTGTTTTTAGTTTGGGTGACTTACCGGACTGTAGTTAAGCGGTGCCCTGCTGACAGCGATAGCTGGAAAGCTGCTGGGCTGTGGGCTGGCGGCTTGCACGTAGCCCACGCTGTCGCCGCTGCTGTTGTACATGTCGATAGTGGGCCCCGGAGAATTAGCCGCCGGGAAGCCGGCCCTGGCGCCGGTGGCGTGCGGCGAAGCGGGCGGCCCGAAACCTTGCGCCTGCGCCTGAGCTGCCGCCGCCGCCTGGTAGTTGTTCATCACTGCAAACGAAATGGAGAAATGGTGTGGTTGCGCTCCGGAAGGTGAGGTCTGATGGTGATGGTCGGCTCCCGATGGCTGTCCTTGAGCCTGCCAGGCGCTGCTCGGAGACCCTGGGGATACAATTAGGGGAATAGTCTTCAGGAGCCGACCTTTACCTTACTTAATTTAATAGGCGTCAACTGTATACCAGGACAACGTTGTACATTAATGTTTTGCACAAAATTGCGACTATTCTTTGGCTTAGTCTTGAACATTTTAAGTTAAATTTCATCCATTAATGCAAAAAGTTGTCCCATTAAGCCAACTGCAAGAACGATGATAACAAAAGTAAAAACCGATTTAATATTGTCGCTCCTACTAGTTACTCATTTACAACTTCTACTATAAGCAGCAGGAATATCTTTTATCTTTAATAGTTTAATGGCCTTATATTTTAACTCATTTAACAAACTAAGTAAAATTCCGATAGTCATTAAACTATTAGATTATCCTGAAACTGACAATTAATGTCCAATGAAAGGATATATACGTTATATTAAATTTTTACTAAGACATGCAAAATAGTTCTAATCAACTTATTAACTGTTAAACATGATAATAATACAATTAAGCGCCTATCAAACCTTAAAGCCACATAAAAATTTAGCACCCTATTAATACAAGAATAATTTGTAAAATAAGATCTGTTTGCGAATTTGCCTGTGCTGGTTGCACGTGATGTCTGTTCAAGGTTTGCCACTCTCGGCCAGTCCTCTACTATTTCTGTATCTGTTTATCACCATGTCGATAATGAATACCGCGTATTGTAGAGTGCGATCTGTAATTCGCTTTTTAATGGCAAGAAATATTCGTCTTTCTGAAATTCTCCGGCAGCTTGTTGAAGCTTAGGGGTAATGTGTAATGAATGATGGCAAAGTGTCTAAATGGTGCAAATTCTCTAATGAGGAAAGACAAATGTTCCAGATCAAGACCGCTCTGGATGACCCACAATCATGAATGAACAATTGACATAAATGATTGATGAGGAAATTGGCAAAAAAGGGCGCTTGGTTATTGATGGACTTCATCAAAAATGTCCTAAAGTTTCAAGATCAATAATTTATCAAATTGTTTCTGACATACTGTAATAAAAAAAGATTTTCATAAAAAAAATCATATTGGGAGTGCCATGACACGAATACTGTTGAGTTCTGAGACAAATTGTTACCGTGGTCATCTCCAGAAACTAAACAACCATCCAGTGAATGGCATTATTCAAATTTCTCCTATAAATCCACGAAGAGGAACGACAATAACAACTGACAAAACCTAATACAAAAAATATCCAAAATGGATGTCAAAAATGATGACAGAGGAGTACAAAACAAATTGTATGGGATATTCTTTGTTATTTTGGGAGCAATATGACAAGAATGGAGATGAGTTCTGAGTCACATTGTCTCCAGAAACTAAACAAAAATCTAGTGGGTGGCATCATTCAAATTCTCCGACAAATTTACGTAGAGGAGCGAGAATAAATGCTGAAAAGTGTTGTGAAACCTTATTAAACTTAAGCAGCAGTATTTAAAATTGTCGACGAGGGTTGCTTTCAAGTGGCGTCATTATGTGTCCAACCCACGTTGTGGCAAAATAGAGAGCAATTGGTAAACTTTCGATAGGAATTATTGGACCATACTTCTTATTTGGCTCCACCAGACTTTCAACTTTTTCCAATACTTAAGGATGTTTTTGGAGGAAAGGGCATAGACGTGTTGAAAAAAATGTTACCGTTTGCTCAAATGGACAGAATTCTTTGAAAATGGTATTCAAAAGCTTCTGCTATAAGGAAAGTAAGGATGTGTGTTTTTCCAATGTAATTATTTTGTGTACTAAATATTGTTTTGCATTTTCGCGAGTTTGCTTAACCTTCCGCATAAACTACTCAAGGTAAATATTTAAAAATACCAAAACAATATGTAATATAAATACTAGACGGTCCCATTAAAGTATCTCAAGCAGTTTCTGGCCCTAACAAGCGATGTTTTGCCATACACAGGCGTGTCAAAACAAGTACATAAATTAAAACAGTGATATGCGGTCCCTGTAAGTCGTGTTGAAATAAGAGTCCTTTTATTTAAGTATTAACTTTGGTATTATTTATGATTTACTTTCTGTTTATTGTCACAATAAATAGTGAATTTATATTCTCTTATTATCTTTCTAGAAAATTATTAAAAATATTAATTAATTAATTAATTAATTTTCATTTCTAGTAAAACTTAGTATGAAGTCATTATTGCAAAACGGTTGTTACTTAAAAAGTGAACCTCGAGCAACGATTCCGGAAAGCTTTCAACCCGACACGAAATGTGTATTTTTAATAATGCAAAACCTTGTATCGGATTTAAGACTTTCCCTGTAGCTAAGTAGTTATTCAACAGAAAGTACATGCATATTATAACAATTAAGCAGCTGGTTAACAGTATGTCAATTGATGAAACTAAGCTGCAAAAAACAGATTCCGCCGATAGAAATGAACATCAACACTAGACTTAAAAGTATTAGGGAGCGGGAAAGGTAAAGGAAAGGTAAAAAGTACAAACGGAAAGTGAATGTGTGTCTCGTTGTTATCACATGGGTTAAAGTAGAATTACCTGACAAGGCCTGAGTCAACAATGGAGTGTTATTATTCGGGGTGAGTTGTCCATTGGTTAGATCCACTGAAAGCACAGAGACAAACACTAGATTAGAAACACAGAAAAAATAAAACACGGTTCGGTTTATTTTTGTAATAGTGTAACAGAAACGTGTCGAGTGCTTCTTCGCAGGATGTAAAGTCGACAATTTTATATCGATTTACTAAATATAAGTGACCCACTTTCACAAATTTCAAACATAATGTAATAAAATTTCGAGTATTATAGATAAATATTAAAAGTTTTCTGTAAATCAATTTAAGTTTAAAAAACGTTATAGTGAGTTAGAAACGAATAATCTCCTTTCGTTTAAGTGGGAAATGGTTTGTTATAACATCCATTGAAGTTCGATTTATGTCTCTCCAATTTTCGCCACAAATAGAAATAAAGTAGTTACAAACATGTAAAAAAACGGGTGAATTTAATGTATAGACAGTATTTACTAAACTTAGGGGAAATTAACTAAAATAGGTTATAAAAAATTGGTTAATTTCTTTACGGAAATAGTTAAAGTCCTTTTTAAAAATATTACGGGAGAGTAAAATTGTAAATGATGGCCAATTTATAAGAGATGAATTAATTTTTAGAAAAAGTATTGTGTATTTTAATTCATTACATGAACTATTTTTTGGTTAAACCTCATTTAATAAATAAATAAAATTTTTAAATTTACTAGTGTTTTGAGTTATTACTTATTCTTCGTCACATTTGTAGAAAAAACGATTTTAAAATTTTCATTTTCCTTATGTTTTTTTGTAGTCCTGATGGTGACATGCTTTTTATTTATTTTTTTATATTTTACTATAAATTAACCCAATATATTTTTGCAATGTAATGACCAATTTCCTTATTTAATGATTTTGGTACCGTAAAGGAATGTTGTGTTTAAATTCCTTGAAATTTTAATAAAACCCCGTCGTCGGTAGTTGAAAAATACGAGAAAGGCCCTTGTGATTGAAAATGAAAAAATACCGAAGGGAATTTTTGCGGGGATCGCATCTATCACGTCTGGACAGGATTTTAGGTGAAATATGTCTATACATTTTTTTCGCCCTTAGAATATTTTTCAAGTCATGTTTCAAAAACAGGCGACATTCGATTGGAGGACCTAAAATATCGAATATGATGAATTCGTGAAGAGATTTGAAAATAAAACTAGAAAAATGGCGGGGAACTTCTGAAAACTTTTCCTTGAAGTAAAAAACTAAATAATGAAATATGTAAATTGCATTCATATATGATCCAAGAATACAATAATTTTATTTTTGGACGGTTTAGTTTTATTTAAATATTTTAGAAACCGGTCCTGATTTTAGCCCTAGCATAATAAGCACGAGTAGACAGAAGGAACTTTAGTTTAATTATCTTGTTAACTAACCAAACAACCCTTAGATTATCACTGAGGGTTGCAAACAGTGTAAACGACTGCGGTATTCTAAACGTTATTTGCTTAGTTATTGACTACTAACTTTGTGCGTTCCATCTACTAGCCTTTAAGTAATCTTTTGTAATTTATTTTTAATTTAAGAATTATTAACAATGCTTTAAATAAAGTTTCCGCCATTTTGTAGTATTCAGTTGTGTATGTTTGTGTTTTTGTAAAAATTTGTAATCGTGTCTATACATTAAATCTAGACTATATTTTGTATTCGGGAAAAATATTATTTTTATCAAAATATCTTGTAATATTTTTCCCTATCTACACACAGACTATAATATGTATATTTCTATTACACTTCTGCCAAATTTTGGTTAAAATGTCTATAAAACTCCGAAACTATAGGCGTATACATTAAAGAAATTTGTATCTACTCTAAAAATTGTTTGTCTAGTTACTACCCACTATAAGATCTATTCTAGGTATGGTTATCACAATTGTATTAATATTTTCTAAACTAGCAGTTGTACTGAATTCTAGTGTTAAAAACAGGGCTATTCTACTCATTAAGAGCTATTTTTAAAAAAGAAAATAAAACACAGATATTTTTATGGCATAAAAAATATTTTTATCATTATAAGGATAGATTATTTATTATCTACCTGAAGTATTACCATATGGAAACAGATTTTAAAAAAATGTGTCCAATAGTTTTTATTTTTTCGAAAATCTCGAGTTGTACTTAACTGAATAATTTTTCGACAAACAAATTAAATTTCATCAAGGTTCAATACATTTATTTTTGAATTAGATAAAAGCCAAATGATTCAATTTATCTATTTTAATTTAACAACTCTCTGAAATACGGTAAATTTCAATCAAATCTACAGTGAATATTCCGGGACATTCACTAGTGTTATATTTTCATTCAATGTCAATTCATCTCTGATTTTCTTGAAATTTGTACAAAAAATTTGAATTTTTATTGACATAAGTCAACTCGTTTGTGATTTACAGAACTGTAAATTTTATAGTATCTTTTTTTCCTATAATATGCAACACAATATATATTTAGACAGGAAGAAATTCTCAAAACCTGAATTTGATTTTATTCTTTTTTAAAAAGTACATATTTTAATCTTTTTAAATTAATTTTATAATCACAGTGCAAAATATAAATTTGGGATAATAATGGCTTTATTGTTATAAAAATTGAAGTCTGAAGCTCCATTTTCATTGATTGAACTTTGTATTCATTTTAATTGACGCCACAATGCTAATATTGGCAATTTTATGAATATTGACGTGAATGAAAAATATAAATTTTTGTAGGATAATGATTTTATTATTTAGAGATCTAGTTTCTTTTTTATGAAATATTATTTTTAATAAAATAATAGTAATAGTGAATTATAATTTATAACAATTAGGTACTATGACTGATATTGTATATATTCTAATTATTCACAATTAATAATTATAATAATTATTCATATTAATTATCCATATTTTATAATAACTATATAATTTTCTCTCTTTTAGTGAAACCAATATACAAATTGTGAAAAAAATCTAGTTAACAAAAAATTGATCAAAGGGATTGCTTATAGGTGAATTCTGAATTTTTTAATAATGATACCATTCCCATCCAAATTTCTGTTATTCAAGGAATTAATTTGAAAAGTTTAAACACGTACTTTTTGAAGAAAATTTCTTAAAATTCTAAATTGGAAATGTTTTTCTTATTGACCTATATAATGTTGTATATAATAGGAAAAAGCGAGAAAAATGCTGTAAAATTGTATCTGTTTCAGACAAGCTCAATTTGGAAAGCTTCTACAGCAATTTAAACAATTAGGTATCACTGCGTTTAGCTTCGTTTATGAGAATTTTACAGTTCAGTTATTCAAAAAATATTTGACACATCAATAATACCAAATTCCAAAAAAATCTGAGATGCTGAAGTTTCGATTTTTTGTTAAGTTGATGTGAAAAGACCCAAGAAATGATTGGTAGAAAAATTTTTTCTCGATGGATTGAGTTCCCATTTTTACAGTACATCTGCTATCAACATTTAAAATTATAACTGAGATAAATCTACATCTAAATTGTTGTTATTTCGCCTCTACTTCTTGTACTACGTCTATGACACTATGTTAATATATAAAATAAAATATCTATTCTCGTTTATCACATGACTTCTATGTCACAGCTCTAAAATTAGTACAATTACTCGCCCCTTGTAAGAATCGGTGCACAGTTCCAATATGGCGTCCTTTTCGGCACCTCACACACTGTTTCAACACTTGATAGTAACCGATCCTTCTTTCAATTTGCTCAATGTTCAGGGTTTTTGCGAAAATCACAACTGGATCTAATCGAACCACATGGCACCCGTCCATCAATTTATTTTTCAATCAATATCTTTATACGACATAAAAACAGGGGCTCTAAGTCAGTTATTTAGTTAGTTAGATACTGGTTGTTGTTAAATCAATAATAAATTATTTAGGTACAAAAGGTTCTCCATGTCGCTCCTATGTGGTAAAGTGGTATGTTTTTGAGTTTCAATGGATTATAATAAATTATTTGTTTCAACCCTTACTTTGTGGAATTTATCCATAATAAATATAAAATATATATAAAAAGATAAATTGTACTTATTTGAATTTCCACAGTATTACAAAGCTTTTTAAATTATATTTTTTCGACCAAGGTTTCGCCTATTGACAGATTTATTATAGTTACTTCATACCATTAACATTTCAACCAATCATTAGTAAGCAATATGTATTGTAATATTCTGCTTTTTCAAAAATTTTTTTGGTTAATATTATATAGGATATTTAGTCCAAAAGGTAATCTAAAAAAAATGAACTTCCCAGGTTTTATTGTTTATTCAATACTGTATACTGACATTTTAGATATTTCTTTATTTAATAGTCCTCCGAATAATTAATTTCTTCTTTTTTTTCACTTATATTAAGTACATCAATTCTATCAGGTGTAGATTGGTGTTTATCTAGATTGTAAAGCCATCCATATTGACCAGACCGTTAGACATTTTGAAATAAGATTCAATGAACACTTACGGTCTTATAGATTAAAACAACACAACAGTCGAGGTACTTCAAGAAAGTGACAAAAAAGAAGAATTTGGTTTTTTGGCAAAAAAATGAAATCAAGGAATACCTAAAATGTCCACAGTATATATTATTGAATGATCAATTAAACATGGGAAGTCCAATTATTTTAGATTACCTTTTAGACTAAATATTCTATATAATAATAACCAAAACATTTTTTGGAAAAGAAGAATATTATTGTACATATTGCTTGATAATGATTGGTTGAAATGTTTATGTTATGAAGTTACAGACGCTTATAAGAAATATGTCAATCTTATGTCACTCTTTGATAATGAGAAATAGGCAAAACCCTGGTCGAGAAAATACCATTAAAAAACTTTGTAATACTATGGAAATTTAGATAAGCATAATATATCTTTTTATATTTAAAATAAATTATAATTTTGCCAAATAAATTATTTATAAAGAAGTAAGGAAAAATTTTACATTTAAGTGAGATTTTTTCATAAAAAAATTTATAAAATGCGATGTTGAAATGTAAACACTTGTGTTAAATACTAGTTAAATACATATTTTATTAAACGCTTTAAATTGATTAAATTCCGATAAAAGTTTTATGACAAATATTTAATTTTAACTGTTAAGCGTAAAATGCGGGGTTCGGTAAATTTGTGTTATCGAATACTCTTGATCTGATAAAATTAAAACAAAATAGTAAATAAATATTTAGATAAATTCTTATCAGAAATGTTATGCTAAAAATAGAAAGTTTTAATCTGAATATAGGTACTAGAAATACAAATAAATTGATAAGATTATTATAACTATATAACTCTTTATATTTTTTCAAAAAAAAATTAAAAAAGACAGATCTTCTAGTTGCGAGTAACAAACAGTGGTCCAATTACGATATAATATGACAATTCTGTAGGATATTGGCGAGACATTTTTCACAGGAAATAATGAATAGTCTGCTATTCATTTCGCGAGAAATATATCTCGTCCCAATTGCGCAATAAATTATAACGTAGACACATGAGCGAGTGTATAAAAGGCAAAAAGCCAAACCATATGGCCTCCCGTTATTGGAAATTAATCAACGTTTCCAGGTGCGGCGGTAATTTTGCAGAAAATACATCGCTTACACGGACATTTTCGAAAACGCTATAATCAACGTCTGGGGAAAAATGAGTAAAAAACGAAATAAAATGCAACCTATTCCGCACAAAAAATAACAAACATCAAACTTTTGGTAATTTTAACACAAATTCTGATATATAGGGTATTTTATTAGTAAATGTACGTATGTTAATTGTTTCATTAATTTTAAATAATTATATATAAACTGGGGCAATATTCACAGAGAAAAAGATCTTCGAGTTCCTTTTGTATACCATCTACTAGTTTATGTACAAAGTAACAAAAGGTTACTGTAATGACGAGTATAACTTTTTAAATAAGACCCATTTTGCTACAATTAATATTAGAGAAACTTTTTTTCCCTTTATGGTGTGCGAAAATGAACATAATTTTATCGTGTCCTGAAGTTGGCCTTCGATAACTGAACCGTCGGTATTGAATAATACAGATTCTGGTTTTGTGGCCCTGTCCAACAATCTTCCACCTCTCAAAAGAAATTTATTTTAAATATAACATTATTTTACTTTTCAACAGTCTCCATTAATATCTAAACACTTGTAAAGTAGTTGCACGTGATTTTAAATGGCGTTTGTCCATTTATCCACACAATAAAGTTTGCTTTAACAAACCATCATTCTACAAGTGCTTTTCTCAAAAAATCCAACTTCCATTGAACCGATGATTTAATAGAAACATTTTAATTTATTTCGTATGAATAAAATCAGTGACTTACGGGTAAAATTGAAAAATCCAACTGTATAAATTGCAAAATCAAGAACAAAACATGGTCATTCGGAGATTTTTCTATAACTTAAATAGCAAAATATAATTGCAGATCTCTTTTATTACTTTTTAGGTAAACTGTTAGATGGCATTTCGGTTTCGCAGCTCAAACAATTTTATCAATAAAGTGGTGTTTTGTTGTAAGAAAATCCCCCGCATGCATTTCGATGAGTCTAAGGTACAGAAAATTAATCAAGTTTTCCGCGTGTGGTGTTTGGGAAACGGTAATTATTCATAAAATCGGAATTATAGACGGCGATGGAGCTTTTAACGAATTGCTCACTAATTAAAATAGCTAAATGACGTTAACTAATAGTCTCAATTAGCGGAAGACAATGTAACCACCCGTGCAATGACTAATTGTTTAATGGTGGAATACGAGAACGCGAATTAATTGATTATATCTTTGTCGAGTGAAATTTATGACATAAATATTGCTGCGAGGGCCTTGAAAATATACTCGCCTCAACACGTCTGATAAGAATTTATCTATTTTATTACATCATCGTTATGTTGATTATTCCAGGACTGTAGCAAATATATTAATCATCCTTTTGCCAAATAGAACATTTAAAATTTAAGAAATATCATGCGTTAACGATTTGTTGATGTTTAAAAAAACTTTAAAAGAAAACATCTTAATAAACGTAAAAATAAAAGTAAGATGTTAATAATGAATAATAAAGAAAAAACGCTTACAATAAAAATAAATAAAAAAGTGAAACAAGCAAAAAGCCATAATTTCTCATGTAATAAATGAATACAGCAGAAAAGTGAACAAATAAAAGCAAAATGTTACTACCTATAAATAATAAAGAAAAAAATAACAAAATAGAAATAAATAAGGAAAAAATCGAAACGAGTAGAAAGCTCTAATTTTTTACATAGAAAAAGCGAATAAATAAAATCAAAATGTTGATAATTTATAATAAAGAAAAGAAGTAAAAAATAGAAATAAATAAAGAAAATAAGTAAAAAGCTATATTCATCTTCCATATAATAAACGAATTCAATAGAAATGTGAATAAAAGTAAAATGATGATAATGAATAAAAAAGAAAAAATCACAAAGTAGAAAGAAATAGATAAACTAAAACAAGTAAAGAGCTAGAATTTCATATATAATAAACATATAGAATAATGAAAAAAAAATACAGAGAATAGGAAAAATAAGAGGTATTTAATCAGGAACAAAAAAAAAGATACTGACTGAAAAAGGTTAAAATGCAGAATTGTATTTTTGTAGCAGACCTGAGACCCTTTCTAATATGTAGTATCCTAATCCTCTTAAATTTATTTTTTTAAAGTTTCTGATAATGGACCGGGGTAAAAAAATATTTTGGAAATTTTGTAGGGAGAATTTAAATAAATTATAAATTTACTATAAAATTGGTTGACTATTTATAATACACGGACAATTTTTATAAAAATAAAATGACAGCAGAGACATTTATTATTGACAGAAATAAATCTAATATTTAATGTAATAACTAGTTTTGTTACTTTAAATTTAATATCATAAAAATGTAAATACAATTTTGTTAGTTAATATTTTGGAAAACGAACAACCCACTAAACTGATGTATTTCAACTTTGTGACCTTTACATTAATAGACTGTTAAATTTTCACCTTTTAACATACCTTTAATAAAATTATTTAATGAAAATATTTTGGAAACAAATAAATGAAAATTATAGAAATATGATTAAGAATAAACACAAAAAACTAACAATCCTAAAAAAAATTCTTACATAAAGAAATTAAGAAAAAATAAATGCATAGAATTGCGTACAATAATAAACAAACAAACAAACAAACAATATACCTGTATAAAGAGACACTAAATCATCAATAATGGAATGAAAAAAATTTAATATTAACCTTAAATAAAAGAACTTTAAAGGCGATTTTGAGGGTCACCTTGTATAAATAGGAAATTGGTTAAAAAATTGTTTCGTTTAGGCAGTAAATAATAATCTCATCAAATTCTATCGGTAGGCAAAGTATATAAAAATAGTGATTTGTGATTTGGGCCTGATATGGTAATAGTTTTGGACACTGTGTTAGTTTCTAAGTTTTCGGAATTAAATAATGTACGATATGTAAGCGGCAAACAGAGAAACAGTCGGAAAAATGGCGTTACATGAACTTCGCCATCTGCTATCTTAAGAATATCACAGAGTTTTAACTAAGTTGTGAAAAAGTTATCCGTAGACTGAAACCGAGTACCATTTTCTCGTAATCAGATTATAAAAGGGAAGCCAGATCCAGGTGTGATTTTCGCAGAGGTCGGTCGACAAAGTGCAAAACTCGCGTACGAATTGAATCACAGAGTTATTTGTTTTTTGCTCGAATTTCCATCAACGGAAAATATGGAAATATTCACACCAACTTCACAATTTACTAAAACTTGTGTCGTTCCATCAAAGTTTTCAGTTTTTTCAATGGGTTTTCTAAAATTACTTGTACTTCTACTTATAATAATATTTTAATTCGAATTTCTCTAATTTTGAATTCTTTTAAAAAGTTAGCTAATTATTGTGGCCTTTAATATATTTTCATTAAAAAATTTCAGTATTCACCATTGTGGTCTTTTTTAAATTTGGCGGAAGAACCTGTTGTATTTATGACGCGCCCACCATTTTTTAAAATTAATTTACATTTTAAAATTCGTACAGGTCGTAATCTGCTCTGAATTACCCAGTTTTTTTAAGTAACATGAACGTTCATTTTAGTTATGTTTAAGTATTCTTTATTTAATTCCAAAAAATACATATTAAAAATAATAAAGTGATTGATAAGATTTTTATGTTTTTATGTATCATTTTATCAAAAAATAATAAAAGAGGAATATTTGTGCAAGTTTTAGTAATTTTTTCAGTCTTGGCAGCGTTAAGTTGAAGCTGAGCGAACGTCAAAAATGCTTAAATTTTTAAACTTTTATTAAAGTTTCTGGAAGATTGAATACGTTGCTTTGCTCTGCTCTGATTCATTCGTACTCGAATAAGCTACAGAAAAAATATATTCCAGTTTTTACATAATGAAATTCCGCGGGGATATATAACCCACATATCCACATATAATTTCAAATTCTGAAAACAATCTGAGGCTGAACATCTCCAAGTTTTCAGACAGAAAGTTAGAATAATATAATAAACGTGAAATATACGTATAGCATTTCCATTTTCCCTTATTCTATTAAACTTTGGAAACCGCAAATTTATTTTATATAACCTAATTGTAAAAGTATTATAATTCGATTTCAGATAAGGCTTTGGAAATTACCTCATACGAAAGCATGAATACATTTTTTCTGGGCTAATTGCATATGTACCAAAAAAAATACAATGACATAGTTTAGAGTATACACTTTTTTATTTTCACATATTGCTCAAAAAATTTTTGCGACATAGCAACAGTCTCATAACATTGAATACTTAATTACAGAACCTTATTAATTATATGTACATTCACACATCCTTACATACATTTATATCATCGTATAAATATATCATCAGCATTAAATTGAGCCTTTGCCGGAAAAAATTGAGTATTTCAGAAAATTTTTAAACAAAAATTCAAAAATTAGATTTGTATTTTAATATATATAAAACTGTTAGATTTCACTTGCGTTCTTCACTATTTGAAATATTTTCTGTCTTGTTCCAAATTACAGTCATTTCGCAGTTTATGGTTTATTAAAAATTAAAGAATGCTGCTTTCCTTAAATCCATATTTTCCGATTTTTATTGTTCTAACTTGTAATAAAATAAATTAAAGCTATAAATTTTCTGAAATACTGATGTCAAACAATGCATTATACTCAACTTTATTTCGCTTTGGCTAAATAAGAACCTGACTGTCGGGAAACAATCAAAGAGAGCACAATCAATCAAATCTTTTAAAATTTTATCACCGGTATTCAAACTCTCTTTGAAAATTATTTCCGGCGACATTTATGGCATTTATGGACATCTGTTAGCAAGAACTTTATATACGGAAATTCTGTTTTAGCACAAAAACCACTGAGTGTATTTATGCTAGCTAAAGCTTTTAAGTAACTTGTCGAATGCTTGGCAGATGTTGTAATTCAATGATCGTTTTGTAAAAACTCATTTATTTTTTATAAATCGTATTAACAAACTCACTTATTATTTCGTTTCACATAAATATCTACAAACAGTAAACACGTACATTTTTAATTAGAAATGTTTACAGTGGATTTTCACGGAGTACACGTGGATTGTACACGTGATGATTTGCAAATGGCAACGTTACCTAACAGTGATCTACATTTCAATGAATATATTTTCTATGGATAATGTTCAATTCAATATTATTTCGTTTAAAGCTTAGCATTGTGCCTTTATAGTCTCGTAAACAGATACTTCATTAATTTTCGCGCGGGAACACGTGCATTATATTTTTTCTACCACAATTTTACATAAACGAGATTATTTATACAAATAATAAATTTTTCCGATTTGTTCCATCTATTCGAAAAATATGTAGTATACATTGAGAGGTGCAAATTGAGTGCTATTGTGATATGAGCAATGGGAACACGTGCAATTCTCGAAATTTAGGCTACCCGTAGGTAAGCACAAATCTCATTCACCCAAACAACTTTAGGAATGCAATTGCCACGTCCGAATTACAAGTGCCGCAGTTGGAGTACGTGCACTTCTCGGAATTTGCGCTATCCGTAGATCAGCAATTAATTGTGACGGCCACATAACTTGCGGTATGCAAATGAGTTGTAGTTGCCAAGTCAATAGTGTACGTGTGGCACTTGGAACACGTGCAGTTGTCGGAATTTGCTGACACATGCAAACATCATATCTTATCAAGTTGATGACCTACCTCATACACGTGGCGGCAATTTGGTGAAATTTGCTATAAAGGCAACCCCACTATCATAGATAGTTGTTGGAATACAACAACAACATGTCTGATTTAATTGTATCATGTGCAACCTTCGAAAATTTGACTTGGAATAGGAAACTGTTGATCAGACCACCAAAAAATTTGCTAAGAGTCATGAAGATCGACTGCATCGTCACGTGAATATTGAGGGCATCTAGCTCCTTGGCAACACTGGATTAGAAAGACGGGCTCAAGAGGACGAAACCTTTTGAGTTAGATTAGTGATAAGTTACAAGCAGAGCTTGTAAAGTGTACACGCCAAGATTAGTGTATTTAAGTATCAGAACAACCTCAGGAACACTATTGGGTATACCTTAGATGAAGTTGAAGCCCCAGTTAGTTTAGGTTAGATCCACATTGCTCATTCGTCAGCATAATTATAACTATATACACTGTAAGGAGTATTTAAAAAAAATCTTTTGAATAGCTACTTCATGGTTTTTTTTTGAACTTTTAACAGCGAACCTTTAAATATTGCCTCAAAAACAACAACAAAAATCGTTTTACATTATACTTGATAGCAAGCGTTATTTTCTATTTCCGAATGCAACGAATTGTCTGACCTGTCTGCATCTAATTTTATTCTTTTTCTATATGGAAATGTTATGATGTAAATACTGCTACATTTTGGCATGATTTACTATTAATTTCTATTGATACTAAAATTTAGAGCTTGTTTAGTCGACAAATGACAAATACGAATGTTTAAAAAATATTAGTTTTATCCGTAAAGCAAGCTGAGTTTTTACAAAACTGATCATTGGTGAATAATTTGAAGGTATAAAAATGGTTGGACAATGACATCGCGTCGCGTATGGGTACGCCTAGTTCGGACGTTGTTCGTGTAAAAAATAATGTCACCTTTCTTATGAAATGTCTACGGATACTATGCTCATGTGAACGAGGCATCACAGAAACCAACAAAATATACAACTTTAAATAATAATGTAGAACGTATGTGATATCAATACGAACAGGACTAATTATATTTTTAGAAAATACAATTTATTTATAAATAAACATTTTACCTTGTGTTTTATAAAACAAGCTATTAGCGTTGGCCAAGTTAAAAATAGATAAGACTTCACGCACTGACAGGATAGAAATGTTATTTTTAGAAAATTGAAGGATTTATAGATCATTGAAATGTATAAACCAGCAAGGGCACCATTTAAAGTTATTTGTGTCATATAAACCACCCTTTAAATCAATAACAGATGTGCTTTATATTCGGATGATTTATTTTCAAATTAAATCCTCGGATAATAAAGTTAAGAACGTATTTGTGCCATTAATGAATGTTTAATGATAACAATTCGGTTTAAATAATCAAAAATGTTTATTTGTAGATAAAGCACTAATTAGATTAACCAGTAGAATTGAAACAAAAATTTTTTAATGCATAATTCAAATATCTCTATCTTTGAATAAAATATTTGCACATTCGACGGAGTCCAATGGAACAATTAGTGAAAGATAAAAAAATTTAGGCGTTCATTCGCGATGTGACACAATTTGGAGGGCAAGGGACGGCGACACGAACATGCGCGACAGTTGCGTTTAGGCATCGAGGTGAAAAAAGTGAAAAATTATATAAAATATTTCGAACAAGCGCTTTTTCTCAACGTATAATTATATTTTCTTATGTATAAATACGAAAATAATCAATTAACAATAACAATTATCTTTAAATTTGCGTCTTGTATCTGATCGAGTACGATTTCTTGTAATGGAATACTTATTATTAAAATATAAATAAAATTGTTGCATTAAATAAAATCCTTTAATAAATTGTTTATATTGAAAAGTTTAAAATGGCAATCCATTTATGTATTTGATATTTCTGGTGATATAATTTTATATTTACATTATATTCAAAAAAAGTCGAAAAAAGTACTAGATCAAATAATTGCTCTTCTTATTTGTAATTATTAATTAATATTTCCAGCTTTTTCAAAAATTGTTATGAAATATTCAATTTGTGCTTGAGCTATAAGCAATTTTCAAAAAATCGGAAAGTATTCATCACAAAATTGGAATTATGTGCGTAAACAATCTTCCAAAAAAATTGATACGTATTTTTCGAAATATAATAATAAACATGAAAATAAAAAAAAGAGAATATTATAAAAAATTATCAAAATCAGAGAAGCACACGTCAAAAATTAATATTTTTATTAGAAATTAGGATCAATAAAATCGAACAAGATTTCTAGTATATTTTTTGGGAAAGAAAAATAAAACAAAAATATGTTTTTGTTTTCTGTAAAATATGTTCGTATCAATTTTTTGTATCGCACATCTTTTGGAATGGCATTAATAAAAAAGTAAAAGATTAAGGAGCCGGGACTAAAATGAGATACTAAACATTTTACGTAACCGCTGAGGGAATGGGGATTTACTAACGTACACTCCAACTTTTCCTAGCCTAAAAGTATTTTACTTTTTACGTTATTTTTACCTAAACTAATCTATACCTAAACGTGTATTATTTTCTAGCTAGAAGAAGTATTATTTAGCTAATATGGAAGAGCTTACGCGTTTTTCTAGCCCATTGTCAAAGAACAACATAACATAAAGCGAAGAAAACAAGAACAAAAGGAGAGTTAAATAAATTTTGTTTTACTATTTCATTTAATGAACGTATTTAGAAAATTAAAATAATTGTATAATTTCATAGTAATTTGTCATTCAAAACCTAATTAAACTTGTGAATAATTAAATAAAAAAAATAATCTTAGCACACATGTTTTGAAATAATACAGAAAAAGTCCTTATTTTTAAATATAATCTAGGAATGTTATGATCACTGCAAGTTCTGAACGAAACATTTGCAAAATTTAAAACCTGTTCAAAAAACAAAATAATTTAACAATAAATGAAAATGTTTTGCAATTAAAAAACTGATGAATATATAAATTGGCGGCTGCGTTTGAAATTTTTAAAATTAGAACTCCATCAATTTTTAAAAACACTTTGCAAAACATACTGAATTTTCTGAATATGTATTTCCCAAAACCTTGAACACAATTAAAAAATTTTCAATAATTCATTAAAAATGCTCTGTAATTGAAAATCTGAATATTCGAATGATGTCAAAATTTAATATATAAGACAATTTAAAAAATGACAGAAGCGCTTTGAAATTTTTTTCATTTTACCATTTCACCATTTATAAATATACTCTGTGAATTCAAAAAATATACTGAATTGTGTAAGTTTGTTCGGTACGTTCTTTCAAGAATTCATAAAAATTTGCCTAAATATGAAAGTATTTTCAACTTTTGCAAATTCCACCATTTAAAAAAAAAATGAATTGAATACTCAAAAGATGCTGAAAAATGCATTCCCCAAAATTTAAAATCTAGATGATAATTTAAAAATTGTTGACCACGTCTTTTCAAGAATTCATTACAAATGCACAACTACTAAATATTCGAATGATGTTAAAATTTCTTTTCTAAAACTATTGGCGGGCAACCTACAGACCACGATTTTTTTACTAATTGTCTAAATGTGTATTCCCCAAAATTTAAAAACTGATATGAGTGTCACTGAATATTTGGGAAGTGAATTTTTTTTAATTGGTAGCACAATTTAAAAATTGGCGGGCGCAATCAAAAGTATACAGTGCTGCCACCATTTTTTAAACGTGTTTTAAAATTGGGCGGGCGTTTTTAAAACAAAATTTAAAAACTAAGGACAGTGAAATATTAGACACGTTTTTTGTAAATAATTTTTTTTTAAAGAATTCAGTATTTTTAAAATTCAGTACACTTTAATTATTTTTTAGCTTTTGAAGTGTATGAAAAACGTAGATTTTAATTATTCGACTTTAATGCAGAATCAAAAAAAGAATAATGGACTAGAAAAACTGCATAAATGTTGCAAACATCTGTAGACGACCTAATCTGACAATTTTATTTAATCTTTACTAATATTTTTTGTGTCACTGTTCAGACACAACTTTGTAGTAATGAAGTTTCTAATAAGGATAAGCAAATTAACAGTGGTTCTTCTTCATTTTCATCATAATTTTTTGTTTTTTTTTAATTTGAATAAGGTCTGTATACAACACAGTGCGATATATGACAAAAATCCAGTGATTAAAGTGGAAAATTAGCTCAGAATGTTTTTATTTATAACAAATATAAGCAGTACTCCATTCTTTAGAAACACTGAGTCCGAGACCGAAAAATAATTCAACCTTTAAGAATCTCATAAGCTTATCAATTTCCTTATCCTTATTCGAAATTATTCAACTGAAACATTCGACTCTAAAGATAAAAAATGAATAACAAAACGAAGATAATAATTTGAATCGAGATTTCATCGACTCATGAATTTGTGTCTAAGAAACAATAAAAATGACAACGGGTTCGTGTTGCCAAACGTTCACAGGGGCATGGCATGCAGACTGGCTGCCGCAGCGTTGCCGTACACCCCCAGAGGGTGGTCCAGGGGGTAGGACAACAGCTGTAGCGGATGGTGGTGATGCAAATTTGTTAAAGCATTACCTGCAGGGTATGGCAGTCCGAAACTAGGGTAGCCCGAGTAACCTCGACCGGCCGCATACGCGGCGTATGCCGCTGCGGGAAAACCTGAAAACAAAAAATATGTATTAAATAGAATATAAAACAAAACAGGATAAATCACTATTTATTGTTTTGATTTCCTTATCAACAAACAGGAAATTATAAGATTTATGTAAGTACATTATTAAGGACAAACCGTCCGTCTGGGGATTCAAGTAGTCCTCGACTGTGGGGTCGTTGACTAGACACCACTAAAAAGTTTACATATTGCCTAAGTGCTAAAAACTCATGGGTTCCCTCAAGAGCATCCCTGGGTAATAACTTTTTTAATACATTTTTTTTTATATATTTGTTGGGCACTTTTTGTTTACCTTTATTAAATTATAATTATTGCTGAACTGGTCGTCCCTTACTCTTACGTCCTTAAGGAAACCGTGCCCTTATCCAGGAGAGGGCCAACTGTGACACCTTGGAGGCTACCGCTTACTGAATAATTTAATAATTTTTATTAACCATTTTTTTTACCGCCGTGCATGACAATATAGCTTCGAAAATTGCAATATCTAAAATCCACGGTCATTAATAGAAAACGAAAAGGTATCGGAGATTTTAGAACGATAAGACTTAGCAAGGTTTTGGCCACATTTTGTCCTTAAGAGACGTAAGGGTTCGCTTTGGTTTACAAATGCAGGACCCACTACAATTCTACTTTAAAAAAAAGGTCGTTAAATTAAAATTTTTGATTGCTTTCGAATACAAATAAATAATGAAAGTGAATAAGACAAACGAACAATTTAAGTAATTCAATTAGTAAAACAAAATAAATAAAAAAACAATAAAGTGAGACCGAAATATTTCCTTTGTGAATGTAACCCAAACGAAAAAAATACAACTTTTTTAAAGGCAGCAAAATGTGTGTTTGTTTAAGACTTAAGTACTTAATGTCACACTAAAAAATCTATTGAGAATTGTAGCGCCCGTTAGTTGTACTCTAAAGGTTTAATTATAAAACATCGAAAAAAATCTTAAATGAGTTCATTCAAAAAACAAACTAAAAGAAAAAACGCAAACTAACATGTAAGAGACAAGACTCGTTCTAAGCCCCCGATAAGAGTGATCTGTTTCTTTAGTTTTTTGCTCTTTCTCCCTCTCGAAATTTTCCCCTCTTTTGCTTTAGGGTTTCTCTCCGTGATTTTTAATATAGTTGGGTTGACCAATGACAATTTGGAGACTTCATGACGCATTACTTTTCCAAGAGGGCCTCGCGGCTTATTTGCAATTTTTGCGAAATTTTAGGCTTTACAAGGCTTACTTTCTAATTAAGGTATCTCTGAACAATCTTTAGAAATTTCCGTTGAACCCGCAAATTTAAGTTTTTTTTAATACAAAATGTGTTTGATTATATAACATGTTAATGATTTAATTTTAATTTTAAAGCTTTTTATTATGTATAAGATATTTCCTCTTAACTTTAATAATCTTTGATCTAGTTGCTAAACTTTATCTAACCAACTTCAAAGTTGATTTTAAATGACTCTTTTCCATCTCACAAAAAGAAGAAGAAAAATAAGAATATGATCAATATTATTACAAAGTAAATATGATAAAATTGATAAACTTACCGTCAGGAAGGGCTCCCAGCGACCACATAAAATCTACAAACGAAAAAAACAACCATTAGTACTATTATTTGAAACGCGTCGCATTGAATGTAAACAACAAAGATTCTAATTTTCATCTAGTAAAAGAAATTGTTAACATTCATGAAATTTCAACTACGTGTCTAAGCTACGAACTGTTGACGCGATAAGCTGAAGGAAACTAATTGCCTAATAATTTCATTAGATTCGTCAAAGGAAAATTAAATATTGGATGTGTGTATCGTAAAGTTTTGAAATTATTTATGTACTAGTTCGAAAAAAAAAGAGAGCAAATTAACTGTAAATAAATGATGAAATTAAAAGAAAACTTTATTAAAAACATGTTTTTAAAAGAAACAAAAATTCCATTCAATTTCGAAAGTAAATTTACACTTTTAAAGCGACGTCTTCAACTTCAAAACTTTTGGATACATTTAGGAAGAACATTGTCTTCGAAAACTTTTTAGTGAGTTTTAACAACTGCGTAAAACATTCGACTAATTCTACATTCTTCTAAAAGGCTACTAGTCCATTTTTAGCTAAAACTCATTAATTTTCTATAGAAGAGTTGTATGAGCTCAAATATAGTTAGAAAAAATCTTTGGTCTAGTTTTTAAATTTAGTATGCTTTTTCGCGTTAAGATTTTTTCTAACAAAAAAAGCCTTTCATTATATCCCAGAAATTAAGTTTGCAACTAAAAATGTTATAACAAGAGGATTATCGTATAAGTTATCTTAATCCAGTGGACTTTTATTCTATGCTAGGTTAATACTTAGTGTTACAATAATATAAATAAACTTTATAATTACAGAGAATTGTTAAAAAGTCGTCTATCTAGCTTCTACACTAATATACAAAATTGTTGTTAATTATTCTATACTATAATCTGATAAAAGTGCATAGTACCATCAAATACATTCTAATTATATTATTATGTATATTAAATATTTAATATTTGATGACACTAAACATCCAAATAATTAAAATATTCAAAAAAGTCAACCACATAGATACATTGTGATTTCAAAAGATTAAAAAGATTCTCTATTGTAAATCTAAGGTCTATACAAAAGTTTAGATCGCACCTTCATGAGGCTAAATAGCGTAAAGGATACCAGGCCGGCAGCTCACGAAGGACCAATAAGGAAGAATCCTTCCAGGACCTGAAAAGTATAACTACTGCCCCGACTTGCGTGAATGTTATTCTAATCAAATTAATACCCGTTAGATGCTACAAATGCAAAATAAATCACGAAGATTTGACATCTGTTTAGAATTTTAAATTTTTGCATTTCAGACAAGAGCAATTGCTAATTATTATTTTAATTTTTACAGCCCGTTTAAAAAAAGGTTCTGTAAGAATTTTTTATGATCTTAGTCTTGTGGTGCAAGGTATAACGTAGAAAACCACTTCTTCGAAATTCCGACAGAGTAAGTGTCAGAAATTACATTTGAATAATTTATGCAAAACTACAACAGTTAAACCAGAAAAGCAGAAAGCATTTTTATTCTAATTTCAACAAGGACTGATTAGTATGAATTTTTAATACCGTCTGAAACTTGTACCGGGGAACCACGATATTACAAATTTTCTACAATAAGAAAAATTCTGATTTCAAATTCTTTGGATTTATTTTTGCAGATGTTAGCAATGTCGTCAGGGGTTTGGTAAGTATTCTATTTGAAAATATCCTAACTAACCTATTACCTAGCTTCACAAAAATACATTAACGAATACAAAAACCAAAACGAAGAATAAAATTTTCGTGTTGATTTCGAACAATCAGCTTGAGACACCGGTGAAATTTCATGACCTAATAGAAATAATCTAAGACTGATAAATCGCTAGTCGCCGAATGTTTAAGAAAACTATTTCGAAGATATACATTTTTCTAAATATTATTTTTAACGTAAACGGGCTACTAAGAGTTAGATTCCAACTACGAGAATACAAATACCGACTTTAAGACTATCTTCTAGATTTTGTTTAGTATGAAAAGGTTTACTATAAAAATTAAACTAAAAATAACATTGTTTGTACTACGATTTGTCTAAAATTAAGGCACAAGTACGATTTGTTTCAATTTATATCAGCAAATAAATCTTACGTTTCACTACTTGATCAAATGCTTGAATTTGTAAAGTATTTCAGAAATTTCGGTTTAAAAAAGACACAATAAACCAGAATCAACTAGCTTTTACAAACTATAATCACTATAAAATATTATTTTTAGTTTAAATCGATTGTAATATATTAGTATAAAAATAACGAACTACCCTCTACCCTTTCGAAACTAAGTCTACTACAAGAGAAATCTAGAATTTTCACAAGGCAGTCTTAAATGTATATAATGGCGATACGACAGAATTTAGGCCATTTTCAGAAATAATTCATCACAACGGTTTCCGGAATCCATCCCATTAGGAATAATTTATGAGGGTGTGTAAGGGTTTATCTCCTCAGATAAAAATAGTGATATGAACGCGAATTATAATTTTATGAAGGGCTGCAAGATAGGAGCGAGTAAATATCGGGTCGACAGCTGGTTTTCATTGGTCTTGTAATGACTATAAGAAAACCATTTTGTTCTAAAACTTTGGAATCATCGTTCCCGCTTAATGAACGGAACACTTGTTTGGAAACGATAGAAATATTAATTAACGGTTTCTGTAGAATGATTACAATTCGGAATATTTACTAAATGAACTATAGTCGATAAAATGGGTAGTTTCAATTTCAAAGTTATACTTTTACCAGGCGTAATAAATTCCAATTAATAATCGATGAACGTTTAGTCTTAATTACACATATTCACAAAGACGTTCCTTCTGCAATCAAGAATGTCCTTTATACAATTTTTTCAAAAATTTAATCTTATCTTAGCACTCACAGATATTTTTCCATTGGTTTCAGAAATATTTTTTCCCGCTTTAAACAAATATTGATAAGATTAGCATTTTCTATTCACTCACTTCCATTGAGCAATGTACCTATGTATACAACATCCTGTAAAATTGGTGGTTACCAGAGGATGGTTAAATGTCCAGGAACAGTGCAGACTAATACCGATAGTATACAAGGAACAAAAGGATCACACAACAGACTTGCTTTTATTTAACTTTTGTTTGTGGAATGAAAGTAGAGAAGAAAATCACCTACCCAATCTGCCATTAGACCAGTACTTAATACTAACCAACTTCCTGTACTGAAATCTCTAGAATCTTGGTTGCCAGAAGAGGGCAGTACTGAAGAGATGGAAGTCCAAGACAACAGTGATGAGCACTCCTACTTCAAGTAACAAGGTTATTGCTATACAAAGCCCAGAACTAAATGAAATGGCCTAGAGGGTTGGAATTTATTGGAGGACTCTCTAAATTCGTTCATCAGCGATAGACAAAAGTAGATTTCCTATTAATTGTGCTACTATAAGAAATGGAAGAAGTTCGTTGATGCCTTGACCTTAAGTTTGAAGACAGTTCTACTGCATATTGAAAATATTCATCCTTTAGTTCGAATTGGTCATACAGTCCATGCGAAAAAATTGCGCTTAAATATGAGTTCCTTGATTCCAGTGCAAATGAGACACCAAAGTGAAGAAGGATCACTAAGAAAAATGGAAATGACCTTCCCACCAGTCTTTTGTCCGGACTCAAGAAGGTTATCGTAAAGCCGCTGGTTGATTGATTGGACGTATTTTTATCCTCTTCATATCAAATAGAACATGGTGAAGAATTTCGTCAAGGCGCCCACACGAATTTAAAAGAACCCTAAACTCTTTGAAACTAGCTGCTTGGACCTCTTTCAAGGGAGTTCTAATTCTAAGATAAAATAAGAAAACACAAAAAATGAAACAGTAACCAGGTTTAACTGTTATTGCACTAAGGTAATTAACAAAAAACAATCGATTCCAGGAGCCAAAATTACATGAGAAACATTGATCTGCTTAAAAACAGGTTGTTTGTAAATATGTGTTGTATATCTAAAATAAAACTAAATATACTTATTTTATTGATAATAAGATTAATTAGTTAATATGCTAGATATAAAAAAATATTCGTTAACTTAAAGATTAGAATGATAAACTTTCAAATTTATTAAGGAAGTCATAAATTTCGAAATAAAAGAATGTTTAGGTATGATAGCACTTTCCCTGTATGATTATTTTATAACAAAACCAATAAACAATTATTTTTTAAAGATCTTGAATTTTCTTAGAATCGATATTATTCCGGGAAACCGGAAGAACCTTTCTGATATTGATTTTCTAATAAATAATTTAATTTTCACTCACACCTTCACTACATAATAATATTGTCTTATTTTTGATTCGTCTAAAATTTTTGATAAAAATTCTACTGCTGCTATTCTTTGATTGATATGTTTTGGTGCGACCCAAAAGCAAATTCGATGTAAATCATTCCACGTATAGAACTATATTTTCTATAATATATAGTGTAAGATAGATAAATATTTGATATTATATATATTTAATAAAGAAAATATCATTGTTGTACTTGTGTGATACATCGTTTTATATTAATATAATTTTTGTTGGACTTGATTTTGGTGCATTATTTCATTCATTATTTAGGGTTATACTTTTAAAATAGTTATTTAAGAAAAAATAAACATCTCGTTTAAAACGAATTTAACTAACTCAAAGGTTTTTTCTTGTCAATAAAAGTAATATAAATATTTTCCACTGCCGTACATAAGCATTGAATTAAGTTGAATCTTTTATGTTTTCATTACCACTAAAACTTTACGCTTACTCTCACTGCAGTAGAAAGAATATTTTATGCAATTCCTGTGTAAAGTGACTTTTTCAATAATTGAATTTTCCAATTCGCCGGCAGTTTTCGTGAAAGAATTCCAATTCGTTCAAAAACTCCTATTTTCAATTCTTATTTAAATAATTAAACTAAGTCGTCGTAAAAACAATAACTGTTTGCACCTTTATCCTAATACCATATTGCATATTTATTTCCATAACAACACCGATATGTGCTACTCTGAGCTAATACTATACTGAGACATTCATAGCGACAAAAGCATAAACACAGAAAAAACAATGCTTTACAACCCCAGTCCTGGCGGCATATTTGTATAGACCGTAGTCGGAATTTCTAACCCCTGCAAGCCCACCAAATCGCTAACTGAATACGCCAGGGTCGGAGCGGCCCTGGCGGCCGCTAGGGGCCTCACAGGGGCGAATACTCTTTTGCAGCCCGCTACGTCGTATAAGGAATAGTGGAGGGGCGAGGGCGCGACTGCGATTGCAGTCAGAGGAATGGTAGGGGTGGTGTTGAGGGGCAAAGGGTAAGGGGCGTAACGTAGAGCGGAGACCGAAGTCGCGTTAGATGTCGCTGTTACAGGGCCGGGGTTGAGCATTAGTAACTCACCGTAGGCTCCCCGGCCGGCCGCACGGGTTTTGGCCAGGTTTGCGGGAAGCATCACTTCTTTGGGCTGTGCTTTTTTACATTCCACCTGAAAATAAATAAATATGGTTAAATGAAATATGTTAGACAAAAACTAAGCTAGAAAAAATTATCATTTTAGACAAAAATTTGTATAACTAAAAATAAAATATATGATTTAAAAAAAAACCTGTGGATTTAAAAGAGATGTGTCTTTTTAAAGAAAATTTCTCGGAGCACCGGAAAATTTCAGGCAAAAATCAAAAAATTGTGGTGAAATAAGTAACATGTTGGACAAAAATCCATTCAAAAATATGGCTTTAAAGGAAAAATGTGTCTTCTTAAACACAAATCCTTAGAATCAGAAGAAAATATATCATTTTAGATAAAAATCTCTAGAATCAAGAGAAAAATCAGAAAAACTCCTGGATTTAAAGTAAAGATGTGTCTTTTTAGAAAAAAGTACTCGAACCACCGGAAAAAGATTATAGCGAAATCGGCATTATTATGAACAAAAATTATTTTATTCTAAAAAAATTATCAATATAAGCAAAAAATCTGCAACGTATAGAATGGATTTAAAGAAAAAATGTATATTTTTAAACACTACTTCCTGGAACTAGAAGAAAATATGTCAGTTTAGAGTATTAGAAGCAAAAGGAAAAAAATATTTTGAGCAAAATCTCTTAGATTTAAAGGAAAGATATATCTTTTTAAACAAAACTTCCAGAAACTTCAAAAAATTCAATCTAGTTAAAAATCTCTAAACCCAAAAAAATAAATAATTAATTGAAGAAAAAGAAAGATTTGTCTGTTTAGAATTCTCGGAACCCCGGGAAGAATTTGGTGTAAAATAACAATAACTTAATTTTAAACAATTTTAACCTAATGATTCTAATAACTCTAATGTAAAAAGTTTTACTTTAGACAAATAACCGCATTTCTGAATTTGCTATTTTAAATAAATATCTCAGGAACACTAAAAAAAATATGTCATTTTAACAAATATAATTTTAAGCTTCAAGCGAATCTCACTTATTCAGGGCAAAAATCACTAGATAGTAGTGACAAATATTCTATACTAAATAAATCATTTGCTATTTCATCCAAAATTCCTATATCTCTGAAAAAACAAATCACAGGAAAAAGTATTTTTGGTTTTAGGCAAAACGTATCGTTATTTAAACCAAAAATAATTAGATTCTATAGTGTCATATTAAAGATACAGAGAAAAAAAGTGTGTTATAAAAAAAATTCTAGATTCTATGTCATTTTTGACAAAATATCCCGGAATTCTATTTCAAAAACATGTCATTTTAGACACAAATGTCCAAAATCCTAAATAAAATACGTCATTCAGGAAAAAAATAAATTCAAGGTATATGAAAAACTTCCCGGGATACAGAGAAAATTGTGTCATTATTTGATCCTAAAAAAATGTGCTATTTTAGACAAATATCCCTGGAATATAAAGAACATTTGTGATTTTAGAAAAAAAAAAATTAGACTTTAAACAAAAAACCCTTGGGATAGAGGAAAAATGTTTCTTTTTATACAAAAATCCCAGGTCCATGAAAAATATCTTTATTTTAAAAGAATTTAGTAAAAAATCTCTAGAACCAACAGAAAAATAACTCATTTAAAGAAAACATTTCTATACTGAAAGGGAAAATATGTCTCTTCGGATAAAATCGTTAAATATGTATCATTTTATATAAAAATCAACCTAAATAAATAACTCATTTTAAGCAAAAATTACTACATTTAAACATAGTGTTACTCTTGGTAAAAATGTGTAGAAACCAGAAAAAATGAGATATTTAAGAATATATCCTAGATTCAAAGGCAAAAGCAACTAGATTCTAGTAAAAAATATGTCATTTTAGACTAAAATTCAAATTCTTAAAAATGTTTCATTGAAATCAATTAGTAACATTATAAAATGAACAGCTTCATTAAAAACCTAAAAGTATGTGGTTAATTCTAATTTGCACAAAGTTCAGTTACTTCTGACGACATAACATTCAACTCAAGTAATTTAATAATATCTTTTAGTATTTAATAAAATGAAATTCTGGGGCGAATTGTTTTGCGTTCAGCGAACAACAGAGCGGAGATATCTTGAAACTTTTCGCCGAACATAAAGTGGAACGATGTACGTTCACAACAGCTTTATTATAAGATCTTGAATAAGAAGACTATATATTGCTTTTCGACACGAAGTACTCATTTTGTTGTCCAATATTAACTAATTAAAATTTCAAATCAGGCTTCGTTGCTAATGTACTTAAAACCTTAACTAATTAATTAGTTAAGCGCCCAAAGCTCAAAATTAAATATTTAAGCATGATTTCTGACAATTACCTCCATTAATTAGATAAGGCAAAATTGGGACCATTGCTGGGTTATCCCACAAAATTTCAATTTTGACTGAAGACACGATCGTTGGTCCATATTCCAAAGTGAAGGGTGTTTTTTATTTATTAGTATATTTTAGGATTTGATGAGTACCACGTTGGAATTTATTTTTGTAGGCGAAAGTGGGAAGTTTTGTAAATCAAGAAGATGGTGAAATGAGGACTGTTACCGATTTCTAAGAATTGATAACGTCCTTGATTCTCTAACAGGTATCAAGATATTTTCACTTGTGGCAGCTTATGGTCCTTCCATTTGGACTGTACAATGTTCTGATTACCTTTGAAAGACTGATGCAAAACATCCTCGGAAGCTTATCCTGAAAAACATGCTTCGTGGATCTAGCTGATAATCTGACCCTAAACATCAAGAAGTATTATAGACTAAGGTTACTATCTGAGGCATATATATATATATAATATATAATAATATATAAGATACAGGTACTTCACCAATGGTCAGTCCCTTTCAAGTTGCATAAAACAAGTAATTACCAGTGGTTTACTGACCAGGTGGTCAACTTTAACCGTTGGTCACGGACAATCTCGTTGCATAAACACTTCAATCAAAATAAATTAGGAAGAAGTAGGACGGAATAAATATAGTTTATAATTATGTATTAGTTGTCTGGCACGTGGTTTTTGTTTGAGTTGTTTTAGTGAGATTGTTAAAATGTCTAACAGAGTTAATTTCCTCTTCTGTTTGTGGCATGTATATAAAGCGGGGTCTCCTAATTCTCGCTATAGCAACACAACATCTATAAATGACTCTACTTGCAGTACTTATGTCTACCCTCGAGAAATCTCCAATAACTTGCAGAATTGAGCCAGTTGCTAAGAAGCGCAAAGTTATTAGTACCTTTTGAGGTGGCGAAAGAGCACTGTTTCTAAAAAAAACTGTTATAAAATTCATATACCATGTACACTGTACATTCATACGTACCCCATTGTTAAATTTTCCAATTCAGGAATTAATTCCTTAATTATAAACTGGGTAGTATCTTTTGTTAGACAAAATCGTTGAATAGATTCAAAATCTGTCCAATTATCATAATGATTTGTTCTGCTCCGAAAAATTATTTCTTTCCGATTTACCATGAAATTTACTAATTCATTAAAATCTTCGTCATCAGTAAATTCCAACAATTCCTCTATGGTTAATAATTAAAAATAGGAACGTGAATAATTAAAAATAACCTATATAGGCAGTTTGTGAAATATTAGACAATTTAAATTTTCAGGTAATAATGACCTAGTTAACAAGTTAACCTTCCAAATTCGGATCGATCTAATAGCAATTCGTTAGATTTTTTATGTTTTTCTTCTTTTTCTTCGATTTCGAGGACTCAGCTACCGGTGCTATTCATCTGTATTTTACGTGTTTCTTCAAAATTAATTTCCTATGATTCTAGGGTATTTTTAATTTTCTTTCTGGTGTCCCTTTGTAGAAGAGCGAATTATAGGGAGATTCATTTTCATTTTCTTATTATTTATTATTATTATATTTTCTTATTTATCTAATATTGAACATGACCCAAGAGTTATACAGCATTCCAATTTGCTAGAGTTGATGGCAAGCATTTGAGTTTTCGTCTTCTAATTACAACCGGTTTAATACGGTGACAAGGATTACGGGCTTCGTTAGATGTTTATTACGGACAAGAATGCACTTAGAGCCAGGTTTGGAGGTAGAGCTACATTTTCAACAGTTTCTCGGACGGGAATTACGTGTCTACCTGTCGAGATGGCACATCATTTTATGAGATATATATGTATCTACCGAGTCCTGTTTAGTGCTAACTGTCCAAATATGAATTTCAAATTTAATTTGAATACGGTGTAAAGTATACTAATTTTTTTTAGTTCGAGAGTTCTCTAAAGGATGCTCCAATGTCAAATTTATTAAATTACTTAGATAAGAAATGTTAAGTACCGAAATTTAGGCAATAACCATTACACTCCATTTTTCACCATTTATTGGTTAATATAACAATGTTTATTGTATACTTATATCATAGGTTTTCTTCAACTTATAGAAGGTTATTATAAATTAAATTTAGATAAAAATATTTGTGATTTTGGCGTGAGCACTTTCGGTAAAAGCCGATGTACAAGTGAACAAATCTCTTTCCATGTTAAGGCTCATAAAAAGAAGAATACTTTTTATCTTGGACATTATGATTTTGACATTCTGTCAATCCATTTCTTTGTAAACTTCAAAATTCTAGTGAAATCAATTTCATAAGAATGTTCTCTACAAAATGCCATAGTGACTAAACACACCAAATCAATTTACAAGTAACTAAAATTATTACCGTTTACATTAAAAAATAATATATTTATGTTTTTAACTTATTGAAGTAATGAAAGAATTCAATTCAATATTATGACCAAGAAAGTACAATGCTGCGACAGAAGTGGAGGATGTCCGGGTGCAAATTGCACGGGCCAAAGTTGTTCTTGTTGGGGAAGCGAAACCAATTCACAATTGGGAGATCAAAATCAATGCAAGCCATGTTGTCCTGGATTTGTAGCAACTGAAGATAATGAAGAATGCCCTCCATGTTGCCCTGGAGTAGCACCACCAACGGAAACTAACGAATGTCAACCTTGTTGTCCTGGAAAACCACAGTCGATATCAAAAAATAAATGTCCGCCTTGTTATTCAGTTACATTCTCTGACGATAAAAACAATTTTCTACCAAGTTGTCCAGAAGAGGATACATCTTCAAACCAAAATCAGTGCCCAATCTACCCAATGGTTGAAAATCAATGTAAGCCATGTTGTCCTGGATTGCCTCAACCGGTAGATGAAAATCAATGCCCCCCTTGTTGTCCTCCCGCAGACGAGAAATTATGCCAACCATGTTGCCCTGGGCTTCCTCCCGCCATAAATCAAAGTAACTGCCCATTAGAATGTCCTGGGATGCCTCCACCAACTAACGATAATCAATGTCCTCCATGTTGTTTAGGACTACGGCCTTCAGCGGACGAAAAACAATGCCCACCAGCTTGTCCTGGGCTTCCTTCCGCTTTAGAGCAAAATAAATGCTCAGTAGAATGTCCTGGAATGCCTCCACCTAATGATAATCAATGTTTTCCATGTTGTCCTGGGATACCTAAATCTACTGATCAGAACCAATGCCGAACAAATTGCCCAGGATTACCATCAATGACGAATGTAGAAGATAAACAGTGTCGTCCATGTTATCCAGGGCTATATACTCAAGAAAACAGTCAGAGTCGACCAAGATTTTTACCATCGACAGACAAAAATAGGTGTCCCCAATACAATTCTAAACAGCCACCATCTCAAAACAAATCTTTACAATTTCGTCTACAAATAATTCCACCTATAGATAATGTTAAATGTCGACCAAGTTGTCCACTTTTGCCACCTTCCACAGATAATGACCAATGTCGATCTAGTTGTCCAGGGTTGCCTCCTTCCACAGACAAAAATCTATGTCGACCTTATTGTCCAGGGTTGCCTCCTTCCACAGATAATGACCAATGTCGACCTTGTTGTCCAGGAATGCCTCCTTCTACAGATAATGCTGAATGTAGACCAGATTGTCCAGGTTTGCCTCCTTCCGTAGATAATGCCCAATGTCGACCTTGTTGTCCAGGGTTGCCTCCTTCCACAGATAATGCCGAATGTCGACCTTGTTGTCCAGGGTTGCCTCCTTCTTCAGATAATCCCAAATGTCGACCAGGTTGTCCAGGTATGCCTCTTCCCACAGATAATGCCCAATGTCGATCTTTTTGTCCAGAGTTACCTCCTTCCACAGATAATGCCCAATGTCGACCATGTTATCTAGGGTTGCCTCCTTCCACAGATAATGCCCAATGTCGACCTTGTTGTCCAGGGTTGCCTCCTTCCACAGATAATGCCCAATGTCAACCTTGTTGTCCAGGGTTGCCTCCTTCCACAGATAATACTGAATGTCGAGCTTGTTGTCCAGGGTTACCTCCTCCTTCAGATAATTCCAAATGTCGACCAGGTTGTCCAGGTTTGCCTCCTTCTACAGATAATGCCCAATGTCGACCTTGTTGTCCACAGTCGCCTGCTTCCACAGATAATCCTAAATGTCGACCAGGTTGTCCAGGTTTACCTCCTTCCACAGATAATGCCCAATGTCGACCTTGTTGTCCAGGGTTGCCTCCTTCCACAGATAATACTGAATGTCGACCTTGTTGTCCAGGGTTGCCTCCTTCCACAGATAATACTGAATGTCGAGCTTGTTGTCCAGGGTTACCTCCTCCTTCAGATAATTCCAAATGTCGACCAGGTTGTCCAGGTTTGCCTCCTTCCACAGATAATGCCCAATGTCGACTTTGTTGTCCACAGTCGCCTGCTTCCACAGATAATCCTAAATGTCAACCAGGTTGTCCAGGTTTACCTCTTTCCACAGATAATGCTCGATGTCGACCAGGTTGTCCTCCAGGTTTGCCTCCGCAAACAAATACTGCCCAATGCCAACTAAGTTGTCCGGGTTTGATTCCACCAGCAGACAATGCTCAGTGTCAACCGTGTTGCCCAGGTTTACCTCCGCCAACGGACAGCGCCAAATGTCAACCGTGTTGTCCGGGAGAGCCACAAAAAACAAACAATGAACGTTGCTGCCCGAAACAAATAAAAATAACAGATATTAATGCACGGGTTGGACATAATATTTACAAGTGTCGACCTTCATGTCCAAAATTACCAGCATTTCCGGATAACAATCAATGTCTTCCATGTTGTCCAGGGGTGCCTCCATCTCCAATCGAATGCCGGCCCTGCTGTCCTGGTCAGATTCCGCCAGCAAAAGTGGAGCAACGTAAACCCTCATGTCCTGGATTTTCTCCTCCATGTTGTCCACCTCGACCCAAAGAAAACGACCAGTGTCGTCCACCCATGATTAACGAACAATGCCTACCGGACTGTTCAGGTTCGCCTCCCCCAACGGAGATTTGCAACCCGTGCTGCCCTAATATGCTTCCACCAAAGGATGATTTCCAATGCCTTCCTTGCTGCCCCGGTCTCTACCCACCACTTCCAAAACAAGACTCATGCCATTCATGCAAACCAAGATGTCCTGACAAACCTCCCATGTGTAGCATGTCGAAAGGTTGCCTGGGTGAGAAATGTAAAGGAGCTTGTTGCTATTGTCGCAAAGATTCCAAAGACACGACGAAAACGAATAAATGTATGTGTGGAAATAGGAAAAGTTTCATTGAAACTATTTCTAGCTTATTTAAGAAGAAAGAGAGAAGGTGTTAATTATAAACTGCACATTTCTTAAACAACTAAGCAAATTAATATTTTATTAGTTATATCTATATATATATAGGAGCAAAAAGTTCATAAGGATTTTTTATTTCAATTTTAATATATTTTACATTTATTTATAAGAGAGATGTTAGTCTCAATGGTTGTCATTTAGTCTCTTTTTCATTTTGTTTTTCGATATTAGTGTTTCCTCTCTCCTTGATCATTCTTTGATCGTTTTGGCATTTCTTGCTATGCACATATTTTTTCTTAATGATTCTTAAGTGCTTCTTTGTTAATATGCATTTAAGCATACTGGAAATAAGTTAGGTGAGAATTATAAAGAAAGTTAAAATTGGGAGTTATATTGAACTGCAAAAATGTTATCTGCAACATGTAACAGTAGGCTTGAAGCCTTAAAAATGTAAATAGGATTTGGGAAATCGCAAACTCGCTAATGCGATGCCCATCAAAAACTCGTGAAGCGGCCAAATGTTCATTTGCACATTAACCAAACGTCAAAATAGAAGTGTTGTCCGTTACATTGTTAAATAAATGTAATATACTGTTCCAGCAGCGAATAACAATCGTAGTGAATTGTAGACCACATTAAAATGGCTTTTAATTAGAACCAGAATCGCGAATTAACAAGTTGGAATAGTTTCCCACCAATTCTGGCTACATTGGAATACGATGGCCATGTAAAATATCTTGAATTCGGTTGTGATATCTCTTAAATTGCATTCGCGACGAGTTTGTTTAGTTTTGTGATTATAATGTTGTCTCCGTAAATATTGCAGGGCCGGAGTTATGTTATAGAAAATTTCATACTTATACATGTAACTCCATAAAAAATTAAATATTTAATATCTGGAGAGACTATCTACAGAAATCGCAAAGTTCTACTTAATTTGACTTGACCGTGGCAAGAATCTACAAAAAAATTAATTTTTCGTTTGGAATAATCCGGAGACCGCGGTAAGACACTTTTTTGGAATCTCTCTAACAACTTCTTGAATCTCTAACCTGACTCCTTGGAGATTGAATTTTTTTTCATGTTTTGTTCTTTCTTTTGCTTCACCGTTTAAATTTCGTCTAATTTGCAGAAAGTTCTGTATACAACTTTGAACCTGCGTTCTCTAAACAATTTTCTGAAAGCCGATCCCAATTTTCTTTGTAACTTGTGAGGTGAGGTTATAAATTTCTTCACAATGCGTGTCGATAATATTCTTTATTATATGAAATATGTTTATCATTTAATTTTCAGTTTTAAAACATTTGTTTTTAGTATACAGGATATTTTCTTTTAATTTCATTAATAATAGGAGAGGAGATGACGATAAAATTTTGAGAAAAAAGAACATGATGCACTAGAGGCAAATAGCATGAAACCGAATAGTGCGGTAAAAATTAACCAAGCTATAGGATAAAAATGCCTATTTGAAACTTATAAAATTATTTAATGCTTTAAACTAAGCCAAATTAACAATTTTATAAATAAAAATGGCTAATTTTACCTAAGTACTTAAATCTCTATATTCTTCGTTAAAGATTCAGGGTCTATTAGGCAATTTTAGATTGTACTAAAGAGGATTGAAAAAATAGGAGCCAAAAAATAGTAGCGAAAAAATAGTAGCGAAAAAATAGTAGCGAAAAAATAGGAGCCAAAAAATAGTAGCGAAAAAATGGGAGCCCAAAAAATAAGAAGTTAAAGGAAAAACAAGCCAAATAAAAAAATGAATATTTTTAGATAATTTCATAAATGTTGATTTTTATTTTTTTTGTACTTTTGGCTCTTTTTATATTCGACACATTTTTAATTTGCACCTCTTTAGTATCGCCATATTTTACAATAATTTTATGAGCCTCTTATTAAAAACTAACAACTTTGATAATCTGGGAATATTTTCCTATCGACATTAATTTGTGTCGGCTATTTAGAAAAATCCAGGTGCATTTTCATGGAAAAAACAAACAAAACAAGGATTAAGTATATTTGTGAAAGATTAGCTTAGCGCTATTCATGTACCGAAAAAGTAAATGGAATGGAATATGGTAATGAACCTGAGTATTAAAAATTCATAAAGTAGCTTCATGCTCATTTTACGAAGCTGATTAAATGACCACCGTCAACATAATCACTTAATTATTGCAGACTAAACAAATGTTACGCTTCGTTCCAACTTCGAACAAAAATAATTAAAAATTAACGAACCGAACAATAAATTGGAAACTATTGGTGACTCACCATTTTATTGTTGATCTCGTGGAAGTGAATTTCACAAACTTTATCTACAACATCTTCGCTTTGAAATGTGACAAATCCAAATCCTGAAACAAAAAAAGGTTACTTTAGTTTGATTGACGCAAACACGGAAAAACTATTAAAACCTTACACCACCCCGTTTTAACTCTTGCTGAGAATTGGACATTTGAAAAGCTGTTACATTTCCTACATTTGATCGCCGGCTTTCATAGATATTTAAAAAATGATTTTTTTTTTGGAAGAGGGAGGAGAATAATTTTTTCTACGTGTAAAAAAATAACATTTTTGGTTTAGTAGTCACCTTTTGTTAAATTATATTATGGAATATCTTCGCTATCTTTTAATTAAACTAGTATTGTCAGTCGGTTGAGAGAAAATCGAATTGTCGGTACATCCTTTGGGTCATGAATCAGGTGTTATTTACGAGCGCGGGTTCTTTAGACACGGTTTGTTACGGCATGCCTATTTCTGCGGGAAGTACACCCGTTCGAAACTTGTCTGTTTGGTTGACGTATCGACACAACCACCGTGAATTATTAGCTACAGCTACTACGGAAACCATCTTTTACCTGAAAATAAAAGAACACGGAAACCTGACAATGGATATATGTTTAGAAATTAAGACAACAGCGTATGCTCTTATTTTCCAAATAAACATTCGAAATTGAACACAAACGCCGTTTTTTAGATGAATTGCTTCAGGTCGTGGTTCTTCAATAATTTTAGGTATTGATGCATAGAAAATAATGTTGATTTATTAGATAAGTAAAACGTTAAATAGCTTTAGATATTTACACAGTTACAAATACATATTTCATAAATTGTGTTTTTGTGGCTCTCTTTTTAGTTATTATACTTCTAATTTCAATTTTACCATCCTTTATACATCAGTTTGAAGATTTGTGAAAAAATGCCGAATGGTTATTGCCTCTGATTTACATCCAATCAAAATGGACAAACACAATTATGCTCATATAATGTTAGGTACTTCCTTAGATGTATAAAATGCCGTGTAGTCGGCTTTATTTTGCCCCTTACAATAGAGCATGCATGAGTAAAAGAAAAATAGATAGATGATATGTTCAGTGTTTTTTCTAACGACGTAATTTGGTCTGTTCGTAGCAGTTTTTATCACAGGGACGAATTAATGTAGAAATAAAATAGAGAATGTTCGTTGTAAAAACTTTTTTGTTAACAATTTGTGATGGATTCGATACTTTAATAAATTGAAGATGTTAGGAAGGTTTTTTGTATAATATTGTTTTTTTTTTTTTTTTTAAATTTTTCGATCTTCGAATTTTGAAGAGCCATTAATAATTAAGACTAAAAATTGGACCTGAGTTACATGGAATCGAATTAGATAGAAGGATAGAAAAAAAAAAAAGAGTCCAGGAACTGGAAGAATGATACAAGGATGAATAAGTAGATGAAATAATTTTCGATGAGAGAAACTAAATATTCTTGTATATATAAGTTATGTAATAACCATGTAATGTAATTTGACTCATTTTTTGCCCTTAAGGAACTTGAAAGTTACTCGGGCCTACACTCTAATAGTTAAAAAATAAAATAAATGAAATAAATTGAGATAAGACAATTTATTTTTGGACGAAACTAACCCTCAAATTGATTTAAAAAACAAAATTGTAACTGACAAAAAAATATTAAAAGGTGACCTCTTGCTTGTTTTGGGCTCGGAATCCAAAGAATGTAAGTTTACTCCAAAAGAAAAAAACTACTTTTTTTATACAAAACCACTTTGACTATTCTTAAGGAAAAATTTTGCTTCTATGCTCGAAAAAAAAAATAACTTTTCGCAAGTAATTTTCTTTAACTTGACACTTATCCGTCGTAAACTCAAAGCCAAATAAAACTCTACTCAATACTGTCCTTGGGTTCGTGATTCTGCCACCACTTTTTCAAAATTCAAATAGCCGCAAGAATCCCAAAAAGGTTCTTTCTATCTGGAATTGGCACCAAAGACATCAAAAAAAATTCTTAATCTCAGTCCTTATATAAGATTTATAAAATTTGCAAAAGTTTTGAATACATGTTGGTTGATATCTACTCTATAAACATATTTTATATCTAACCTTAATTTCCTTGGATTTTACAAAGTTGTCGACTTTTTCTTTTCTATTTTAACACAAATGTTTTCTTAACCATACATTAATTATTTTATAAAACGTGTTTGCAGTTTAAATTCCATTTTAAAACTTTTTTACTTCGCGTATACAGGACGTTGTCTCTTAATTTCAATAATTTTTTTATTATTACAGTCACAAATATATTTGTCTGTATTGCACTGGGTCATTAGTAACCGAAGTTTTACTCGGTAATTAGCTTCGGTATAATTTCCGGCGATGAAGAGAGAAGCTTATTCTCATCGATTATTGTTCGAAATTAAACGGATTCAAGTTTAAGACATACGTCAAAATCAGGTAATTGTGAACTCGTGTAAAGGGTTGAAATCCTTGTTTAGTAAACAGAGTTTCAATAGAAGACAGTAATAGTTTCAATATCAGTATTGACAGATATACAAGCGATAAACATGTATTAATTGTATAGCAGAATTTGTAGGAATCTACCTAGGCGATTCGGAAACATAATTTGGCAATTAGCGGATCACTGTCTACCTAATACCAATTTTCAACCAGATTATCAGAATACAACGGCATAAATTCAATTAAATTGACTAAATTGATACGTTTGTCGCACCATATTCAACAAAAATAGAATTCGCTAAACATTACATATATATCAATAAAAATAACATTTACAAACGGCATAAATTCATATTTTTTTTAAAATAGTTTTCCCAAGTGAAAATTATCCCCGAGGATATATTCTAGCTGTATCTAAGCAATTATTTTTATCAATAACTTAAATTCTTCCCATATTTTTAATTTAGCTTTGCCTATATTTGATAAAAAGCGGTGAAGGATTTGTATTTCAATTCCTAAGAGGCAACAAACTATTCTTACTTTAAATTGAAATGTGGCACGCGATATTTTCTTGCCCAAATTAACATAAACTACAGTTCAAAGCGATTTATTTAACATGTTTACCAATTCAAAATTACGACATGCAATTAATGACATAAGTTCACGTAAGTAATTAACGTTTTACGTTAAATATAGAATTTACAATCATCCGATAGATTTAATGGTACAGATTAATAGCGAATAATATTTCATAAGTAGTTATAAAGATTAGACGATTAGTGAATCTTTTTTCAATGTAAGGATATAAAAAATAAAAACAAGAAATACTGTAAATTTTCAACTCTCAATAACAAGCAAATCAGAATCTCGATTACTTTTTATTAACAATAAAGAAAAAAGATTCTCGCACCCTATGGAAATGAAAAAGATTGTGTAATACTCGTTTCTCAAACCTTGTAACTTATAAATAGAAAAGCTCGTTTCTCCAAGTCATCAAGAACTTAAAATGAAACCTCCTTTCTTTTGTCGCTTTTTTAAAAGACAATGTTTACGTTGTTTTTAAGGAAGTGAGTATTTTATAATAAAAAATGTTTGAGACAAATCAGGCAAGAAGAAACCATTTTATTAATTTGGTTAAAAATAAATTTATTAATGTACTTAACACCAATGGATGATGTCGAAAAGCTTCGTTTCAAAGTTAGCTTTTTTATTAATTACCGAATTCTATACAATAATTTTTAATAATAATCTGATGCTGTATTAAATAATAACATTTTACCTTTTATCTAGTATTGAGTGAAATATAAGGTTCTATTAAAACTAAAAGCAATAAGTTAATTTTTGGTGCAGTTTTAAATAATTTTGCAAAATTAATAAATTTTGTAATTAAGAATAGATATGTTTTAATTATAGAATTTTATTTTTCTCGTTCAACAAATTGTGAAAACTCATTTTAGGAAGTTTTACTTTAAAATGTGAACACTTCTAGATTCTTAACAATATTTACTTGTTTCTTTATTTCAACTTTCTACAAAAAAAACCTCACAACTCCAGGTCAAATAATAATAGGAAATCCTTTAAATAATATTAATAAGAAAAACTTACATTTCCAATCGATGAGACTAAAGGAAATGAAATATAATACGTTTTTTCCACTTTTCTACAAAACACAAAAGAGAAGTTACGAGGTTTCTGTTTAGAGTGACAATGTAATGTTTACATATTGTTAACTTTTTTATATACGCCCACATTTAGCTTTTACGTTTGTATTTCATTTATTACAAAAGCTCTATTTATGGAATAGATTTTTTGAGCACCTATTTAATAATTCTTCATTTCAAATCAATGAATGTACATCCATTAATTCCTGAATAACTGTTGTATTCTAGATGGTTTAATAATGGTGGTTTAGGAGACAAAAATCAATAACGTCAACTCGTGGCTGGCAGCTCTCCGTTACAGTTTGTAGACACACCGCTTTAAATAATTGAAGTGCTTAAATTTCACAGAATAAGAGAAATAGAGATTGCTGAATAAATATTTAATCCACGCCACCAAAACCGTCAAACAGGTAATATCCAACCTAAGGCTAAATACTATAAATAAACTAAAATGAGAACAAATCCCAATTAAATTAAATTACGAAGAGTCTAAAATTTTTCCATTATTACCACGAAGTTATGACTGAATTGTATATTTATACACACTATACACGGTGTGTAAAAATAGTGTTCAAAAAATTATGCTGTACATTCTACGACGCAATTGTAAAGGAGTTCTTCATAAAAAAAATTTTAAAATAAAATTTCGTTACCAAATTAGAAGCCCTTTAAGGTTCTTCGAATATTTTCTTAAGAAGTGAATTCCTGGTATTTTAATTGGAGGTAATTGCGGCGGCTGACCGCGATAACACCTCAACAAATCTTTTTATTTAAAAAAGTGCTAAGTGGGAGTGAACTACAAAACACTAGAGCAATTAGACAGATATATCAGTGATGGGTACGATTAAATCTGCACGCACACGTTAAAAAGAGAGTAACAAACTCCCATACGTTCACGCTTACACGCAACATTCAAAGGTACTAAGACTTACAGATGAAACAACATAAAAGGTTACATTTAAAATGGGGTTATTTCGAACAAAACATGGAAAATGCTATTTATAACATTTAGTTTAATCGTTTAGTTTATCGTAAAAGCTTTAAGATGAGGAAATTATTTTTAACGTTCAAATTTATTCAAAAGCGATTTTTTCCTGCTTGCAAAATCGATAATGTACAAGATTACAGAATCCACTTATCAAATTCGAGCAGGCACAAAACATCACCTTCTTGTATCAGAAAATACACAAAACATCTCTTCTCACTTAAAATTTCGACAGATCCATCCACATATCTCTCTCAAATCTCATTACGTATACAAAATGCCAGTTTTGGCGCATTAGGGACCGCACCGACGTTACCGCCATCGACAAAGATGAGAAAACCCTCAAATCAACCTGATTTTTACTTACTTTCCTCGCTCAGAACCGGCTTCCAACCAACAATTTCACCATTTTTCACAAGTAGTTCAATAAAAAAGGTATTATTTAAGACCTAAAAAATTCAGGTAAAGATTTACCTGAGCTAAAGTCTTCGCATGTTCTAAAATTCTTAAGGAATTAGTGGAGTTATTAGGACAATATCTTTACTGGGCAAACCTGGACGACTCCAACATTCACGTTATGATGGAGTTTTCGTGACTTTTTTAATCATGAAGTTCCCATGAACAGATTTTGTATCATTGAGTTTGTTCTTCCATTTTATTGTCAAGTTATAGATAGTATTAACTGCTCGTTATAGATTGTTAGTGATTTCTTCAATGTCACGTTCGTTTTCTAATTGAGGAATATCACATGTATACAGTAAATATAGAATTGGCCCTAGAGTACTTCCTTATGGTACTCCAGCTATAATCTCGTTCAGATCAGAGTAAGATTCTTCTTGTTCGATTCGAAAGTATCTATTTGAAATATATAATTCAATGATTTTACAATACTGTCTGGGAAAAAAGCTTCATCTGTTGTTTTAAGTCTTGGTTCCAGACCTTATGCTACATCAAGGAAAATAGTAGCATAGATGTTTTTTCTTCTAGTGCTTTTTCAGTTGTGTTAATTATTCTATGTATAGAAGTTTAAGCAATTATTTCTAAATCTAAACTGGTGATCTGTTGATTTGGAATTAACGTTGTGTTCTTTTAATGCTTTTATTTTTTAAATAGACGTTTTTTCAAATATTGCTCGTCAAAAGAGAGATCGGTCTGTATAAAGAGAAATGGTTTACCTGTCGGTATCATTATGATTTTTTGCAACTTTTAAGAGTTGGGCTACATATTTTAATCTAAATGCTACATTAATTTAATGTAACCAAGTCTTTTTTTGTTACAAAGTTGTTTTAAACTTTCTCCACTACCTAATTAGTTCAAACCCTGGAAATTTTTAATATTATTTTATGGTTTTGTGGGTTTGAAGGTTGAAGGGTGAAAATGGGTTGGGAACGGTCCTGCGGTGTTTCCTCCACCTCTTTCATTGCAGTCGAGAGTGAGTATCTCAAGATGAGTTATTGCCTATCTGTTAGAGTGAACGGCGAAATGGAAAGGAAAAGACCTCTCTCAAACTCACGTACGCGATATATTATCTTGTAAGTGATGTATTTTTAACTAATATTAGACCGCTGCTTGAATTTCAAAAATAATTTCCCATTTTTTATTAATAGAACTACCTACTTTCAACCTAAAATACATACATAAAAATAATTCATAGAAATTGGGTTCTCGTAATTAGGTTTGAAAGAAATAATGTAAGTACGACTTCCATGTTTGGGCAATAATAGGAAAACTCGTTTGATTGGGTAATAATAATAATAATTATAACAATAATTATAATAATAATAATAATTATTATTATTATTATTATTTTTATTATGTACTTATACATTAAACTTAGTCTACTTCTGTACATGCTCTGGGAAAGAAGGATACTTGGACTGAAATCTCTTAAGTATACTAATTCGCACAAAATCACAGTCTAAGCTGTCGGTTCTTTGGCGACTACCTTCAATTTAATGGTTTCAAACTCAATTGATTATTTACTTTTAAAGTTTTTGTAAAACACCAGGTGATTTAACTTACATTACAAAATACTCCCTTATAAATATCATAATCATTCTTAAACATTGAGCATCCTATGGGTTTTATTCCCACTTAAAATAAATCGCAACTTGTTTTGTCGAAAGAGGCAAATTATATTCAATTGGACTTCAATAGTAAATTGTAATAAAAAAATACACAGACGTAAAAATGCCAAGTAAATTAAAATAAGGGGTGTTCTTCGTAGCCATAAAACTTATAATGACTTTCTTCCCTTGGAATACCAGATGTGTGATTAATATCTTTAAATCCCCGAAAGAAAAAATCTAATACGCAAAATAAAAAACCAAATTCTAATGGAATTACGCGTAACTAAGCAGAGGTAAGTTATTACCCCAAAAATATAATGGTTCCCGCGACAAGACAGATTTTTTCCTTAATATTTTCCCCACGAAATCTTCCTCTTTTCTGTTTCAAAATTTGGAAGCCCTGCCCGTGATTTTTGCAAATTTTGAACAATGAAAATTGTCACGACGTAACATTTTTTGACCAAAATGGTTTCGTGTCTTATTTACAATTTTTGCAAAATTTTATGGCTTAATTCATATCAAAACTTGTTTGCGTCTTTTTTTTTATTCCCAAATTGTACCCCAATTTACCGATACAAATTATACATTCTCTGTTTATAAAAAAAGTTAACGATTTAATTTCAGTTTTTAATCTTTTTATTTTATACAGTGGATTCTTCTCAACTTCAACAATCGTTCATTATTAGAGCTCTTTTTGTGGTCAAGTAACTAAATAAAAAAAAATATGCACGTTAAGTCAACCAAACGTTTCCCTTCAAAGAAAACCCAATCGAACAGAAATCACTAATGACAATTTGTTTCGCGCCAGAAAGCACAGCAATAAAAATGGCAACGTGGCTTAATTAATTCGTTTAGCAAGCAGAAATTCGGATTCGTTTTTCGAGGAATCCAGTATGGTATTAAAACAATTCAATTTGGTCGGAATAAACAACGGAATGGGGAGAAGACGGCAAAGCAAAAACCGGTCTATTTCAATTGCATTCACCCCAACATCACAACGAGATTTTTAGCGTGCAGATAATCAATCAGTCTTTTTGAACGATATTAAACAAATTATTAATTAGTTGAAAAATATAGCGAAAAAATACTAAAACGAAAAAATTGCCAGAAGTGGCAAATTAGGGCCTATTTTATTTATATGTTGGATTTAAAATAATCCGTGATTTGTGAGATAGGAACGTCAAGCGACACCTCAGGTAGTATTGAAATGATGCCCAGAGTTATTTATCACAGATTTAGGGGCCACTTTTCCCCCCACGAGTGAAGGATCCCCCGCCTGAGGAAATGTCAAACACAGAAACAACACAACGGATTAGGTTTCAGTTCGAGAGAGAACAAATTACCAAAACAGAATAAATAGCAGTGCTGCTGAGGGTTGGAAAACGAATAAAGCACGAATTCGGCTTGAAGATGTGTAAACATCTTAACAAGATAAAGATATTTGATAAAGAAATTAAATGGCGCAGATTGAGGAAAAGCGTTAAGAGCCGTGACGACACCTGAATATTTTTGCTCTTTCTCGATTAATACGTCAAACTGAATTTATTTTATATCAACGGGTTTCCAGCTTTTTCGTAAAAATACTTTCTTTTATAAATGTTAATTTCCATTTTCACAAGCAAAGCCACATTTTTTTTTAATAAGGTAAAAGCAATAAACTTACAATGTGAGCTTGCACTGAAACAAAATAAATTTGAATGGAATTTTACCTACATCATGGTTTTTAAAAATTTCTTTCTTTCTTTCTAGAATTAGAATAAACTAATTTTACAATAGTTAAAAATGGGAATCTAAATGTGCAATGTTGTTAATTTACAAAAATATAAAAAGGTGCAATTTTTTTCTTGAAGAAATAGAAAAATACTAAAGGGAATATTCTATTTCACCTCTGATGTATACATAAAAAAATATTTCCTAAAATTAATTGATTCTCTATAGAGTATAACTTAAAAAGTACCAAAATTCCTAGAAGATGGTATAGATCCATATAAATAAACGTGTATAAATTTATTTTTTCTACAAACTTTAAAAAAAAATCTTTAAAATAAAAGGTACAACTTTAGAAAATTGAATCATATTTTTCTCAAATTTCAAGAATTTTTTTACATTTTAATAAATCCATATTTTCTCAAGCAATTTTTCAACAAATAAATTGATCCATCTTTCTGTAGCAGTTACATCGAAAAAAAAAAAAAAATTAAGCCTAATTATGGATTACTTAAAAAAGATATCTAAATTAATTCATATTTTTTCGCATAGCTTTTTCGAAAAATAAATTCACCCCCTTTTACTTCAATCCATACTTTTCTTATATATTTTTCTCAAAAAATAAATGGACCTATATTTTTTTGAGCAGCTTTTTCCGAAAATATATTCATCCATATTTTCTCAAAAAATAAATTGATTTTTATTTTTCTCAGGCGATTTTTCAAAAAATAAATTGAATCATATTTTTTGTGCACCTCTTTTAATGAATAAATTGACTGAAGTTTCGAAAAATAAAATAATCAAGCATTTTTTCCAAAAATAAATATTTTTCACGAGCACCTTATTCGAAAAATAAATTCATCCATATTTTCTTTAAGAAAGTTTTCGGAAAATAAAATGAATCTTAAATAAATTCACTCATATTTTTCTTAAGAAATTCTTGGTACGGTACCGTTAATATGTGATGTTTGATGTTTTAATATTTCTGACACTTGAAATATATTGGTAAACAGAAATCGCTATCATTAATTAGTTTGTTATTTTAGAGTAAACAGAATCTTCAAATGAGTTTATGTGTACTAACATATATGCGGCCAATTATTTTAGATTTATCACAGAGACAAATTCAAATATTATTATTTATTATTGCATGGCATACGTTGCGTTTGATAATGTGTTAATTATTGATAAATTTGATTCGATTTCGGTAAATAAATAGTATTGGTTAAGTACATTAATGTATATGTTAAATAAACTTGTTTATTCCAATCATACCCACAGTAAAATAAATTGTATGATTCATGTAATATACAGATTTATTATCTCTTTTGGTATAAAAACTCTTTTTGTAATATAACAGATCTTCCGTTAATAATATTGAAATTGATGTCGTAATTCATAGAAAATTTACTGGTTTTGGAAAAAAATTTTGGCCAGGATTTAAAATCACACTGTTTATAGGAAAATATATTTAAATTAGGGAATTCGAAAAACAAATAAGCTTTGTTGTCACGTGATGCCATGGCGATTTTTATCAGGAAGTTCGCGAAGGGAGGCTTTTCTATGTCATCCCGCACGGGTACCTTAACAATTCGATAAGGTCGTAGGGACGTTTTTCGAATGGGCCGACTCAGTGGCGCCATCACATTGATTCTCGTTCCTGTTTTCGTTTGCCGAACTTATTCCCGGTTCCTTTATAATGCCCACGGAAATATCTAAAAACAGTATAAATAACATTAAGGAAACTTAAAAAAATTTAAATGAATTTTCAACAAAATATTGTTAAACAAAATTATCTAAAACACAGCAAATTAGTGAGAGAAAAACTTGACTTCACACCTAAAAACAAATATATTCTGTATTTTACTTTTTCATTAATTCATCTCTTTCATAAAAATAAATTTTTTTGCATTTGTTGTAGGTGGCTAATCTATTATTTTCTTGCCAAATTTCCATTTAAATGAGTAGCTTTTATTATTGTTATCATCCTCGTTTTGATTAGCTGCTTTAACTTTAAAATCTTTAAACAATCTGTAAACACTAGCTTTAATAAACAATCAGAGTTTTTGAAAAATAGCAGATTATAGACGCAATAATCCATGTAATTTGTATGAGCAGAATCGTGGGATTACGGTGGGCACACCGCAATTCCGGGTTGAGCTGCAGCTCCCTACTTGAAATGTATACTCTCATTCAACCAAAACAATACCAAAACCTGTGAAATATTTAAAAGGCAAACATAACATAAAGTCGGCAGCACCAGTAGCGTCCGTCTATATATAAGGTCACCTCGGTCCCGAGAGATGGCATTATTGTACGTAGGTAAGTCCTCGTTGAGTGGTGACATTTCCAAGGGGGGTCCTTCGGGATACATTTAATTCCGTGACTCCGGACCGACATTTCGACACTTTGGCCTAGATCGATCGCGGCCGCCACGTGAAACTGCCGCCAATTCACTGTAAATGTGACAACATGAAAATTGCTCCTTCATTATTGATATGTCTACTATAAAAATGCATTAAACGATTCGGGATCTTCTTCTGTAATTCTGTAGTTTCAATGGAAATGTCTACGAGCTATTTCACTTCCATGGTAAATTTTTAAAAAACATTTCAACTTAAAGTAATGGAGAAGATGTTAAGTAGATTTTCTTTATATTCCACCACAAATGGTTCTTTTCTAAATGTGTTTGGTCAAATAAATTGCCTCAATTCATGGTTTGTATTAACTTGGTAAATAAAATTCAAGATTTCTAATTCAATCCTGTCACATACTTTTATACAAATGGTGTTTTTAGTACAGATTTGTATGTTGTTGTTTCCTTGAAGGGTTGATAAAAATCTTGATAAAAGCAACCTCCGGTGATGACACTTACCAATAATTCATGGCAATTCAGAGGAAAATTTAGTTGTCATTGGAATAAAAATAAACACAAACATGTGTAATCGAAATAGATTTTCAGACAAAATGAAAATTCTAAAGAATAAGAACAAACTAAGGAACCTCTCGGAGAGAATCTATATAAACTCGGATCTAACCAAAGAAAATGGAAATTAGATAAAAACAGGATATAAGAAAGTGATGGAGAATAATATAGTTTGAGAATGGAAAGAAGAATGATGTCAGTTACAACAAATAATAAAACTATTTGGAAACATTTTTATAGCTTTCCATGAGAGTAAGTAGTGCCTCGGTATAAAATCTCTTGATCTAACAAAAGCAATTGACTGTGTAATACATACTATGGTTTTAGGTGAATTTCTATGTATTTATTGGCTTATAGTTAAAAATTGAAAACAAAAATTAGTACTTTCCATTGACCAACAATCTGATACAGTTAAAGTTGACTTAGGAGTACCTTAAGGCTCTATTTTAGGTCCATTTTTTTTCAATTTATATATCGATCTACTCATCAACTTTCAGTCATAAAGAAAATTTCGTCAGGATAAAGGCAATCTCAAGTATCTCAATATTTTGATTAAGATGATATAGTTCGTAATGTAAATAATGAAAAATTTAGTGTTTAATAATAAGTTTTTTATTTAATGAAATGAAAAGAAATTTGCTTTAGTAAAGCCTTTCCCAAAGTAAATGATCTCATTAGTTATGGAGCTTTAAAAGCTTTCTTAAAAATAATTAAAAAGTTTTACTACAATGGAGCAAATGTCGTCAAAGTGCTGTGGGGCTCCCACCCTCCCCATGCTACAGATACAGATACAACTTCTTTACTTTTAATAGTTCTTGACAGAAAAATAAAATCTTAGTACTGTTATAACACATTTAAATTTTTAAAAGGAATTTCTGAAATATAATTTGAGCATTTTCTAAAATAGATTCTAAATTTTCGCGTTTACCTTCAGGATTTCCGCAAGAAACAGTTTTGGTCCCATTACTTTTTTTTTAATTTATATTGATAATATCAATTCATTTAGTTTTAACATAATACATCTTAATTTTTAATTTCTCAGAGATGACAGTCAATTATAAGTATTTGTTATTGACGACAAGGTTTTTCTATTCAATAATGAAGATTAGCTAATTACTGGAACAAATATTTTAAATATCAAAAGTAAAAAAAACACTTTAAAAAAAGTAAACAAATTCTAATAAATATAAGAACTAACCTACGATCGTAGTTTTTTTATTATTGTTTTCTCTAGTACAAACATTTTTACACTCCAGCAAAAACAACTTTGCATCGAAAATAAACTTTTAGTTAAGTCATCGTTCCCGCTATATATTCCTAGTCAAACAGGAAAACAGTAAAAAATCCCAGGGTGTTGTAAATAACTCATTTCGGGAAAACAACAAACCGTTCTGCCATAAACTGTGCATGACATTAACATCATTTATCTTTATTACGCCATCTTACTACCGAAATTTATTTAACTTTGGGCTAATCACGAATATGGCGAACAACCCTAGGAAGTTCAAACGTATCGATCTGTCTAATTACTTGCTAGAGTTTCGGTATGGGAGTTGGGAGAAAGTCCATACCAACAGGGCCGTTACTATATCATTCGCAAATTCAGCCCACACGAAGAATTTTTTTAGTTACCATTAAATTTATTCAGGTGTGTTTTGTAAGATATTCATTGGTAGATAAATAAAAATGATATGCAACCAGAATAGATATTTGAATTAATTTTTACGTTAAAATTTATTAAAGGAGTTTTGTAAATTCTTGCAGCCGGCAACAAATAATGTAGGGCAGGCTTTACAATTTGTATGGACAAAATTTCAGTGCATGTTTATTGTTCATATTTATATTTCTTGGATACAAAAGACAACAGTTTATATTTTAATTTTCTACTTATTTCTTCCTGTTCAGTGTTTTCTGTTTCAATTTTTGTACGGTTTTCCCTCTCTTTTGAACCATTTTGTTTATCCTGTCTTTCATATTCTTTCTCGGTCTCCCCTTTCAGTTATCTACTTTATTAGTGTCATTATTTTGCTTCTGCTGGTATTTCCTTCTTTTTAACTATTATTCTGTCTATTTAATAGTAAATTTGTGTACATTTTTTTATTCTTTTTACTACTTCCACATCTGTTTTTCTTCCTCTAGTACATCCTCTCGAATTATATAGTTTCTTCAACTTCTTTTCCATTAATACGGAACACTTTAGTCTTTTTTGTATTTATTCCATTCTTTGTTTAATAGTCATTTAAGATATTTTGCGGGAAACAATAACCAAATAAAGATTTGATGTTCGATGATTTTCGGGGCCGGTCCTGGAAATTGGGAGTGAAGCCGTACGACCGGGAATGGGAATAGTGGTTGGATCTTGGAATGTGTTCTACAATTTTAATGGGTTAAGAAACGACATTCGGCAAAGTTGTTGTGTTGGTATGGCAACATCGCTTATGTAAGGATTAGTTAACAAAAGAAATGTTACTTTGTTCGAAAACTTTGAATTACTTTGATAATAGTTTATGTATTATTGTGGTTGCCTTTAGGCGGTTACATCGTGAACTAATGTTGATTAATGTACTCAATTTTAGAGATGTTTGAGGTTCTGTAGATGTCATTTATAAAATATTGCAAATTGAATAATGAAGCATTATATTTTATTTCGTAACACTCCCAATTAATAATATTACACAGGATGCCTGGAATTTCTACATTCCGGGGACAAACATTTACAGGAAATTCCTTTCATTAAACAAATATAGTTCCCTATGTCTAATTAGGTAAAAAGTAAACAAATTTGTTTTGCCAGTTTAGTCACTTTTGAAACAATGAAGGCGTCTGTTGTTTCCAAGTAAAAATCAGTTTTTATTTGCATGCTACGATTAAAAAACTTTAAACGTTATCATTCATTTCTAGTATGATTCTCTTCTTTAAGGTTTTTTGTGAAATGGTACAGACAAAAAAATGCTCTTAATTCTAATTAACAATATTATTAATTGGCTGTATTGGCTGCTGCTATTTTTAAAAATTTTAGAACACTAGTTGTTTTTCTGCCAAAAGTTGATGATTGAGTGACTTAAAAATATCTGGAGGGGTCAAATGGGCCCCGTGATTTTTTACATTTCATGCTTTTAAAGATCACTTTCAAATTATAGCGTTTTAGGATAATGAGTGCAAGTGTGGGTTTTAAGAAAGATATAATTAGAACAAGTGTGAGTTAGAGATCTGATCGTTTATTAAAAGTTTGCAATACTTTCGATAAATAAGAGACATAATGAAATTTTGTAAACAACGATACTAATAAAATATTAACTAAAATAACAATTGTCCAATATTTTTACTTGGACACTTAAAAGTAATTTATTAAATTTTGACACATTTAGATTTTGAATTTTAGATGTTCTAAATTTTATATGCTATACTTCAGAAATAATAAGAATTCTAATTTACAAATATTATTTAGAAAAATTATTGTATTACTTAAATGTATATTGATCACTCTATAATATTTTATATTATTGCATACACATTATTATTCATAAACAAAATATGTTTCCAAGTGTTTTTGTCTAATTTTAATTAAATTTGTTTATTTCTATTATATTATTATTATTGTTAAAGATCTAAAACCTCCTGCAATCTATTTTCAATATTTCTAATCTATAATATTAAAATATATTAAAATTTCTATTCCAAGATTATCTTTAATGTATGAAATGAAAGTAAAAAAAGTTCAACAAAACTATATGAAATATTGACATTTTGCTAGAAATCCGCAGCTTTAGCAAAACCAGGGTAATTTGAATTCCCCATGCATACGACACGACGACGGTCGAAAGAGTTGAAGCCTTTTGATGGATCATCTCTCTTTCACGACGATAAAATCTCGACCAGAAGTGCTCTTTAATCAACTATAAATATTTAATGTAAACAGAGGCGTCGGCGTCGCTGCCAATAGCTAAAACTGAACTATTTTTCAAAGTGAAAGCTATGCTAATAGAGCTCGCTTAGGCAACATTTCGGAAATGAAACGTTTCTATTTCACAAATAAAGGGTACAAAGGGTAATTCGAATTCGGTATACCACTGAAAAGCTATTTAAGCACATGTTTTCATAGGCCTTTATCGGGTCAACGTGGCTTGTTATCAAAAGGGATAAAACCCATTAAAGCGATTATTCATCAATTTGCTAGAGATAAGCGAAGCTTTAGTGTACACTTCTTCGGATTTTTTCATTTCCTTCTGACCGTCCTAACTTGTAAATCACCCTGTATCAGCGATTAGCCTTCGCGATAACTTTCGCAACAGACCATAAACAACCCCCATAATTCGGTGAGCAAAAGTAGTCCTTTGAATGCCCTTTATCTAACAATCGCTGGCCCTGCATTAGAAATAAACTGTGTGGGGTGAATTTCGCTTTCAAATAAAACGCCGAATTTCTCCCCAAACAGAAATTAGTTGCTGATAAATTTTCTAAAAAAGAGAGAATCTTTCAAAAAATAGAATGAAATAGTTTTGAACTTTCAGGTGGGTTTTTTGTATCAAATTTTTGATTGGTTGACAATCCGTGGCTGCCAAAAACCCAAAATGGAAAGAAGCGATACACGAGGGGCCTCAATGGTAACTTCAAGCATAAAATGCGTTCATACCATCCCCATAAATTTTGTCGTGTTAAATTTGGCTCCCCTACGAACCAGGGGATTACAGTAACGGCCTGGCAATAATTAGGTGTCGCTTATGTATATTTTAAGAGCCGGAGAGATGGTTTTATATACACGCCCGTACGTTATTTTCCATTGGAACGGGAGCGGCATAACGATCATAAAAGATGTACAAAGAGAAAATGGAGAGAATAACTGCCAGGAATTAGGTTTGCTCGATCTACCTTCACATTACACCTTCGTCTAATAATTTCTGAAATAATTTCAATAGCAGGTGTTAGCGCGGACTATATAATTTCTCTTAAAGTGAATTTCCTTATATTGCATTATTGTTTCGTTGTTTTCATTTCGGATGTAAAAATGTTACTACACAATCATTAATTTTCTGTAGAGGACCAAAATAATGACAGAAAATCATATAAATTTAAGCATCGCCATTCCTATGAGCTTACTGCGAAATTAATGTTTTTCAAAAGAATTTTAAATCATTAAATGTATTGTACGCTTGTGTGGATTTATCAGCTTTATTTAATAGGAAAAACTTCACCTAAAATTATAAATTAAAAGTGACACCCCCGTTTGATTTTGACACTTCACTACTCTCCTACTGTCAATTTTTTTTATTTATATCCTTTTTCTTACTTGTTTGAAGTTTCTAGAACTTTAGCGACGTTTTTAAGAATCCTCAGGATATTAACAGGAGGCAAAACGAAGAATAATAGGTTCTTTAATCTCACAGTTTACTTATAATGGGAAACAAACTTATGAGTATTTCTGTATTCTATCCTAAGTGCCAAAATAAGGTATCACTTTAATACCGTCCCTTATTTCTACTTAAATAGCGTTAAACGTTATCCTTTACTACCGTAATATTCAATTTGCGCATACCTAGATGTCAAAATATCAAAATACCGTATTCCCTTAATAACGTGTTAAATAAACGAGCTTGGGATAACTCTCTATTAACAACAAAGTGAAAGAACCCATAAGCCCGAAAACAATATAAATTATAAAATTACCAATTTTAAATAGCGAACATATTTTGAAAATTGGTATTGGTGTAGTTTGTATAAACTTTTGGGTAATTAAATAAAAAAGATAATGATATTTTCTTGAAAGCCTACATTAAACTAATAAAAGGAAACTGTCATGGCTGTCCGTTATTAGATTAGGTTTCTGAGTATTTTCCTGTGGCTTTAACCTATGCAACCAAACCGTACAACCCATTCTAGAATTTTACAAAAAATAATTTTGTCCGGCTGAATTGCTCTGAACAATTTTTCTACGGTTATATCGTTTAGAGAGAAAAAAGAAATAACAATGTGTGTCGAATAACGGGGAGTTAAGAAGTCCGATCGTCGATAAAATAAAGATGATGTTCGTTGAGAGTCCATAAAGAACGCCCACCTTTCTGAGGCATCTTCTGTGACATGATTCATGGCGAGTTCACCTTTCCTAATCCAGAGCTACTTTTGAAAATAATGCGGCGCATTTTTCAACCTTTATCCAATTTCCGAAAACAATTGCGGGCTAGGAAGCTTCCGCCTTGAATAGAAACCGTCAGGGAGTTCGAGGAAATGGAAGTAAGTTAGCGTGTTTGTGCAGTTTCCCAACAGATTCAGATAGAAGTTAGCAACTAACGGATCCTGGAGTTCTTGATCTATTACGCGTCACGCTGACGCCAAAACACTTTCGAATTTCCACGCAGAGACGATCGATGTGGAAAATTTAGTTTTTTTTTTTTAGTCAACGTTTTGCTGTTCTCGATATTCACCGGTGAGAAAAAGAAAATTGATGTCGGGAAACGGAAATAACAGTGGATTTTTGTTTTGCTAAAAGCGCACAAAAACAAAACATTTGTTTAAATTAAGAATATTCATTTTCTTGATTGTTTAAATATTTCTTATAATCTGAAAAGGGAAGTATGTATGGTTTGGTAACAGTCTTATATAAATATTTTAGTAAATTGTAATAAATAATATTAAAGACGATGTTAACTATTGGCATAATAACTAATTTGAATCATTAACATTAAATTAAAGCTAAGATTTTGATAATAAGTGTAACACTAAATATATTATGTGAACAAAAGATTTACGTCAAGATTGTTTTGTAAAATTTAAAAAAAATCCAAAAGGATGTATGCCCATTCATTATAAAAATTAAACAAATCAAATTATAACTAAAAATTGTCTATTCAAGTGTAAATAGGAAAGCGTAAAAAAATTATATACTTATAAGTACTTATATACTATGAAAAAATAATTTAGAGAAACAATCCGGACATTAAAAATATAAATATTTCTATAATATAAGTTTTATAAAAGCCAAATTTAAAAAAATGGTTTCGAGAAGTTTGTGAATTCGAAAGCTTTTTTCAAAAGGTAGTTACCTATGCCGTCATATATAAAATTTTGATGTGCTTGATTATTTTTAGTCAAATTTTAATGGTTAAAGTAACCACAAAATTTGTCAAAAAAATAAGTTATAGAAAAAAAGGCTAAAAATTGTGTCTCTTTGTGAGCTTGAGTTTGATGATTTTTTTTCTTCGATTAAGTTATCGACCGCCAACAAATTTGAAATTAAATTTAATCGCCAATGATAGCAAAATTTCAGATCACAAATCGTAAGTGAACATCCATTTCTACAAAGCCATTAAAACAATAGTCTGATTAGGAAAAGAAACTATTTACGTGGTCAGTTTTGTTATTTTAAAAAATAATCATTTATTACTAAAAATGTTATTTGACTCGAATTGATATGACATTTAGTTACAATTTAGTCAAGGATTAAAGCATAAGTTTAGTAATTTTTCACACAAAATTTATCGCCAAGCACACCAAAACACGTTTAATCTTTATATTTGTCAAAAACAAACTAATAATTTAATATTTTATTCATTATCATGATTTCACCCTGATAACTATTTATTATTAATTTGGTTTATTTATAATTCTGTATTTATGCGGGTACTCAATTTAATTTTTTTAATTTAACTCAAAAAATTATAATTAGTTCATTAAATAAATTTTCATTCATTTTATCTGCTTTTCCCAAGAAATTAACCTTTTATACTTAAATCTATTAATTGTGGGGTTTTTGAAATAAATGAACCCTACAAATTCGTATTCATTACAAAAAATTATTATATATTATAAAATTCTTTGAAAATAAGAAAACTATACTTCTTTTCGGCTGCATCTCTTAGCCTCACAATGTCTCGATGTGACTGGGAGCCCGGTACGACCGGAGCCACTTCATTGTAACTTTGTTTCGTCGATTGCGGATAAAATTAATAAAAAATGTAATATTTAGTGTCAAAATTCCATTAAGGCCAAATCGACATGAGATCCAAGTATGTCCATTAAAATACTATTTCATTATTAAATGGGATATCTATAAAATTTAGTTATGCGGTTATTAAAAAGTCGTTTCTGTTGCTGCAGTGTTAATAAAACTAGATTAATTTTTTAGAGTTATTATTGTACAATTTTAAAATACTTTCGACATTTTATTACTTTCACGTTAAATAAAAAAATATCAATTGAGGAAAACACAAAAATGGTCGTCCGAGTACTTTTAAAGTCGCGGAATAAATTTGATAAAAATAAAAATCTGGTTATACTTTGTGTGATTGTTCTTTGTGTTGTCTATGCCCAATCTGTGGATATAATTCTTGGCAGTGGATTTAAGTAAAGTGACAACATCGCAATATCGTATTTTCCCGCAAGCCGACGATATGTGAACGTAAACACGACGCATCGCAATCGAATTAAATGATTACGTCGTTAAGCGTCGTTTCCGCAACGTCTTTCTTCAGATTTCTGCCAGATTTATAAGATTTATATATGTAGATAATATAAATCGGATCTTCTTATTAAAGGCTTTCGCTTTGCTTTTCACGTACATACACTTCGATGTAGGCGAGCAAATCTTCACCGGTAAGTAGAATTATTAACACGGCTGGAACGTGCGAGAGATTCACTTAAAAGAGATAAGCTGCGAGGCGTCATTTTTCCTTTTCACGCACAGCAAAATCAGACTACTCAAATTTTCAGGGATTTCTTTATTACATTTTAAAAACTGTTTAATTTAACGATTTTCCACAATGGTAAAACTGTCTAACTTCACTTCATCAATTCTAAATCAAAGGAGGTAGAATCCAAATTTATAACCAGAAAGCTCTCTATATTTGTGTCTACTTTTTAAAAACTATTTTGTCAATTGATATCAGAAAGATAAAATAATTACTGGAACTACAAACAAAAAGCACCGGGGGAAATACAGCCGATCCTGAAAACCAAAATACTGACCAAGAAAACGAAATTGAAGAAATGAAAATAAAAAGATTAAACAATGTAATTAAATTAAAAATACTGACACTAATATTAAAACTAAAATTGAAATAGAACAAGTTAAAATTTAAAAACCAACAAAAATTAAATAAAACATATATAATCAATGTTTGTTGCAAGTTTAATCTGTTTTTTAGTATTTGTACCAAATTATTAAAAAAAATTACAAAAAAAAAGTTTTATTAAAATTTGATAAAATAACATGATAAAGTCACAATTATAACTTATAGAATCCCCCCTGGAACTACTCGTTTTTATTTTATTTATTTTTTTATTATTTGAAAAATCCAAATTTTGGGACTAAACTTCAAAGTAAATTTTCTCTACAGAGTTTGAAAAATGGTTATTTTGAAAAATCCTTGCTAAAAAATAAAAAATGGGACTTTTTTCGACGATTTAAAACAAATAAATTTTAGTTTTTGATAGAAAAATTTAAAAAATTGGGAAATTCACCAAAGACTTCAGATGAAGTAAGAAAATAAATTGATTTTGATATAAAATTTTGTAAAAAACTGTAAAAAATTCGGCTGAAAAATAAGAATATTACAATTTTGACCGAAAACAATTGGCTTTTTTTAGAGAAATTTAAACAAACGAAATTTTTTCTGAGAAATGTAAACAATTGGGTTAAAAAGCTGCATTTTGGGCTGAAAAACTTGAAAAAACGAGGATTTTCGTTATAAAACAAATTAGAATTAGAAGATATTGAAAAATTGTGATTTTAATGTAGACCAAATAAGCTAAATCTTTTTGACAATAATGACTAAAATTAAATTATTTAGCGATAATTTTGTGTTCATGTATATAATTTGAAGATATAATTTTAATATTTTCCTTTAAATTTACTAAATTTTACAAATTTCAAAACTAATTTAAATTTTTAATTAATTAAAATCCTTACGTACTACTATTGCTAGGAAATGTAATCAAGAAACATGCAAAAGTTAGCGATGTAGCAAATTTTATTCAAAAAGTATTCTATACAAAAACGTAAAAATATTGTCGAAATTTAGTCCACACATCTCTATTTAATTCTGAAAAGCTAACATTTCCCGAATAAAACACAAAGCATCCAGGATATTAAAAACAAATACCCGCTGTTCCATTTTAAAAGAATGCACATGAGCAAATTAAATTTGCGCACAACATTCCTGTATGTCACAAATTCGTCGTAGTAATCTGTCTTTTATATCCAAATGAAAACGGTATCGCGTGACGATGTGGAGTATTCCTCGTTGCAAGAAAATCCACCGCTATTTTCGACCTCGATCCAAACAAAATGGGATAGTTTATCGTATACACTCATCTTGTCCGAGTATTTCATAACACTTTCAGGACACTATACGATTGCAAGAAACTCTGATTTATTCTATGGTACAAAGAGACTGATCTATTTGAAAGCAAAAACCATTCTCAGAATAAGGAAATCGGTCACTGAGATTAGATGGTTAAATAATTTGAAAGTAGATCCAAAATTAAAGTAAAACTTTCTTATCGTTAAATTAATTGTTTCAACCCTTTGTGGAATTTATCCATAATAAATATAAAAAGAAAGATTATACTTATCTGAGTTTCCACAGCTTTACAAAACATTTTATAATAATAATATGTTGTTTCAATTGTGTTGGTAATGACTTATCTGGTTGTTTTAAGCTCGTAAGTGTTCTCGGTACCTTATGTTAAAATTTCTAATGATCTGGCTAAGATAGATGGCGTTACAATCACCTAATTTACACTAAATACAAACCTACACTTAGCAACATAGTTGAAACAACAGGGAAGAAATACTTCATACGAGAGGCAAAAAAGAAGAACTTAATTTGGAGGAATATGAAATCAAGGAATATCTAAAATATCCTCAGTATATAGTATTTTGGATGAACATTTAAACCTGGGAAGTTCAATTAGTTCAGATTAGTAATAATAAGTAACAATTTTTAGAAAAATAAGAATTGGTTGAAACATTTAGGATATGAAGTTACTTATACTTATAAAAAAATTAGTCAATCTTAATGCCACTCTTTGATAATGCTGAATAGGTGAAACCTTGGTCAGATAAAGATAATTTGAAAAGCTTTGTAATACTTTGGAATTTCAGATAAGTATAATTTGTTTTTTTTTGTATTTCCTATCGTTGATTAATGAATTGCTGGATAAGTACTAATCTTGCTTGAAATGTGAGAAACCATTACTTATAACAATAGCAATTTAATAATCGCTTTATAAGCAGTGACCTCATTATAGCACAGAGAATTTTCCGTGTAATACGGCTTACAGGAAAACTTATTAATTTTGGCATTTTCAAGGAACGAGCTGCTCAAGTAATTGAATGTCTCCTGCGAAAACTACTTAAATATTTGCTTTTGTTATGTGCAGATGCTTGCCAGGGCTCATCTCAGAATTGCATTTCTATTGTCTTGTATCCGGGTTTCGGTAATAAGTGAAAAACACTTTAAGCTTCCCATGCGTTTATTTCCTACTCCATAAACCTCAACGGGAACACTACATTCGAATTTCGTTTGTTAGTTAGACTGATTCTGAGTTAACAGAGAATAATGTATGGAGTGTGGATTAAAGACCAATTACATGTATGTAATGACTACCCCTTTTCCACCCTAATTCAAAATTTCTATGTTTTCATCAATTTTGCCCTTACAAAATGTAAGTAATTATTTTTTTCAATCTTTAAAAATATAATGTTCATCACCTTATTCAAATTGCCAAAAATAAAGGAAAATCATTTGGAAAATTAAATTAATTTAAAAAAAAAGTCATTTCGATTATTTTATTAAGGATTAAATTTAAGAATCTCAGTTTTTTGAATGAAACTGAATTTTTTGAAGAGAAAACATACATGGGCCATCCTGTACATTAAATAGCTCTATAAAAAACCAGTAAATTGATGTACTTAATAATTTTTTTAATTCCTAAATAAAACAGTAATTTACAATTTTCTAATATCTAATAGCACAACATGCTCCTGAGGACGACTGTCTTTGGGCAATGTAAATATTTTGAAATAATATCATACACAATTTAAAAAATAAGTAAACATACTAATTTTGCTGAAGAGTACATACATTTTAAGGGTAGATTTAGAGAAGTATTTAATAGTATTACATGTTCGAAAATATTTATAGCAATTATATTAATTAATAATACTGCTTGGAAAAGGATTGCAGGTAGCCATTTTGAACACAATAATTCAAATAATTATAAACAAAATTCAATTATCTATGTCTATGGGCAAAATTAATCTATTTATTTTTTTAAAATTAAGCATGTTATTATTTCAGAATATTCTTACATTGTCTAAACAGGGTCGCCTTCAGGAGTATATTGTGTACCGGGCTTAATCACCTAGTACAGTGGGTCCTTAATTTAATGCTTAATTATTGGGCCTAGTTATGCAATTATACTTTAATGAAGTTTAAAAAGGGTTAAATTATTTCATAAACTCTTGGAACAACTTTTAAGTAAGCTAAGATGATATTTCACAGCTACAGAAATTCGGGTCATAACATTTTTTATGTTAAATAAATTTCATTCAATGTAGATAAGATAGACAAGAACAATTTTCAAGGATTATATCTTGAAAATCCCTTTCATCGCGGCAAAAGTTTTTCTTTTCCTTTGTACAAGGACTATAAAGGATCCGAACTAGTTTTGTACAGTGTTTTATGACCGTCTTTCGAATAGAAATGTTGGTATTAAATTCTCAGCTGTGATTAAATAGCTTCTTTTTAATTTGTGAATTCTCGTGCTTATGTGTTTCTCTATCGATTTAAAAAAATATTTAAAAACACGCTTAATTGTTTAAAAATTCCGATTCAAATAGTTAAAGAAAATGGATATACAAAGAGAAATATATAAACATTAAAGGATGTATGAAAATATTTAGTAATGACAATGGGATTAATTTTCAGTCAAGTTTAATAACGTGAACATAAATAAACAATAATATTGATATTATTCGTAGTAGCAAACATTACGGTGGCACCTTTGTGTTAAAATCGAATTAGTGGTAGTAGAGCCATGTGTTTACATTAAATTGGATAAACATACATGAACCGATTTATATTTTCAATAATAATACGAAGTCAAATTTTAATGTTAATCGACTAAAAAAGCTAAAAGGCCATGATGATCTAATATCACATTTATTTTATTTTGAAAGTTCCTGTTCCTGCATTGAAATGAATGATTAAAGGTTTTCATGGGGGCCCGTTTGATCCCTTTGCATACGTACACGTGGAAAGATAATTTTCCTGTTAACAATACCATGAATAATAATGTTTTCATCGAGATTATGGGTAGTTTTGATTTAGTAGCTATAATTTCGGTTATTTTCCCTAGGGGAGCTGAATAATTCTGATTTGATATTTTCTCGATTATAATTAAATAACGATGGACGCAGGATTCATTTTCATTCGATAAAAATTGTAGCTGTGCTATTCAAAAATCATCAATCGAGCAAAACCACATGTGTAAATGTGAGGAAACAGAATAAAAATCAAAGAAGAAAGCCGTTTTGGTGTAGGGTACAGTTCCAGTACAATAGCAATATTAAAAAATAAATAGAAAAATTCCTTTGGGTGAAGTGTTAATTTTAAGTTTCTAACGTTTAAGTGTTTGAAGACATTTTGTTGGTTAGTTTAAAGACAGATGTAATAAAACTAAAACGTCAATAACAAGTAGCTCAAATCATTCGGTTGGTAATTTAAAAACTGAGAAATCATTCAAACGAGTTTGTTTATGTGATAATGTGTTAAATTCATTTTATAATCTATTGAAGCCATAAACAAATAATGCAGGATCGGATTTAAAAGTTTAAAAATAATATTATAGATATATAATAAAAAAAGGAAATTGTAAAAGAAAATTAAAGCTCGGAATTAGTGTAAGAGAACCATAGAATTTTAGAAGTTTTATTTTCTAATAAATTTAGAACAGCTTAATAAAGTATTTAAATTTATTCTCAAAGATACAAATTATATAGTTCCGACACGCCCCAAAAACATAAATCTTTTTAAAATACAATAGATGCTATAGATACAACAGATGTTGAAATTTACTGGGAAACATATTTTATTAGTAGAAATTGACCGTTTAAACAACAAGTAAACCTATTGTTAAGACTGGTGGAAAAGTCAAAGGTTTTTCGATATTTTCCTATGTAAAAATATTCTTTCAATCCGTCACTCTAACCCCGTGAAGTCTTTAAATGCACAATATATTGATAAAATTGTTAAAAGCGAAACTTCACAAGTTCATAGGTCATAAAAGAAGACTTATTAATATTTCAAGCTAACGAGAAGATTGGATTCATTAATTTAATTTCGATTTTTTCTTGTTAATTTATTTGTTTTTCATATTAAATTTGTTAAATACTCATATTCCACGTCCGAATAAATAGTTTAGAATAGTACGGATTCTCCTTATGTCGGTTGCGTAATCTAACCCGTAACAGGTATTCTTCAGAATAAAAACTAAAACCGAGGATATATGAATCTGGTAAGTATCGATTTTCTTTATGAATACAGTACTACTATCGACTGATGAATCTTCCACGCTTGATATTGCCTAAATAGCAGTAAGAAGTAAAGATGGAAAACTAAACAAAAAAATGGCAGCCCAATCAGATATAGATAAGGGAAATGAAACAACATAAGAAGTTAACGAAATAGAAAAACAAGTATTAACTGTTGAAAAGATAAAAGAAGACATTAGAAGAGCTTGGAAGGACAAATTTGCAAGTGAAGGTGACATAGAGGCAGAACTGACAAAATATGGATTTGGAGAATGCTAAAATGGGGTTCACTCTAGGGCCATCAACAATTAGAGAGATACAATAGGTAGAGTCTACCCTGCAAATTTTGCTGTAGGTGCTTGCAAGTATTATTAGAGGGCTTCAAAGTTTTTCAAATATCTTACCTGGTATATTGTACAGTTAAAAAACATAAAGAAATAATTTATTTTGAATCTATAGATTTTAGCCAAAAAGTAGGATTTCGAAAATTCCTCGAAATAGATATTTGTTTGAGCGATGACCTTCTCATTCGATGTCCTCCGAGTCACTATTTCAAATTTGGAATTACAAAAAGTTACTGGTTATTAAATCCGGTAAATACGGTGGATGTTGTAATAACATGAACTTTAATTCCATAATTCAGGTATGCAACTGTGCATAGTCTTGTAGGAAGGGGATACTTTTTTTTAAAAGAGGACTTTTCTTCTTGATTTCTTCGTTCAACCGATGCAAAATACGTTCCAGTTATTGTATGTACTTTTTCCAATTAATATTTCGCGCATCTCAAAAAACTGTGGCTACCTCTTTCCCGGCCTATTTCACCATGTTCGCCATCTTAGGATCTCGTTTACCTTTAAAAACGCACTGTTTTGACTATTCTTTTTTCTTTGGAGTGTAGTATTGTAGGTATCCAGGTTTCGTCCACGATTATGACGTAGAAACGCGTCAGGATTGTGACGGAAAAATTCCAGAGCCCCAGAACTTCGGAGTTGACCATACGATTTATTGTCCATTAAGAGTAAACGCAGGATCCATCTTGCTAAGATTTTTTTATTCTTAATTTTTCAAGTAACATTGAAACCGATGTATCTTGGGATATACTTGTGTCCTCAACTATTTCACGCACTTTCATTGATATCGTTAACATTGTAAATCATTTCAGAGGTAGTCACTTTGACTGGACGTCCAGAACGGTGTTCATTTTTTAAGAATGTACGACTATGTTTAAACTGATTTACGTAATTGTAAACGGTTACAAACATAGGAGTAGATGTAGCATGAACTCAGCTTTGATCTCTTTCAGTGTTTGCCATTTATTTATTTAAACATATTAGTGTTTGATCTCCGCTCGAAACTCACGTTCTATTTTTTTAAGTAATCAACAACTAAGACTTTAGCAGCTGTTTAGTGATAAAAATGAACTATTTTCGATATTACGAGAACCATCTCTTGGATTTTCCAAGTACTTATTGGGAGTACTTTGGGAGAATATAAGAAATAATTGCTAAGTGAATAAATAGTACATATTTTGGATCAAGGTTGTATTCTGTCACGGATAAACAAGCAAAAAATCGGAATATTCATAGCCCAGTCGAGTGTTAGTTGAAGCATCAAAACAGAGGGCCAGTGTTATCCCAACGGGCCTGAATCTATGCGGCCGCCATGCAGAGTTACCGTCTAGATCCCTTGCGATTTCGATGTTCAACCGTCAATAACGATACCACAAACAAATTGAATCTACTGGTCTATGGAATAGCATGTTATGTCACTCTGACCGGCGGCACAGAGCTCGGCTCTCTGTTCGATTCACAATTAAATTAGCGACACGAGTGATCGAATATCCCGGTGCCTTTACATCAATATGGAGGTTCTCCAAATCGTGGAGGGAATTGAGAGGAAACCACCAAAACGACACTAATTTGATGGATGCTAGACTTATGCTCCGATCCGATTCGCATGTCATAGAAATACCTTTATCTTAGATTCCGGTAAACTGGCTCGCATTATACACGTGCCAAACCTCGTAGATATCAATTCGATAAGCAATTCGAAGCTCATTTCTTAAGCACCGCTTCACAAAATAGAATGCAATGTATCGCTGTCTCGGTTACTACATAAGAAAAATAATAATACAAACAATTATTTATCTTAAGGATATAAGGTTTTTACTAACACAAGAATTAATTTTTTGTTGATACTTGGTTTAAAAATTCAATCAGTATATTCGTCTTCTGTAAATTTCGATTCATCCTCTCACTCCATCTATTCCTTAGTCGTCCTTTTCACTTTTTTAATAAGAGCTCTATTTAGAACTATTTTTGACATTTTGTTTTATTCTTGGTATGTGGCTCAAGCGCCTTAAACATTGAATTTTAGATTACTAAGATTATTTTGGGGTGTTTATATACCATTTTTAACTGTTTATTATTTTGTCTTCTTCATTTTTCCTCAGCGCTTATTCCACCATTTTTTAATAATTTCTTTTCACTTCTCTATAGGGTAGTTTTCAGCGATATACACAAAGTCCATGGCGCACACGCACATTTAACAGACCTCTAGGACAATTACCCCTTGGAAAAATGCATTAATTACGACGTGAAAAATTAAAATTAGAATCTACAAAACAGTCATTAGGATAATTGTTAAGTGGTAAAAGGACAATTACCCCCGTGAAAAAACCCCCCAGACAAATTTATTTTAATAAACCAGTTTATAGTGTGCATCATTTCATTTGTTTAAATATTTTAATGATTTACATAGCTGGTTTAATCTGATTTAATTCTTTATTAGGTTTTTCAGGATCTCCCAGAATTCTATTAGTTTCTTCCAAAGTTTTTCAAGCTGTTTCAGGCTCATCAGGCATTTTAGTTATTAATTCAGCTACTTCAAATAGATTTAATTTTTTATAAGCTTTTCAAGATGTTTAAAAGGTTCTTACAAAACTGTTTCAGATTTTTCAAATATTCTTCTATAAAGTTTTTAAGTTTTGTTGAGTTTATGTAAGCTGCTTCAAACATCTTTATGTATATAAGCATTTCAAATATTTGTTTTACAAAATGGACCTCTCCTTCTACAATTAGTGGACTTTAATCTCAGCCTCCTTTTTCTCCAACATTTAGATGAGAATTCCGTTAGCGTGTACTATCATAACTTACAGTCACGATCAGAGAAGTACCATTATGAAATTTATGAAAATATTATTAACCACAAGGCTACAGTCTCCACATTCGCCGATGACACAGTAATACCAGCTTCTCACCTCAACGCAGACACCGTATCAAGGAATTTTAAAAATAATTTAAACAAAATTAAAAAAATTAAAATTTCCACATAACATACTAAGAAGAGATCAGTCTCCTCCAGTCATACTGATCAATGGCAAACTAACCGTATCAGATAGAGTTAAAAACCTGGGCATACATATGGACAAACGACTAATATGAAGATCATACATATTCAGCAAAAAAAAGCAACTGGAATTTACAAGACAGTATTTCTACTACAAGCAGATTATAAATTCCATATGAATTGAGATCTAGTACCATCTAACCATGTATATTTAACTGGGAATCGCCCTGTATGTTTAGTGGAAAACGTTGGTGTCGGCCATTGACTATTTGTTGGCTGATAAGTGAAAACTGCAACATTTCCGATCCGTCTTACTTTGTGTATACATTTGTGAAGAGGCTGGAACATAATTCGTGAAAAGTGGCAGGAATAAAACGGTTTGGAGAGCAAATTGCCGATGCTTGATATTGACTAACGACGACGTAGATCACGAAGATGCTTTATCACTTTTATTGCCGCACCTATACTTATCTCGCGCTTTCGATCCTACTCTATGAGCTTCCGGAGGCGGCGATTTCCACCGCCACCGCCGCTAACCGCCTTTCGAATATGTGCGCTACACGTGTGCCGAATTAGCGATAGCAACCCACAAGCTGGACTGTCGACTTTAACACCTCGACACTTAAGTCCACTCCTGGTGGAAAACCGACGATAAATAATCTCGAATCCAAATACTCTGTGAGATTTGCAGGTAATCATAATACAGCGTAATATTTTTGAAAAAAGCTACCCTTCCTTCTCTTTGCTGTTTTATTTCCGTAATATTATTTTATTCGATTATACCGGCCGAAATTGAAAAAAAAAGAGCGAGTGTAAGCGCGATTTGGAATTTCATCGGAAACACGGGCACAGCAATTCTCAGCGGATTTCCAGTCACAGTCAAACGAAATCTAGCCACACTTAATCAATTTATCCACCTGCAATAAGATTAGAGCATTATCTGCACTGCACCATCGAGTTAACCTGTCTGAGAAGTTGTTAGAATAGCTCGTTAACCTTGTAACGTACCGCTAAAATGCGAACCAGACTTATTATCATTTGCGCTCTTTTGTTCTTAGACATTTTCCTCTGCAACACCAGAATGTCAAAATTGAAATGCAACGGAAAAACATTGAAATCTCTGTGGAAAATGAGACCTACTTATTCAGCTATATTTGTAATTAAATTCAGTGAAATACAAAATAAAATATATTTTCTCTCATACTATATTTAAAATGAAATAAAATTAATACATAAATTCGACATTTAATGATTAGATAATATTCAACTAATTTTTAAAAAAGAATTTTTAAACTTTTTGTTCTAATAAATATTTTCTATAATTTTAAAAATTTAATAGGTCTTTTTCAACATAGGCAATCTGTTGCAGATTGAAAAAATTGGGTCATAAAAGGTTTAACTACTCGAACGTTTTTTTTTTAATTTAGTTATTTCTAACAGAAATAAAAAATCCATGACAAAATTAACAGTCGATAGTTATTTCACAAAAACATATCCTTTACATTTACGAGAATGTTATTGAATTTTAATAATTTCATAGAACTGTTGACACCTTTTATACGTGTCACACATAAAAGTTTTTCTACTGAAAACATTGACTCTTGCTACAATTATTACAGTTTTAAACGTTTTTTTTAAGATCTATAACATAACTAATATATTTGACAGAAAACAAAACAGATTGAAAATTCTGAGATTGTATTCATTAATTCTTACAATAATTTATATAATTGTTTGATTTTTAACAGATTTGAAACACTTGTTTTTGAGACACTGACTACATAGTCATAAGCTTTTTTGAGATCTTTAACTTATTTAAGATTCACTAGTTTAAAAGTTTTGAGAATGTATTCCTTTGAATTTTTGAAGATTTCATATAATTGTTTAATGTTTTGTAGAACTGATAATTTTTTTATGTATTTGACAGTTTTTTGAATGGAATTAAACGATAAAGGCGTGGCTACTTTTTGGCATAAATGTCAGCTACCTAATATTCCTTTTACACTTTTCACACTGGTAACATACCATTGTTATATTTGACATAAATCAATTTTCAATTCAATTTTATTTTTTTCTCAGTAATTATAAGTGATTGCTTTTCGGTCTCGTGCTGTTTCTGTAAGTCATTTTTGTGATAAATTGTAACTGAGAGCTCATGAGGTAGCAATTAATTTTGCACCGCGCCTTGGACGGTCGGACGGACACGAAACAATTACAATAAAAAGAAAACCGACGGATTCTTTCGATTTTCCGCTGTATTTCCTGTCATCAATCGTAATAGAATAACTTCAGATAACAAGTTGCTATTCCATTTATCGTCATTTTGAAAGCTAGATTAACTAAATCGCCCAAAGCGGCCTTTCAGTTTAAAAAAGTGGATGTGAGAGAGATGAGTTTTTGATTTTTTTATTACTATTATCATACACAATAAAGTTTAATTCTATACTTGACTAGTTTTCGTTAAAGTGAGAACCAGAAACAGATCCTCTCGTGAGAGATTTAATAATTATACATTTTACAAAAGTTTACCACAGAATATAGATTAGGTTAGGTTACAAAAAATTGTATAAAGTCAAGACAAGCTCTTTCTTAATTTTTTTTTCGAAAATTACAGAATAAGCCGTAAACGTAAACAAGTTGAAGTAAAACAAACCAGCATGGAGAAAATATTTAAAATGTTAACTAAAAGAGAGAGAATCAAAAAGGTTAAAGTTTTCTTTTGTGGGCTTTAAGTGAGACATTTACATATCTGGAGATCGTTAACTTTTGACATTCGACAAACTTAACTTTTTTCATTAAATTCAATTGAAAAATATGAAACTATTTATGACGGAATAATTATTAAAGTCTCAATTTTTTCAAGAAGGTATGAAGGTACTTGTAAAAAAGTACTTGGAAAATTATGAACTTAATCATATTAAAACGTAAAATTAGGACCGGCGTAAATTTCTGTAACCTTTAAATGCGCCCCGCTTGTTCGAAAGAGGTTTAATGTACTGGCGTGCTTGTGTCAGCCGGCATTGATTTTCTTTTGCCGACTGGAATATTATGCTGCTAATGGAAACCCACTTCACGTGATCATCGTGTCAATGGAAATGATGAAAACGACAGAGGTCGAGGTTGGGGTGCTGAAAAACGCTCCGAGCTTCACGGGTATGACATCCCGGAGAATATGAATGGCATTTCTGCGAGTGCCACTGTACAAAAAATGAAAACGGGCTCTACCAGATTTGCTTGCATCTTTTATTCACTATTTGTTTGCCCTGCCGAGTTCAAAAAACTCGTTAATTACTTACAGCTTTAACTAAACCGGAATACTGAATTCTTTACTTACTTTTAAAAATAATTTTCATTCGGAATTTACGGATTTTTACCTGAAATGTTTTCACCTTTTATGAAAATTTTATTACAAATTCTGGGAAATTTGTAAATGAAATTTACTGCTATCTCGTAAACGGTTTATGTCTTTTTATTTGATGATTTGTGCTCCATGGACTACTCTCAACGTTTTTTTCAAATACGGAGCTACCAACTGATTGGCCGACTGACCCCAACAATAATTCTGATCTAATAGTTTTCCGCGTTACAAGAATACTTTATTGAAGTTACATAAAATAAAATAAATTCGATTTAGGTCACTCAGATATAAATTAGACGGTGAGTAAATAAAAAGCTACTCGATCTACTCCCGTTAATAAAAATACAAATTAGGGAAATATTTTGTAATAATTCCATTATTTCATCTACTTACTCATTGAAGAAGAGAAACACATATGTACATACCTGTAACAAAAAGAAAAAAAATTAAAATTGCATCGAATTTTCATAAAGATTTTTTAAAGTTTATAGATTGTGATGTAATATAGTATAATTGATATAAAAAATTAGCTTAAATATATAAGGACAATACAAATCCATGCCAGTGATAAAAAACGCATTATGAAAGAGAGCGAAGCCATCACTAATATTTTGAGGTAGGGACATATCGAGGTGGGAACATCGTTTTATTCGATAGTAACGTACCGGCAGTCTTGGTCGTATCTCTAGTTCGGTTAAGAGGAGACAAATAATTGCTTAAGATTTCGCTTACGTCCCATTACATACTTTCTACAATTGTACACTTATTTTGCTAGGTAAAATAACCTTCTTAAACCAAAACCAAATTCCGGTCTAAGAATTTTACTTTCGAGTATAGCAGATTGATTAAAATATTAAAATGAAATTAAGTCCCTTTTACTGAACGATCTAACAATTTCATTAAGTAGCAATTCGAAATGGGGCGGCGGTATCAAAATATCGCGGCTTTAATCCTATTCCAACAAGATTATAAGTTATTTGGCCGTGATCCTGATTATCCTCCGTGATGCGAAAAACGAGTCGCTTTCCAAACTGAAACTTTCCCGCAGCTAGACAGTTTTTCCGGGCGCAGACCACTGTAAGGCTTTCCCGAATATATTTTCGTGTACTATCAAAAGATCAACGAATGGACATAGACAGATAAGGGTTTGTGTACTGGAGAGATACATATACAGACCCTTTGCCGAACTTTCCACTCTCTGTTCCGAGGCTTTAGTGGATTTTGCGGGGTCGGGTCGGATTGAATTGAAACAGGGGCGGATGATACCAACTTTCCTATCGGTAGTTCACCAAAGTTGCTATCCCACCAATTTTAACCTCGCTCCTAGGATTTACTCTTTTCAAATTCGACCACAGAGTGCTTCCGGTGTTTAGTAGCAGACAAAACAAGAAGTTAAGCTTGGTATTGCAGAAAAACAAAGATTAATAAGATTATTTAGATAATGCGGAGATGATAGGAGATAAGAAGAAAAATAAATATAAAAAAGTTACTACATTATAGGTTCCAATAATAACTGCATCTAGTAAAGGACTTTCTAAATCTTCTATATGGATTCAATGATTTAAAAAGGAAGATGAATGTCTGTTATCTACGAATATTCGTGGCTATGATTTACATGTTTCACTATTTTTAAATACGCTAGTGGTATGTACGCCGCTGGGTGTTAGGAAGCGACGGGGCGTTGCGTCATAATCTTAGTTCGTCTTTTAATCCACAAACTGATTGAGAGTGATCGCACAAGTTCCGAAACTTTGTCCGGAATATAGAGAATGCTGTGACTGTGACGATTTTCGACGTCCACAATTCGGTTTACCAGATGCATTTATATTAAAGCGGAAGGCACAGAGTGTTTACGGGGGGGGTCCAGAGGGTCGAACTTTTGGCACTCCGTATTCCGGAGCGTACTAAAAAAGGGAAACTTTCGAAAAAGAAAATCCCCAAGACCGGCTCTTTAAAGTATTAACACGCTCCAAAAGACCACTTTAGAATATTATTTTCCTTTTGCGAGGTGGGTGACGTAATATACGGGGTTTATGTCTGTGGGAAATAAAGGTCGAAAAAAAAAAGAAGTAACCTAAAAAAATTATAAACTAGTAACTTCAGTTAATCGTAGATTTTATTTCATTATATTACAGGGCACTTTAAACTTTGTGTGACGACATTAACTATTGATTGCATATTATTAAAATGGAATTTTATGGAAACGTAAAATTTTGACCACTTAAGCGTGCTTAAAGTTCGACTTTGGATATGAAAAGAAGGCCATACGTGTCATAGAATATCGATAAAAACCGAATAATTAATATCGTAAAACGAAATTACATTTAACTATTTTTCTTTTCTAGCTAGATGTTTACGTTTCTAGTATGAAGTATATTATGATTATGCTACAATAATTAACTTGATTAGGCTGAGGCATCTATAAATATATAAAAATAAAATTTCAAGGCATCCTTAAGTTACAAAAGTACATGTTATTATAACTTTTAAAGCTTCCAACAAGTAATAACCATGTGATGTTTAAATTGGAATATACTAGAAAAAATTACATGACGGTAAAAAGAATCGCCCTGTTAAATCGGCCAGCATCCATAACGTTAAATCGACTTGAATGATCCCGAAATGTACGCCATCATCGACGAGAAAAAAATACGGTGGGCCGTTCTGAGCCTCGTAAATCTAACCTATATGGCATTTTGATATAAACGAGGTTCCGCTTTACTTTTGTTTTGCCCTTCGGGCTGGTACGCGTCCCGGCGGCAACAGTCAAGAATGAATAATTTCCCACTTTTGGTCCTACACGGTTTGGCTTTCTATGGAAATTCGGAATAAACTCCTAGCTTTTTGTTCTACAATTAATCGCGTTTGTACGAGCTGCACCTTTTTACCGAACGCCACTTATTTGTTAAATTGAAATTATGTAAAGCTGCATCCTCCACCCACCAAGAAAGAAACTATAGTTTGGAAATTACCGCATAAATTTCAATGTACCAAATAGTAATTTACCATAAGTACTAATTAATTTCTACGATCAAAATTGATCTTGCCCATCCTTATCCAAGTTTTTCAAATGTGGGTTTTTTTCATTGGGGTTTCAAGTCGTTCACATCTGGCATAGCTCAGCTATTTTTTGCGTAACAAACTTAATTGCACCCAGCATTAACCAGGGGCGTGCTTTCGCGATGGTTACCTTCAGCTTAACCCAAAACTGCCTTCTCAAGGTACTAGTAAAGTATTAAAACAATTGTTTCTTTCTTTGTTATCTTTACGTTTTCTTATGTTTTCCGTTCTAATCCAAATATTCGGATCTTCCGCACCTTTATTTAAGTACTCGAAATGTACAATTTGGTAGATACAACTGAACATTATGTAAAAACCATATCCCGAATTTGCTCGTTAATTAGTTGGGGAGTTTAGGCGGCATCCTGTTGTCTGATTTTGCGGTTTGTTGTGTATTTGTGCAAATAAATTGCCTTTTGCACACGCGATGTATATTTAATTGACCATTTAGGTCAGATTTTATATGTTCCAAAATGATTGCCGCGATGGCGTAATGTTATTTGTTTAAATTCGATTAGCAAACAATGGAATATTTGGTGTTACAACAGAGGATGAACTTCTGCACGGCGGTTGACCAGATTGCCACTCGTTAGATCTGATGAATTACAAGCACATACCAAACGAGGGATTTGTTCTAAGTTAGGTTGCGCCAGGGATTAATTGTATTATGATCAGTTACCTTCTGGTTGTTTATCTCATTAATGAATATATTTAATCAAATAAATTAAACTATTCCTGAAAATTTGGAATTTTTGCACAATAAAATTAATTCTAATTATATGTTATATTAAATCAATATTTCTTTGTTTTCTACTCTTTAAGTGTCCCATATCAATTTTTTTCCTTTTGGTACTAACCATTTAATGCGGGACTAGTTCATCCTCCATTTTTACTTTTTCTCTTTTTATTTCATGTATTTCTTTCTTAATGTCTCCTCTTTAAAATTCTGACTAATTTATTCTTTACTTTAAATTACTCTGAAAATGTGGACTTCCATTAAATACAAAGTGATGTTGATCTGTTGATTAAGCTGATTATTTCTTTTTTATGTATGTTTTCTCAATTTATTTTCTTTAAAATTCGGCCAGTTTATCATTTACTACGATTCTATCTATTAGTCATAGATCAATTGAATTCAAACCCAAATTATTTTCTTATTGTTCAAAGGAAAGATTTCTCCCTCTAGTCGCAGTTGCCCATTATCCCATTATATCCCATTATCCACTCGTAAATTAAATTTGTTGCTCACGGTAAGCTAAGAGAAGTCGGTAACATTTGTAATTTTGTAATTAATTAATTAATTTATACCATTGTCTAGTTGGTCGTTATTTTCTCTCGTATGCTAATAAATTTAACGACTCATTGGTACAACTCTAAAATATAAGTTTAAGTATTGATAATCTTTGGACGTAGATAATAACAACAAATATTTAAGTTATCTCTATAATGGATAATAATGTTTTTTTCCGTACCTAAAGTTATGCGTTTTAACCAAAACTCGTTGACCTACAAACGTTTAGTCAATATTACGGAAGTAGATTGGCTAAAAAAAGTATGGGCCGAAAAAATTCCGAAACACCGAAACCGGCAATTAATTTTTTTCTATCTGTAAATTGAAACTGGTATCGGACATTTTGTAAATCGTGTATATGTGTATAGACACGGTTCGACATTCGAGTCATTTATCAAAACAACGACGTTATGTTTGGATATTTGAGCACATTTATTCAACGATTTTTCTGTCACTAGAAATTGAACCCGGACCTCTATATCATACACAACGATATAATTTAATAAAATGTCCGAATATCCCGCTAACTGAGCGAAACAATATTTCCAACTATCAGCCAATTTCGAAATTGAACGTTCAACCTCATACATTAATATCCTGGTCATCAATTTTCGACATTACTTTCAGCCATTTTGAATCGTTATATGCCTAAAGTATGCCAAGAAATGCATTTTTTGCTCGCGTCCCTGCATATTGGAAACTCTACAAGTTATGGTTTAATATTCTTAATGCAAACTAGCCGTTATACCCTTATCTTCTAGTTATGCATTCCCGCCTCATAGATAAGGTTTTCCTGCTAAATTTATACTGCAGACGCAGGAAGTTATGTTTAAAATCTTTTATTAAACTCCTAGAAATCACAAGTTACGGTCTAAATAAATACACCTAGAAAAATAAGGATAAAACACTTCAACAGAATTTTTACTACAACGACTATTTAGTTGCTTTGGCCTTTTCTATGCAAACTGCAATATTCTGACTAGGTATAAATATAAAATATATAAATTATATATAAATTAATTGAAATATAAAAAAATTGATCCAGCAGTAGCAATGTTATAATCAAATTAAATTCATTGCTTCAGTATTATTGAAATAGTTCTAAATACAAATGTAGGTATACAAATAATCATGAATTTCAAAATAATTCGAAGAGGGGGTATTACTATGATAACAGAAATATCGTGCATTTTTTTATAATACATTTTTTATATTTGTTTATTTCTATCAAAATAATTGAAAGTTGCGATTGGCCGTTTCTTCAAGAAAATAACAGTGCAATTAAAACCGGAATTTGTAAGTTCAAGGTCGAAATTCCACCAAGTACAAATTGGATCGTATCGGTCGAAATTGAATAAACTCCAATAAATACCTAACAGGACGTAATTTCGCCTTGATTCTCGTTAACATTCACTAATGTCGTAACGATGCTCTTAGCTGTCATTTATTCCCCATAAACATATCAGGAACAGAAAGAAATAGCTAGTGGAGTTTAATGAAAATGAAAATTGTAATAGGCCCGACCGAGAGCGAAATAAAATATTACAAGCGCTCTGTTCGGCGCCGATAATCCGCCACTCGGGATAAAAAACAAAATATTCCTTTTTAGTGGCTCCTTAAAATAATATGAATCGGGCTTTGTGTCACGATGTTATGGAATAAAAGAGTTGAAGTTCTGATCTTTCTGCCTACTTATATCCCATAATTCTTGCATATGGCTCTTTCTGGATGGTTCTTTCTCTAACTTGAAATTGAACCGAGTTAAAATAGTCGTTGCTGATGATTTTAGGAAGCAGCTCGATAGTTGATCTTCCGAAGATGGTATTATAGTATCTTGTCAAATAAAGTAAAAAGATAATTAATCTTTCTATTCGAGGTATATAGATTTGCAATTCTTCCAAATATTGATCAATGTGAATTGTTAGATTTTTCTCTAAATTTTTGTTGTGAGCTTTGGATGTATTACTTAACTTCTTGTCCCTTTTTTATAGATACTTTCTCTTTGCAGTTAGTAATTTAGTCGTGATATAGCAATATCTGTTGTAAGTGAATCGTTCATTTTAAAAAAGGATTTGCCAAAATTAGGCCACAGTTTTGATTACCCAAAAAAAATATTTACCCGATAATTTTTTAAGTAAGTATTTAAAACATTTTAAATAGACAAGGGGTTTTATATTTACAATACATATGATTGATAACTGAACATCTAATGACAATTTTATGAAGGAGTAAAAACAATTTTAATTTAATACGTTTAGCTTTTTTATATACTTACGATTTTTTTTATATTAGTTTTGTTTCAAAATTATATTTTTATTTTAGTTACTTTTTATTTCTATACTTAATTTAAATTTTCATTTAATTAAAAAATCCCAAAATATTTTCCAAATAAAATCTAAAATCTCAATAATTATTTCTACTATTATAATGTTTATGACGTTTATGTTTATGTTTATTTGAATTAGGTATATTTATCTAATTTCGTTTATGTTTATGTCATTTTTTTATGTAAATATTGGGCAGATAATAACCCTCGCTGTTTGGCGTAAAAACAGTTTTTTGAAGATTAAAGCTGGTATAAAAATTTTTCTTAGAAAATCCCTATTTCTAACGAAAAAACTGTTTATCCAGTGGCGTAGTGTTACTTTTTTGTCGCCACTCTTTGAATACTGACATAATTTACAGCTTTATTCAATTTTGTTCAAATAAGGGATAACACTCAACTACACAAATACTTTATTATTATTTTATTTAAGTTGTTTTTGGTTTCAGTCCTTTATATTAGGATCAGAACTAAAACAGGAGTCCTACTTTGACCGGCTTAATCGTGTCCTACTTATCCCCTTTATTCATCCGTGTTAAATTCTGGGATCTGCTCTGTTAAATTATCCGATTCTTTTTCAACATATTATTCTCGGTAATGCGTTCTTCCACGCTCGGCGTCAGCCGCTTTTTACAATTTTCTGCCACTTATTTCCATCCAATCAGCGAAATTTGGCCCACTTTGTAAGCGAAATGATGATCCAGTGCCAACGCTGCTATCTATTTAATAAGATATTTGTGTAGGTTTATATTTTTTTCGCAGAATGTTGTGCTTTTTTCAATTTCGCCGTTTTCAATAAGTATTGACGTCTTACAATGTGTTTCAGTCACTGCGACCACGTTATTACCTCACATGATACTTTAAAGCCAAGGTAACCGTTATTAACCATAACTCTTAAAGTATTACGTCAGTTGTGTTTTGAGAACTCCAAAATTTATGTGCCAAATATTGTCACGCTCCTTCCTGCTTGTTGTGTGAGAGACAAATAAGAGGAGATAAATTCAGTAACGATGACAATTTATTACGACTATAAATAAAAGGATCAATAAACAAAAGACAAACAATATCTATTAATAGTCTAAACACGACCACTGTTTTAATTTTAACAGCTTGTTACGGCCTAAGGCTGCTTGAGCCGCCTCAACGGGATCATCCAATATATATATTAATATTGTTTTGGTGTTCTTGAATAAAACCTTGCGTAGTTTAGGCAGAAAGTTAAACGATCCCGTGAGAATACAAAACAATATTTACTACACTAAATGATTACCAAATGCAATTAAATTTATAAAATATTGAATTAATTAATTTGTGTGTAACAATATATAAAAATTAATTAAGTGGTTCGCCATTTATAAGCAAAAGAGAATTCTGTTATATAAAAAGCAGAAGGCACAATATATGTTTGAAATTATCTAAATGATATATGGTATATTTTTTTAGTAATTACAATTATTACCTGTACATCTCTCGATTTCATAACAAATACTGCTCAATTATGCATCCTATTTAAAGCGATATAAAAGTAAATATATAATAAAATCAATAAATGATTTTCATAACTAGTATTGTTTATTTACATAGGAAACAATAAAATAAACGAAATTTTATTTGTTGTGGATTTTCACAAAATTACCTGCCCCTATATGGAGATTAACTGACGATAAAAAAATAGTGTATTCCCTCTCAATAATAAAAACTCTGGGTGAAACTATTGCCTTTGGTTTATTGACTATTTTATTTATTGTCGCAATAAGTTGTTACCCTTAATGAATTTGTCTCATCACACAATTATTAAAACCGCCCTTCTACAGGAGAGGTGTCAAACTGTCGAAGGATACTTTTTATTAATAGAAAAATCATGATAATTAGGTTGCTGGAAACTTAACCAAGAACCTTGAAATACGTTTCGCAATAACTTATTTTAAGAAATATTTAGTGAGATAATATTTTGAAAGTAAACATGGAGGTTTTGCTATGCTGTCCACTTATTCATAGTAATAGAATTTGTCGAACGGGGCTGTAAAAACCGGGGATCTACATACGCTTAGAAGACCGGGCTTTCAACTGGCAATGTCAAATTCCGCGTATTGAAAATTTCATTATTTTTAATTCGGTTTCCCAGTCGGTTGCGCGGCCGCTTCCCGGACGCCAAATAATTCAATTTTTTATATTGCAAAAAACATGCGGATAAGCATTAATGCCTATCGCCGTATCATGTCCTGGCCTTTTAGGTATTCCATAAAGGATAAATAATGAAAATTCGCTCATAACGGCAAATCATCAATAGAACAATAATCCCAATATGAAAATTCCGTTTTTGGGAAAATTTCCTAAAAAAACTTTTGCCTAACTTTGTCCCTCATTGAATTTCTCAAAAAAATTGTTATTTGTACAGAAAATTAATTTATCGATTTTCAGCAGATTCTGTAATACTTTTCTAGGTCACAACAAGTTCAATTTTAGTTTCGCAATTTATACATTCAAAATCGATTACCTGCCAAGGTTTGTATTAGCAGGTATAATTAAGCGCAAATAATGGCCAATGAAGATCCCGACTTCAGGATATCATTTAATTTTGTTCCCTTTTTATGTTTTAAAGCGACCCTGACTATACAAACAAAGATTGAAAAAGTTTTTCCGATAAACTTTCCTCTTTTACTGATGCATTTAACTATGAAGATCCGGTCCAGCCTCAATGTTTCTCATTTAATTTCAAGATTTAAGCGACACCCATAGATTTTGTTTCTTAACGTCCCAACAGACTCTCTAGTTTTATTGAACTCAGCTCACGGTTCTCTGCAGAAAGTTTTTGCAATTGATGTGAAATTTAATATACTCGATCTTCTATAAGCTTGTTCAATTTAAAGTGGGGACTAAGAAATAAATAAACTAGGTCGAAATTGCTGACTAAGGGTAACAAAATAAATGGTGGGCTGAGGAAGTGCATCAATTAAAACGAACTATAGACCATATTGATTATAGCTAAAGCAGAAAGTTAGCTAATACTGTGCTTCGAATACATGCACGAGTTTCGGTCAGCAACACAGACAGTTTTCAATTATATTCGATTGTATGGGAATACAAAGGGCCTTATTGCCAACTTTGGTGTGTGCTCGATTATGTTCAAGTAAACAGTTTGTGTTCCAAATTTATTTGAAGATTCAAATATTCATGTTGGCGTTATTGTTATTGGGCTTTCATAATCGAAATTCTCATCATTTGTAGGTCAAAAATAATTTCCAATATAAAAAAGTAGAAACAGAAATCTGACGTTTGTGTAGTATATAAGGAAGTAGCGTTATACAGAGTGGACCAAAAGTCTGGAAACGGCCAATTGTCTCATAAATTGCTAGTCCGAATTCTACAAAATTTGGGATAAACCTATTTTGGGATACGGAGATTCCAGATTTGACATTTGCAATGTTGCTAGATTTGCTGTTTCTCTGACATTATACAATATAAGAAATACCTAAAAACCAGACATCTGGCACTTTTATACAATATGTCCCCCTAAGTTGGAATCATATGGAAAACTTTTTTATTATTAATTTTAGAAAAAAAAGTTATTCTTCATAAAAAGTTCTGCATTATCTAAAACCTAGAATACAGTCATCAAATATCAAATTTTTTCAGTAGTATACGAGGTTTGTCAAAAAATATGAGTTTTATTCAAGAGAAAAGTACCTTAAATTTGACAGTATCGAAAAATGTTACTAAAAAAAGTTGATCAGAATTAAAAATTACGTTTAAATATGCAAGTACATCCATTTAAATTAAAACTTCAGATTATTTTATTTTTTACTAATATTTCTATTTTGAATGAACATTTATCTCTTGTGATTACGAAACACATGATAACCTTTTAGTTTTTCGATGTTTTCTAATAATTTTGAATTAAAACGTGTAATAAGTGCACTATAGTTAAATTTGCATTATTGTAGACATACGTTTTAAAAATAATTTTATTAATGTAACATTTTTCGATATTGTCAAATTTAAAGGTATTTTACTCTAGAGTAAAACTCATATTTTTTGACAAACCTCGTATACTACTGAAAAAATTTGATATTTGATGACTCTATTCTAGGTTTTAGATAATGCAGAACTTTTTATGAAGAATTACTTTTTTTCCTAAAATTGTTAATAAAAAAGTTTTCCAGATGATTCCAACTTAGGGGGACATATTGTATAAACAAGTACTAATGGCCATATAAACATAAACATAGATTTTTCAGCTCAAAATCTTAATAGTTTTAATAGTTTATTCACTTTTCTGTAGTGTTAAATATATATAATTAATTACCATTAGGATTCAATTGTATGTAAGATCCATTGATCCATTAAGCTATATACCTATTTGTCGGGTAAAAAAAGAAACGTATTCGCATTTACAAAAAGCACGGATGTTAGTTGAATATCGAATTGCCGAGTTCAATAAATAGTTGAAAATCCATTCAGTGTAAACATATTTGCATCATTTCCTGAATTTTTGCGCTATTGAAGGCGTTACGATGTCAGCTCTTTCCAATAGATGGCAGTTATATCGCCCCAGGTTCCAATATCTGTATATTTCCAATTACATTTCGCTTATTGCAACGTGACAACCGATAGCAGCGCCTCCTATGATTTAATCACAATTCATTTGCGCCCTCGTGGCCTTCTACGACCTGTCCTGCCGAATAAGCAATTTCCGATTCAATAGACACCAGATGGCAACCTGCTCCATCGCAAATGACTATTTCAATTTTTAATCATCATTCATTGGCTTGTTTGAAGTTTCTCTCGGCGCTCTTTTGTGTGAAACGTATTTCATGCATCATGCCGTATCTCTTGAATATATATGTACAAGGTATGGTTTTTTTTAATGACTTTTACCCGCTGCTAGTCATATAAAATTATTTAAACGACGCTCTCGAACGATATGCGCATTTTCTCTCTGCTAACGTTTCTTTGCTCTCATATTTCCCAATTTTTTTCTTTCCTAAAGGTCCACATCGTCAGTTATGTTAATTAAATATGGTACATATTAAATGCGCCCACCAAACCCTTCCCTTTAGATAATTCGAAAATGATCTTTTTTGGTGCTTGACATTTTAAATCAAGTAATTTATATGTGCTGTTCAAAATTCAGAGCGTTTTAAATATAAAAATTATATTAATATTTAATAAAATCACCCAACAATTCCACTTTAATATTATATATAATATTAGGTGAAGGAAAAGTGAAAATCAAAGTAAATACTCCACTTTTTGCAAGAGTATGTGAAATTGACCAACTTTATAATAAGCCAACATTGAGGTAGAAATTCTGGTTTTTATTCATATTATTAAGTGTCTCAAATTAATACGAACTACGACCAGAGACAGCCAAAAGACATTTGAAAAAGCACAATTTGCTTTAGTGGTCCAAATTCGAGTCCGATATAGCACAGATTCAGAATTTTTACAGTTTTACAGTAAACTAGGTACCTAGAAGGCCATATAAGTAAAATTTATTAATTCCTTGTGATCATAAAAATACATTGGGTGAATGAATTGCAAAATCTATGTAAAATCTCCATTTTTGCAACAGCATTTTAAATTCAGAAACTTTATGTAATAAATGAACATTAAATGGGAAGTTCTGGTTTTTATCTTTATTCTTAAGTGCCTGCAATAAATATAAACCACGACCAGAAATAGTTAAAACACATTTTGAAAATCACCATTTGTTTTTATTGTTCCAATTCGAGTCGGATAGATGAAAAGAGAAAATCCAGATTAAAAACTTCATTGCTACTCATTTATAAGCTTTATATAATAAATCAATTTTAAGGTGGAAATTTTTTATTTATATTCAGTTCTTTCTACCAAATACATTAGGGAACCCATTCTTTTTTTAATGGCCGAGTTATATTCACTGAATCAAAATTGAAAAATTACCTGAAGATAGTTGTCCCAATAACAATAATAATGATAACATGTATTTGGATGATCTTACTAACGTCATAAGTTCTATAAGGATAGTCGGTGATATGAAACAACTTGAATCCCTTGTCTTAGACCTTCGTCAAGAAGTTTCCATTCCGGTCATCCCCGCCAACGATTCAAGATCGCATATCAAATTAAAGCTTAATTACGGCAAACCAACCAATAGAGCAGCTGCCACACTTTGGTTTTCATACCCATGTTACAATCGAAAAGCTGGCAGGGGAATTTCGGTATATATCAATAACCGACAACCCTAAATACTTTGCAGTGGATCAGCGGATCTCACGAACTGGCCAAAACTAACACAATACAACAATTATAATAAATGCTGTTTCAGAATGCAGGTCCGAAAGCAATTGGAATAATACTAAGAGTTAGGGCCTACAATCATTGATAACACAATCATCACTGTTAAAAATGAAAATGCAGTTATTTTAATATACATCATTAGCGATATTTAAGAACCCTCTTCCAATTACAAATCACCTGGAGCCAAATATAAAAAATCAATTAAGACACACTAATTTTATCAACGGAACGGAACTAAACTTAAAAAGCTTAAGAAAACCAAATGCTTTTGAGTGAGAACAAATATTAGGATAGTTGAACAGAAAAGAAATGGAGAAAGCAAACTAGTTAAATAAAGAACTTTTACCATCATATTTATTTTCTTCTACGCGTGCTTCTTAGGATGTTATTTATAGATGCACCTTTTTCTCTTTTTCATAATTTATTTTTGTTGGTGGATTTTGCTAGTTACTTTAGAAAACTTTGAACCACTGTGCAGTGGTCACATCAAAGATTCCCTCGCTGGTACGTTGGGCAAGCGTCACTTATCAACTTAATGAGGGGAGTTACATTGCTAAATTTCCATTACGGCTTAATCAAGATTAGAGCGACATCATCCTGATGAATCTAACCTCAGAGAAATCAACGAATAGAGCGAATTTTCCTGTTTGGAAAACGGGTACGAGGACTAAGTAAAACTATCCTGTATTTCGTAGGGAATTATTTAGGTGGAAGTATTGGGGGATATTTGGAAAGTATGCAGAATAGATGGGTGTGGTTTATATGCAGATTAAATGAGTTTTTTTATAGAGAATCAGAGGTGGATTAGCCCTTGTATAGTCATACCATGATTTGATTGAAAAAATCCTGCGCACATTTAATCTCGGAATCGATAGAGTTTTATGGGGATTGGGTATGTAAAAGTAAGTATTTTTATCAGTGTTCCAAATCGGGTGAAGCAGAAATTGAGTATTATTTTATACCATAAAATGGTCTAGACAGTAGAATTTATTATAAAAATTCGTTTTTGCACCAAAACTGGTAACTAATTTAACTGATTTCTCGCCCGAATAATTAGTTTAAAAAAAGTACAATTGTTATTATGTGGATTGCTTAGCCTAACCCATAATGAATGTATTCCTATACTGGGCGTTCTCCAGAATCAGAAATGAAGTCTTAAGTGTGCACTAATCTGGAAAGTGCAAATTTTCTTTAATCTATCACAAGAACCACATATTTCCGCTCGGCATAAAATATTACAATCCATGTATTGTTGTTTGTTTTCCAAAATTGTTGTAAATTAAATACACTTAAAATGAAAAAAGTTGGTGATATGTGTATTAAGAAAATATATATATAGTACACATTATTATGTATGGATTTTCGTACGTGTAGCGAATGAAGGTAAAAAGCTACGTACGGTGGTATGTGTATACCCTTTTCTTGCTCATAAGGAAACAGATTGGAGCTTCATAAATCGAGTGTTCCACGTAAATATAATAGTGAACAAAGGAAACTGTTTAGTAAGCGACAGAAGTGAATTAAGCCCGCTATTGTTATCTGGTTTGTAATGGATGTGGAATATATCTGTGTAGTCGTTTCCGAAACGGCCCCAGACCAACCACCACCAGAAACACTATTTCAAAGATATTGCGCAGGCTAATGTTTAAATTTGGACAGTTAGTTTCATGTGGATTGCATTCGAGCAGATAGCCGGGCTTCGGCCAACGAAAATATTGCGGCAGCTCACCTACGTTTCGCCATCTCAGACTTCTCTTCCTATACACCTATGCTAAATAAGCCTTTTATGGAAAACCGATAACTTTTATTCGGTTCTAAGCGCCACCTCGAACGATTCTCGATTACCGCAAAACTCTGCTAATTTTTGACGGATTGGATTTCTCAAACGGAAATATCAGATGCGATAAATATTATATATATATATATTTATTTCAATAGGATTTTTATTTTTTAAAGAATTTCAAAAATAGATATGCCGAAGTGATTACGTGTGATTATTATAATTATAATACAGGAATTCTAATTTGGCAGTAGATAAAAACAAACAAAATAATAACAATAAGAATAAATTTTAATTCAAACAAACCAAATAACATGAAACTAATTTAAATAGAAAATTTTAATGTTAATCGAAAGAATAATGAAAATGATGATTTTTTAAACTTTTTTTGACTGAGGATACAGAAAAACAAATACAGGAAATCATAATATAATCATTCAATATTAAGCACGAAACAACGTTTTAACTGGAAATCATTAATAAAAAAATTTATACAATGAATTATATCATTTGGTTAGTTCACATCAAAGTATATTACAATTATTTTAAAATTTTAAAATAGAGCTATGCACATTTTAAATAGGGTTAAAATATTAATCATATTATTATTAAATTAATTGCTTCAACTCTTACTTTACGGAAATTATTCGTAATAAAGATGAAAAGATAAATAATACTTATCTTGAATTTCCAGTCTTCCACAGCAATTGACTTTCTATGAAAGTTCTGTAAACATTTTTTTTTATTTCCTTTAAAACTGTGACCTGCACGCCTCTTTATTTTCGGATTTCAACAATTGGGTTTTTAATACATGCATTTTTGTTTATACAATGTGTTTTCGATTTTATTACAAGTTTATACCTGTTATTTTATACAAAGTATTTACTTTTGGCTTCAAAATTCTTATTACAAATATATGAAAGTGACGTTTTGATTTGTTGTGCATGAATTATTTCTTGGCACAAACACACCCTTTGTTGATGCAGTTTCTTCCTTGGTTGAATGCTACTGAAAATATAACTTGACTTTTTTGTTTTTCAAAGACGAAGAAAAGCGAAAAAACCTGCGATTTATTGTGCGCCCTCAAATCGGATTACTTTTCCAACTTCCAATATCTTATTGCTACAGTAATAAATTTCAATATTTCCTTTTTTTTGTTAGTTAGAGAAAACGATATTTCATTTTTCATCTAGCGGCAAAGAAAATGTACAATTCCTATCACGGTGGAGGTTCTTTGTAATTTTATGATTTCTTACGATATACCAAACGGGTAATATAATGGGAGACAAAATGCTCCGGCAGCGCGTCTCAGAAAACCGAGAGCTATTGTGTAAACACATTTAAGCAATGTGTTGATGTTATGAGAATGGAATGCAGCTCTGGAAAAAAAGTAAAAAATATGCTTAGCGAAATATCCTTAATGTATAACATTATCATGCACACATACATCGACACCATTTTGAATATCTCCGATTTTGAAAATTTTACCGTTAAAATCCATTTGGTTTTTTTTGACCTTCTTCAAAATCTATAAAGACTCTCGTTTCTTCATAAACCTGTACCGGGGGGTAATTTAGAACGGCCGTCGACAATATCTCAGGAATGGATTACAGTATAGCTTTGGGAAAAAAATGTTTATTACAAAAGTTATTTACAGAATTGTAGGCTCACCGTTAGAGGGTGTAATTGAATACTAAAAATTAAAAAAGCAAAATTTTATTAGATTTACCTATCTAAAAAAGAATCATAAAAACTTTACTAAAAACCAAGATAAACATAATTACAGCATTAGAAATGCAATTCGTATTCCAAAGCATTGATCAGCTCTCCATGAACTCTCTCCCCCCACTACTCAGGAATTATACTATTTAATCATCTTTCATCCTCAATTAAAGCAATCATGCCATTTAATACTTTTAAAATAAAATTAAAAAACTACCTAATAGACAAATGTACTATACACACGTTGAGAATTCTTATCTCCATAATGTGCTGACTCTTCTTACATAATTTTAATTAGTCTTATTTAATATAAGCTCTGTGTTTTTTATTTGATCTTATTCTAATTGTAATTCTATTCAGCTGACTTTATCCCATATCAATTATATAAGAGTCAAAAAGGGACAAATAAAGATTTATTACTATTTATTATTGTTATTTATAAAGGATATTGGTCTGTGAAAAATTCAGCGTATTTTTGGTTTCCCAAGTTTTAATCTGTTTTTCAAATAAGAGGTGGGGGAGAGTGGGAACCTTATTAGAAAAAAATGCCTATAACTCCGGTTCTGCTCAACTGATTTTTATAAAATTGTGTTATTAGAATGAGATTTTCTCTAATCAAATAATTTTAAACTATGAGCAATCTAACCAATAAATTTTGTAAAATGTTGCTTTTTTTTTAATTTTTGGTGCTCTATCACGCCGTCTAGCAGAGGACCTATCATTCTGTAAATTTCCAGGTTTTTTCGAGCTCACTTTTGTTATAATTTTTTTTTCCTGAAGCTGTACTATAATCCAATCTGAATATTTCCGTTCTTAGTTGCCCACCCAGTACAAGTTCGTCCGCGAGTCTAAATCTCAGGTAAAATATATTAAGAATTAAAATCACAGGCAAATTCCGTCACCAAATAAGTTAAGATATGTCTTATTCCGCGGAGAAAATGTTTACTCCTTTTTTTTCACATTTTCAATCTTATTGATACTATAAATTTTAATTGTATTGGCAAAAATAACATTTTCATAAAACTTCTTTATAATTCATTTCCGACTCGTTTCAAACAAAATCATATTGTTTCCAAATCAAGAAACTTTAAATTTGTTATAAATATATAAAATTGGTTTTTAAGAAAGTATTACAGAGCGCTGAACTTCCCCATGAAAATAACAAGTTATGAATAAGATTTTATACCATAAATATCATGACCGAGCTATTTATTTTGTATATTAAATCGTCCAAAAATATATTAATATTTATTAGTTGTTTCGTACGTTAGAATTCATCTCAATCAAATTCACGTTTTTGCCGAAAATTGATCGAAACCGAAGGTGTAATCTGGGAACAATTAATCCCTATCAAAAGTATATCAAACTGTTTCCCAAAAAAAAAATAATATACAAACAACTATCAGCGATTAATCATTCTGTTGGTGAATTTTAATCGGCAAGATTCCTTTTTGCCGCACTCAATATCGCATTATCATTGTTTTCCGGCGACGTGCACTGTATTTTTTATCTGAATTTAATCAAGGGATTGACATCAGCGCCGATGAATTCAGGACGGGACCGGGGGTGAGTGTTAATAAAAAAACAGCTTTTATAAAGAGCTTGATAAATGATCATATCTTTCAGCTCAACCGTGATTAATTAAACAAAAATTAAAAATAGTTTGTCGGATATTGAAGCCGGAGATGCCGCGTTCCGGAAAAAATGGTTGATAGAGAACGGAAACGAATTAAATTGCCGAAAAAATACTCTTCCAGTGTGTTCTGAACAGATTTTCTTCAAGTCATTTTAAATTAAACATTTGCCTTTGGCGAGTGCGTCGTTATTACGGAAATGGCCAAAAGCCACAGATGCATTTTGAATATCTGGGTACATAGTTAGAGGGCGCAATTTAGAATCTGTTTCACTTGTAAAGGGCACATCAGAAGTTGCAGCCGTATGCGCGAACGTGTCGTCATAACCAGCGCCATATTTTAATTTTGATGCTTGAGTTCAAATCAGTAGCGTAACGATTTCAAATTTATTGGTTGAGCCAAAATATATCATTTAGATATGCATAAAAAACAGTTTTTACGATAATCTTTAAAATTTGTTCTAAATAAGCAGAAAAAAATTTCACCCCACTTTGCGGGACAACAATAAAAAACAATCAGTAATTAATGTTTCCATTTCAATGTATGATTATTTATGAATTTTGGTATGGTCTTTTGGTATGATAATTGATAAATGAGGGGGTCAGGGCATAAGGAGTCTAAGTGCAAATTTAGTACCTAAACTCCACTTGAATATACTTGAACCACCAAAATGCAAGAGAAAATAAGAATAAGCTTTAGTATAACTGATAAATTAAATATTTATTGGTATATAATAACCTAGCATTCTTATCTCTTTAAAACATTCTTTAAAATGAAAAGTATATTTGTAACCTCAACAAATTAGATTATATTTATTTATTATTTGTTAAAAAGTCATAGTTCGGATTTATCTCCTCATTTATTAAAAAAAAAGCTAAACTGCTTCTAATACAAGATATTACAGAGAAAAATAATAATGGAGAAACGTAACTATTAATCTTGGCGATTGACTTAATATTTTTTTTAAATTTTCGCTCTACTGTCCCCTGAAATAATTCCTTCTTTATTTATTAATTATTTGTTAAAAAAAAATAATAAAGTGCATCTGATGCAACATATAGAAAAATATGATGCTGGGGAAACCTAACTATTCAATCTCCATAATTAGATTGTGTTTTTTTCAATTTTTCACTCTGGCTTCAAAGCGAAATTGTTCCCTTTTTGCTTTATAGTTTGGATTTGTCACCCATTAATTTTATTAATTATTTATTAAAAAATACTAAACTGATTCAAAATATTAAGGTGGGAAGTAATACTGGGGAAACCTAACTACTTAACTTACGCAATTAGATTGATTTATTTTTAATTTTTCGCTTTGACTTCAAAGTGAAATTGTTTCCTATTTAATTTCATAGTTTGGATTTGTCTGACCGTCAGTTTTATTAATTGTTTATTACAAAAACTAAATTGCTTCTGATACAAGATATCATAGAGGAAAATGATACTGGGGAAATCAAATTAATTTTTTCTCAATTTTTCGCTTTGACAGCCACGCGAAATCATCCGTTCTTTTATTTCATAGTTTTGATTTACCTCCCCACTTATTTTATTGATTATTTATTAAAAACAAATTGCTTCTGATACAAAATATTGCTGTGGAAAACTGATACTGGGGAAACCTAAATGCTCAATCTCCGCAATTAGATCGAATTTTTTTTTTATATAGGAGGTTCTCCATTGGGCTCAAATGTGGTTTCGAGAATTAACAAAAAAACTCAAAAAGTCGTCATCAGGTCTAGTTACAATAAGTGGAAACAGTAAAATTAAATCATTAAAGTTAAACTAAGTTGACATGTGGTATTAATAAATTAAAAAATGAAAAATTACGAAAATTTAATAACAATATGTGGTAAACTTAAAATTAAATATATAAAATGTCTAGTAATTTTTCTTTATTTTTCGCTGTCACTTCAAAGCGAAATTGTTCCCTATTTCACTTCATGGACCTGTCGCCCCGTTAATTTTATTAATCATTTATTAAAAAAAACTAAATTGCTTCTGACACAAAATATTAAGGAGGGAAATGATACTGGGAAAACCTGATCAACTGATCAACCTCCGCAATTTGATTGATTTTTTAAAAATTTTTCGCTCTGACTTTAAAGTGAAATTCTTCCCTATTTTACTGTATAATATGGATTTATCTCTTCGTTAATTTTATTAATTATTTATTAAAAAAAATTCTTCTAGGACAATACATTACAGACCAAAATGATGCTGGGCAAACTTAATTCTTGAATTACCCCAACAGTTCATCTCCCCGGTAGTTTTCCATAGCTCCATTTACCAATAATAACTTTTTGAAACGTCACAGCAGCGTATTTTTCGTTAATTCCTTGGATTAAACTAACTTTCTTTCTATCATGGTACTCTAAACAATTTTATAAAACCTGACCTTAATTTCCTTTAGAACGGTATCGTTTGCATCGCTATATTTATAATATTGAGGATTTCATTTGCATTTTATATCATACAAAGTGTTCGCTTTTTGCTTTAATAATATTTGATTATTACACATTTTATGTAATGGATTGCAAGAAATTGAACAGAATATTCTTGAAATTTACAATAAACTTCTGAAATGATTTTAGTATATAGTCTATTTAGTCACAAATATAGTATTCAAAATTATAAACAACTAGATGACTAAAAATAGGATAAAACAGAAATGCATAAGATAAAGTCGAGATTGAATCTCTCAGCTCGAAATTTAATTTAAAAAATACAGTCGGAATTTCTTAAAATTTATTGACTTTGTTATTGCTGCTAAATTCACATTCTTATTTTATTCGCAACAAAATATTTTGTAAAAAGTCGGAGCTAATCTAAAAAGAAAATAATTTGTGAAGATTTATGATCGCCTTTTTCTGTCAAATCCACTGAAGCCGCATTCCGTTCTGATACCATCAACACAGTGCTTAAATGTGTTTATACAATGGGAGCAATGTTGAAGCGTGCTGGAAGTATTTTGTCTCCTATTATAATGCCTGTTTGCCATATCTTCAACGTAAGAAATCATAATATTACAATAGCGAATCAGGGCTTTACCGTTATAGAAATTGTACTTTTTCTTGGGGGATGAAAAATGAAATACGAGCCAACATTCTTCTTAGCTTAGGAAAAAATAAACGTTATATAGAAATTTATTGCGGCAGCAATAAGATATTGAAAGTTGGAAAATAATCCGATTTATATAACCGCACAATAAATCGTAGATTTTTGCACTTTTTACGTTTTTTTAAATTAAAAGTAGTCATATTTCAGGTTAACATAGGCAATGAAAAAATGCAACAAAGTTATAAATATAGTAATGTGTAGAAAAGCTTTATGAAATCATATTACAAAAATAAAGACTTTAAACAAAGAAAGTGCATCAAATATACTAAATGCGAAAGCAATTACGGTAGGAAGCCAAAATAGAGAGAAAAGAATAAAATTTTTTGTGATGAAAGTAGAAATCCGATATATAATTCTAGAGTACTTTTACTGAGCAAATGTATAATGGGTCACGATTCTACTTCCGCTATTAAGTAGTTACACAGGGTTAGGCAAAAATAACATTAATTTAATATCTCTGTTACATCAAAATTAAGAAAAACATGTTTCTAAGAATAAATTGATTTTTGTAACAGAATTTTTCAGAAAGGTAATATTCCTTTAGTGCAGAGTTATAATTATTATTTTTATTATAAACAACTGCCAGATTGTAAAATTAATTAATACTATTTAAGTATTACAAGAAGAATTTATTTGCTCTCTTATATCTAAACATTACACTTTTTTATTTTTTTAAGCAGCGTTGTGTATCTGAATAGTGGCTATTTTCAATTGTCCAAAATATTTATTTTAATTCCGAATTTGTAACGTATCGCCAAAATCAATTCATTGAATATGCTTCAAAAATGTAATAAACTCGTGTTATATGTACAAACTCCCGTTAAAAACAACAACATTGTATACTAAAAAATAATTTTAAAGAGGTTGGATCATGAAATGAAAGTAATACATTTTTTTTTAAATTATTAGTGTTTTAAAAAAAAATTGTTGAAAAATCGAGACGATTAAGAAGCTCCTTATTGAAAAAATATGAGCCAATATTATTCACAGTCGGCACGTTTTTTTTTTGAACGCACAAAATAATAATCGCAGAAAAAACCAAATTTCAATATTTCATTCTTTAAACTTTGACGATTTTTTTTTAAACAAAATAGAAGAGCTTTGGAAACCTCCTGATTCAAAAAAATAATTAAATATCAATGACGTACAGTTTTGGCCTTTAACTAGTTGGTGAAGAAGCAATGTTGTATCTGCCATAAATAGTATTATTTTTTGGAGGTTATCGGAATTATTAAATTTTCGATTTTGACGATTTTTTTGCCGATTCAAATATTGACAATATACTTTTTCATTGAAGTATTTTCTTTTCCAAATATAAATTTTCTCCCCATTCTACCCATTTTTCATTTTCGCGAAATGAAACTGAATGTTAACCTTACATATATACTCGTATACACAAGCAAATGTCCAGACTGCCAATTGTTTCAAATTTACAGCGTGGCCGCTTTAAACCGAATAAAAAAATCTTCATACATATCTATAATCTTGCATTATTTTTATTTCTTACTTCATATCTTTATCACAAATTTAGAAAAAAAATTTTTTATATAAACACTTTTCCATAGTGAATGTAAATTTTTGGATATATTCTATATATCAATAATCAATAATATGAGATTGATGATTTAAAAAATTAATTATTTAAAATTATATTAGAAAACAAAATACTTTTGAAAAAATGGAATATTTGCGTAAAATATCCTGTATAGCTAAAAAACAAATAAAAACTTACCTCTATGCCTATTTGTCTGCTTATCGAACATTAGCATCGCATCTTCAATCTGAAATAAAAATTTAATATTACGAATTATTCTGTATAGGAAACCTTGTCAGCTTGTGTTTGAATAACAATTTTCAAGCAGAGTACAGTTGAAATATTTGCATGTGTCCGACACCTGTTTTAATTACATATACATAGTTGATGTTTTAAAAGAGCAGATATGGGCAATTTTTCATTTCGCGATATGCCCGTATTTCCGTGCAACCTCCCGATGGTAAATACAAAACAATGATTATTGTGCATAAAGTGATTTCTGAATATCTATTTTACATATTATTAATTTGACACCTAGATAATAAATCAATGTCAACTGTGCAGCCACTGTAACATTTCATGTGCATGTGCCATGTTAAATTTGCACTAGTATCCGAAATATTTTATATTGTATCCCATATAACGGCTCTGATTACCATTCAACCATGTGATTGATTTTTTTTATTTAACGCTGCGAATCAGACCATCCAAAATTATCCACCTATGAAATTTATGTTAGCGTATTTTGCGTTTACCAACCAAATAAACGTGTATTATTGATGTGGTCACCACATTGATGTCAGTGGTACCACCGAAATGAAATTTTGTAACAATGTTCTATGTACAGGGTATCCGCGGAGATAATCCATCATTAGTTTACACTAAAATTCAGTTTAAACATTTACTCGAATATTTTTAAGTGGCAACACAACCCACTTTTAATGATGAATCATAAAAGTGTGTTAGTTTGCAGATGATTCGGATCATTAAATCGTTTTAAGTTTATCGTTTGGTAAACTAGCTTCAATAATTTAGTGAAAAATGATTTTTATTCAAATCAAGAATATCACGACATGTTAATTAATCTAATCAGCGATGTTTTGTATCAGTGTTTCACAGATTGATTGTGTAAACGTGTAGTTTATTGCCTAAAAAACTCTTCTATATACCCTGTAATCTACCATTCTAAATATCCAGGTGTACTAAAATAAAAACTTATTTTTAGAAACCATTGTTTATACTTGACTGAGCAATCGGTGTTGCCGGTTTTAGTTACTTTTCGATAAATAATATTTGGATAGATAAAATATTAATATTTTAAACCTTTTTTTTAGTCTGGCGATATTTTGAAAACTTTTTTTATTTTAAGTAAACGTACATGTATTGGATGAAGAGATGCAATTTAAAAAATATACAAATAACTAGAATTAATATATTTAATAAATGTCTTATAAACATCCTAAAATCAAATACGAATTTTCTTTACACAAATTTTATCTTTTTCTTTAAATTAATAACTGACGAAAAATATTACGACGCCCGTTAGTTTCTGAAAATGCTAAAAGATTCTATGCTTTATTTAAGGGCTTTTCCTACAGTGTTTTATAAAAAAATGCCGTGATTTTGTAGGTATTTAAGTATTCTAAAACAACCGTCTGGTTAATATTAAAAATTGTGTTTTATATTGTCTCTATTCCAAGAAAGATTTTATTTTTCTGGTAGCTTTATAACTTTTTAATAAACCAAAAGTTGTCTTATGAAGAGAAAAATAATAATAAATAAAATAATAAGTTTAATAAAAAATGAAAAAACCATATACCTAATTTGTGGAAAGTTCTACATATGATGTCCAGAAATCTATATTAAAATATCTTTAAAAAGTTTGCTATTTCATTTAAATAACTATTTATTCAACAGTTTCTTTAATTATTTCTTTCACTCCTTTTTATTACTTTTTTAACTGATTTTCAATTTCTTCGATTACAACTTTCTCAGTAGCTTCTTCAACTTCTATTTGCTCATTGTTTTTAACTATTTCTTTTATTGCTTTCTCAGCTTCCTCAATATCTTCTTTAATACTTTTTTAAATTGTTCTTCTATACACTAAATATACCATATATCTTATATTTTGAAAAGTACAATTATAAAAAGAGATTTTTGTACAGAAATCAAAATTATTGTTTGTATAGTTTTTACTATCATTTAAACTAACTGAAATAATATTTGTATCTATTTAACTCTTAAAGCAGTTTTTATACCAATAATATATTTTTATGCTTATACAACATCCTCAATTGATTCTTAAACAATTTCCTCCACTCAACAGCTGCTTCAATTATTTCTTCCACTGCTGTCTATTACTTTTAGAATTGTTCTTTTTCCAACGGCTTTTTTAACTGTTTCTTTAACTTCATCAATAGCTTTTATTAACTAGTTCTTCTAATGTTTTTTTAAATGTCTCATCAGCTGATAAAAACTGCAATGGAGAAAAGTAAAACATATATATCTATTTTAAGGATGTCGTAAGTAAATGTTATTTTAGTGTAGAAATAAATGAAAATTTAGATGTACCGATATGACTACATTATTTGTGCAGCCGCTACATTCAGTTACACTATTGTTAATAATTGATAAAAAGTCCAATACGCCAGAATAATTTATCGAATTGGCTGGATTTAATAATTCGAGTTAATTAAGCAGACAAAATCGATTATTACATCTTTTTATTCGGAATACTGGCACTGTCAGTTTATTGAATCATTTTATAATGCCGTGTTTAAACATTTATTTATGAATTTTGCGTTTCATGTAGGTATGTCGAGAATTTTCGAAAAAACTGTCCAATTTACGTCCATGTGTCTAGTCGAAAATATCATGACCTATATTAATAAATGGAGCATGTATTTTTTATGTCGGTTTTACACTCACTAGGGGGTAATGTCGTTTTTAAAGTGTATTTGGTGGAATATAATTGCATTTAGTAGGATCAAAGTTGAAGTCTGTCGTTTATGAGAGAAAAATGGTGTTATTCGAAGCCTAAGTAGCCCAGGTCTTATATTACAGTTAAAATGGCAATAAAGCACAAATGGACCATCTCATTCGAAATGGCAATTTGAATATGAGAGGCACTTTTATTGAGCACTAAGTAGAAAATTTGCATCGAATTGTAATTTTTGCGTATACGGCCAATTGGATGCGAATATTAAAGGCAGTAAATTCGAAAAATTGCGGATAATTTATTTTGAATTTATAATGACATTTATTGCCGGTTTATCACGGCGAAATATATCCCTTTTTCTCCTGAAAAGTAACGCGCTCCCGAATCAATGTTGAAATCATTTTATAAAACAAATGAATGGAAATTGTGGTCATATTATTTGACTTTAAAGCTTGACGAATAGGATTTTCTGAAATAGTTTTGTCGGTAGTTGTAGCTGCTCATAAAATAGATACTAAACTGGGATGGAGATCTTCAAAAATGATGGACTCTGTTTTAAAAATTGATTTTTGATCAATATCGTACCTCAAAGATGCATTTCTTCTGATTGATTCCAATTATACTTATATACCTAACGTAATTACATATCACTATTATCACTTTAAAGACTTGAAGTTGTAAGTAACAATTCAAATACACTGAGCAGAACTAAAAATAATCCACTTACTCGTATAAAAATGTTCGTAGTTTTTAACTAAATGGTTTTATGATTATTTTTTTTGTTCAATGATATCTAAGGTTTTTCCCTATAACTACAGCTAGCTAAAGCATAATAAAGTAGAGTACAGCAAAATTTTTGTTATTTGGCTGTAAAACTTTTTGTGGAAAAAATATAAATGCGATTTATTATGTTACTGATAGCAATGACAAAAAATGCTTTAAAGATACAGTTAATATCTTATATGAGCTTACCTGACTCGCAGAATTTCAGCACAACGTCGAAGCATGCTTGCAATAACATTTCGAATTGTGTCTGAGTAAAACTGTTCCAATTTTTCCACGTCTTCTAGATGTTGTGGGTTTTCTGTTCTTAATTTTCGTTAAAATAAAACATTCTCTTCTTGATTTCCAAAACAATAATATTCAATTTTAAATCGTTGGCCAGAAAACATCTCATTAGAGAGGTAATTACAAATGTGGTATCTTGCAAAAATGTTTATTTTAACATCTTATCAATTAGAACTAAAACGTATTAATTCATCTTATTCATCTAACAGAAGATAAATGACCACAAAAACTTTGCGTTTTCATGTGTCCACTTTGTGGACATACATTTTTATCGTTCTACTTAACGCAGTAAAGAAATTGTACTAAATTAAGTTAGTGGTTCTTGTTTCGTTTTGTTCAGTGCAGAAAAATCCAAAAAAGAAAATGAAGTACATGTGAAGAATTTTAAACTCAGTACTAGATGCATTTAATTATTTTAATCCAATTACTTCGATATCTATTTTCAATCTCGTCTTTTTCTTTATGTTGGTCACTTCGTATCCAGTCAAAAATGTTTTTTTATTACGATCAACTAAGCGCCTTAACATAAAAACACGACAGCGATCCCGTAAAATTGAAATGGTCTCATTTAACGGGTTAATTTCGAACGAGTCTTAGCCTCGGCATGGCAGTGCACCACTCGGCTCAATCCACATATTCAAGGATTGTTAAATTGATTAAACCCAGAACTATGTTACATATGTTGGAATTCGTGGCATCCTAAGTGATATTATGGTAATTTCAAACAAGTTATAGACTAGTCCGCTTACGCGCCCGTTCAAGTTCCTTCTCTTTCCGAAATGGATGTTCTCTATTGAATGCAGCTCTTGGCTCCTCGAGACAAATAGTTTGTTCTCATGTTTACTACGAAAACTAAGCGTGACTGTTTTAGCAAGTCCACGTTTCGTTTACGAACGCTGCTCTATCTCTTTCCGGCAAAAATCTGGAAATATGGCGTTATTATTTAACACTGTGATGTAAAATACTCTTCTTGGGAATAATATTTGCACGAAAGTTATCTATTCAAATGTGAAATTAATACCAGCTCTCCAAGGAAACCCTGCACTTTATAATAGTTTCCATAGGTCAATCCTAGTCGCTAGAGTGCAGTAAAATTACTTACACTCTTTCTTCCATAAAGATCCTCCTCTCAAGTTATTTTCTAGTCCACCGGTTACAATTTCCAGTCGCCTATTAGCCCCTCCTTCTGATAAATTGCCCAAAACTACCTCGATGGCAGCCAGGTAATTCACGGCTAAAACTTTGTAAATTCTTTCCCTCTTAACACTCTTCTGGGAACGGAGCGTCTCCAGAAAGAGCAGAACTTACAGCTTACAGGACCGTCCTAACATACACCATTCAATTGGTATAATTTTAAATAAATATTCAGGATTTAACATAAAGTATCAAAAAATAATGCAATAATTGGAGATTATTTAACAAAGTTAGTAAAATAAAATGCCTTGGCGTGTAATATAATTGTAATAGTTTATTATACCAAACTGTGGTCAATGTTGACTTAGTACGAAACAAGAAGATGTTCATGATGAATCAACAAGCAACGTCAATTTTGATAAAAAAAGTAAATTTAATATATTTATAGACTAAAAATCGACAATAAAATTGCTTCTGATTTTTTCTGTTCAATAAATAACCTAAAATGATGTAGAAAATTTCAATTTATTCAATAATTACTTTAATTATGGTCGTTTATGTCCAATTATAAATTGTAATGTAGTTCTCAATATCAATTACTTGATTTTATTGTACAATTTATTTAAGAAGAAGTAATGATTTGTGAATTAGTAGTATTGCTAAATATAACTTTACTTCAAGTATTCCGTGAGTGGATCTTTCATCCAAAATGATTGAATTTACAACTTCAACTTATCATTGCAGTGTCTTGATGAAAGTTCTAATTAGAACCAAAACATTGACATGGAGAAATATAGAACATTCTTCCGTTTATTTATTAGCAAAAAAGGATTTCCTTGGCTTATAGGGTTAACTTTATCCACCGTATTTTCTTATTTGAGTAGTGCTTTCTGTTTCGATTTGGTCATTCCATTGTTGCGATATTCCCCATTGTCACTTCTGCTTTCCATCTTGTTTTTGGTTTTTCCTATCGTTTTTTTCAATCAATTGAACTAGTGAGAATTAGCTTCAGGTTTCTCTCTATAGATATTCTTTCAACTTGTCCTATCCATCTCGACCGTTAGGCTTTAACAACTCCTATAATATCTGGTTTCATTAAAAGGTCCTTCAGTTTCTTATTGATCCTTGTAGTCTATCTATCGTTTTTCTTTTTCTGCCGTATCTCTTTTCAGGTATCTTCCTCTTCACTGCTGCTAGACTTTACTGTTCTGCCTTATTTTAATATCCGTACTTCACTTCCATAAGAATTTTATACATTCTTACTTTAGCCTTCCTGGATATCACTATAAACCTGTTTTGTATTTCTTTTGTCATATCTTGAAAATATTTCTGGCACAGTGCTTATATTTCCACTCCTTCAAATATGTAGGATTTCTAGGTTTTATTTATGTCTGTTACAGCTGTTAAGTAATGAATCTTTTAAAATTCATTATAAGAGCTTTTACCAAAACACTTTTACACGCTTTTAATTTAAGCATTTGTCTCGATAATTTGACCGCTTAACACCGCTGGTTACGGCCTAGGTGCACTTGACTCACTTTAATGGGATCACCTAGTATTTATACTAAATATTATTTTGGTCTTCTTGAATAGTTTATGCAGAAGGTTAAGCAAACCCGCGATAATTTAAAACAATATTTATTAAACAAAATGGTTATCAACTACCAATAATTTTTGGTAATATTGTATGTGGTAATAATTATGAATTGGTTAATTTAGATCAGGTTATGTGATATATTCATGATGTATCGCTTCTATTTTATAATAATTCCTAGACGATAATTGCGCACAGCACCAAAATTAATAAACATCAAGAAAAACTAAAGAACAATAGTTCCCTAGATCCTTATTACACGTTCGGGCCCATTTTGTTGTTAACCCTGCAGGAACGAGTCACAGCATCTTATAAACTCCACTTTCCATTTTTTCCCCACATTATTCATTTATTTCAGCTCCAGTCTTTTTTAAAAATGGTCGTCGGTGTTGATTCAACGAGAAAAAGTCTTTCTGAAGATTCCCACTGAATCAACCTTAACTGGTGTACTGAATTAGTATTACTATCTTGCAATTGCCAATAAATTTGTTTTATTAACTTTGTTGCATAATTCCCAATTATTGGTAATAATTTTAAATTCCTCTCAATTTCTCTGCAAATGGAGACCAGAAAGCAGTGATTGTGTGGATGTGCGAAGAACAGTTTATTATTATTATTATTATTATTATTATTATTATTATTATTATTACTATTATAATAATTTTTAGTCATAACATTGTGGGGCAATTTCTACACGATTGATGATCCTTTTTCCCTAAAAGGTGTTGACCAGGAAATATAACTAATCCTCGATATTAAACATACTGACACATGTGTTTGATATTTTGTTTATAATTTCATTTCAGTTTGTTTTACCTTTTTAAGATATACAGTTACTTCACTAGATATAAAAAAAGAACAACAAAAACAAATCAAACATCAGCATTTTGACAATTTCCAATTTTCATTGAATCTCTCTAAACCAGCGGTCGGGGAACTTTTTAAATCATTACCCCAAAATATTTTTGTGTAAGTTGATATTACTCCATGGCGAAGAGCAAAAAAAAACGAAATCGCCTCTTTTTAGCATCTTTCATATTATAGCCCCCATGATAATTTTGAAAAGAAAACAATAACTAAAAATTTAATTTAAACATCATTTATTCAATTTATCAATGTAATACCTAGTAATACATAACGGTAATAATAGTAATATAAGTATTATACAGTTGAGGAAAAAAAAATTCGCCCCCACAGAAAATATAAGTAAATGATAATTTTTTGTTATTTTGTAATTCATATGATATTTTTCTTGTATTAGACGAAAAATCTAGTTTAAATTTTATATATAGCCCCCATAAAAAATTCACTAAATTGTTTAAGTTGAAAAAAATAATAACAGGTTTATAAAATAGAAAATTAAAAATATATACTTTTTACTCACAAAAGTTTCATTTTTACCCCCAAAAATTTCATTTTTACCCCATTTGGGGTAATTTACCCCGGTTCCCCGACCGCTGCTCCAGATTCTTGTAATCGTATTGAATGTGTTTTTTTAAAGCCGATGCTGGAAAGCATCCCCTACTCTTGAAGAATTTCGCCATTCTTTCGTAGTGTTTGCCCAACTCGAATCACATATACTTCTGCCACATAATGGCGGTAATCGAAAGAAAATTGCTTTGAACTTTTAGGTCACTCAATACAACTGCGATTTACTTTATGAAAAGTATTCCTTTCTTTCCCATCAGGGAATATCAAGAGCAGATTTTTCAGAACTTTTACTTCGTCTGTTTTCAGGCGTGATTCCGACTCAAATGTCTTCCAATCTTATAAATGGCACTGGCAACGTATTTGTTAAAAACTTTTTGAACGACACTGTTCTTCGTCAGTTAAATAAAATAAACGCACTTAAGGTTAGAGAAATAGTACATACAATACTATAATTATAAGTGGGGAAAACTAGCCAAAGCGGATTGAACTACAACACAATATTAAATTTTTATTCTTGAAATGAACTCTACTCCTTACTTTCCTGTATCGATTTACTGTTTTTGATGTCGATAAAGCAATATTATCATGTCCGATTATAAATATTTCAGTAATAATTTTTGCTAAGTGCTTTTGCAAATAGACACTTTAACACATGTAATTGTGACATTAAAATATTTCGCGCTGCTACTCCTAAACAGGCATTTGATTTGGCGATAAAATTAACATTTTACAAGTGTTGCACTTGCATTATTTCATTCCATTAAGCGCGCTTTTCAGTTTTTAGCTCCAATTTCTATAAAAAGTAATTGTAAAATATAAATGAGGTTTGGAACGTGTTTACAAATACAATATAAAAAGTAATGTGAATTTCAAACAGATGCTTTTATGTTAATTGGTTTTCGATAATTATTTATTCGTTAAACGATGAGTGGATTGATGTTTAGTCATAAATAAAATATATAAATATTATATCGATTTAATCAATATGAGAGAGTTTATTTATTTAATTTTTTTTTTAAATCTAACAAAGTGTATGAATGTCAATAATCTATAGATCCGGTAAATTGAACGGATAAAGACAAACACATGAATTATATTTGAAAAGGTCGCGTACGGTCCTGTAGAAATAATTGTCTTCATTAAAATATGGCCGCGAATCGGAAGTTGAAACGGAATACAGTTTATTTAAGTTGATTTATGTTTTATGTATTTAATTAATTGTAATCACTGAGGGATTTCCTTATCTGCCGGCGCCGCCTAGCGAAATCCTAATTCATATTCGAGTTAATTTCAATTTAGACGGTTAGCCCTGATTTTAAAACAATTCCAAAATGAGATTTTCAAGTTGACATATTCGGGTCCCTTTTTCTATGACTTTCAACCAACGTTATTCGAACAGAATTTTGTGGAATCGCGAGCGGTTTAAGGCCAACGATGCGAGATGAAGTTAGTCCACATCTCATTTTACTGTTATTAAGTCATTATATATTTTTAATTGAATTTATTTTACTGATTTAATGTACAGAATGTTTCAGAATAAATTGGAAACAGCAATAAAGGAAATACTAGAAATCTGGAAGAAATATTACGAAAATAAATTGAAAGTCAATTGAGAACATCTAAAGAAATTAAAAGAAAAATACAATATAAAAAAACAAGGGAGTATTGAGTAGTCTCTAAATATACTTAAATGGTTAAGAGAAAAAAGAAAGAACTGGTTATAGAATGCATATAAGGTGGCCTGTGAAAAACAAAAGTTTCCTAAAAAATAGAAAAACCATATAATAATGAAAATACAAGAAGAAACAGGAAAATTTGAAATCTTATCTGATTTTTAATCACTCTGTATCAAATATTTTTTTATGCCGTTTTTGCTGATTTTCAACGATTAGCTCGGCAAGAGGTTTATAAAAATGTAAAAATATACGGGGTATTCCATTAAAAACAACATAACTTTGATATGCTGTGACCATATGAGATATTTTGTATATTACAAAAAAATTTTAAAATAACTTTTATTTAAAAGATTCTTTCCCATTTCTCAAGATAAAGGAGATACCAAACTTCACCTATATATATATATATATATATATATATATATACCCTATATGTGAAATTTAAAAAATTCAATGAAATAGATTTATAAAAATTAAATAGAAATATTATTAATACCCCACAACCATATTTATAGCTTTATATTGTAATGAAATGTTTCGGAAATTTTTTTTGTAATTTATTTTGTGTGTAATAAATAAAATTCAAAATAAAACAAATTAATTTTAAATGAACAAATAAAAAAATGCAAATATTTTTCAGTTTTGTGATGATATTTCCCACAACTTTTGTCATAATTTTCCTTATTTTTAACAAATTTGACTATAAATCATAGAAACAACATTAATGTTATAAAAATAAACTAATTTACCTTTTTGAATCTCACATTAATTGCAAAAATTTTATTTACACTAAGATTAAAATAAAATTTGAAATTTAATGACCTCATGTGATGATATACCTACTGAATATTTCAATTCTAAATTTAATTTAACACCAATTATTAAATTTGTAATATAGGCCTTAAATTAACATGCCATAAGAACGTATCCCAAAATTTTACAGAAAAATTGTTTTTATTTTTCAAATCTGGCCTAGTGAACTTAGTGTTCAAAGAGAAATCACTCGGTCTTTTGAACAATTGTTAAAATTTAAGTATCATTGAATTGCAATGGTATTTTGTTTATAATTTAAAACCGATTTTCATATTTGTTGATTTAATTTAATTTGCTTTTCCTTAAATTAATCAGTTTTGGAACATAAAAACACAAACAAAAATAGAAAAATGAAATTAGATCTGTTATAAAAAAAATAAAAAATACAGCGAGAAGGAAATCGATTCATTATATTTTGGAGCTGGTATTAGTTAAAAGCAATGATAAAGTCGAAGTAGCCAATGATGAATGGATTGGAAGAAATGGATCCAAAAGGAATGAAAACCCCTCATTTACGTAAAGAAGAAAGAAACGAAAAAGAAATAACATATAAATCCATACATGAAAGACAGGAAACCTTTCTATAATAAGAGATATTTTGACCAGTAATACATATATATGTAACACTTTTCAGTGCTAGAGTCGTAACGGTATTAAGAACGAGCTGATCCTCATTTCGATTCGGAAAGTGTGTATATAGCGGAAAACTTTTGTTTTATTGACTTTTCTGAAAACTTGATATTTCTAACATTTTTTCGACTACTTTGAACTTTTTCAAGTAGATCATAAATATCAGTTTGTCAGATTTATCGAAAAACTGGGACCGATAAAATTGGATTGTAACTTAATTGATTCCTAGGAGCGTGAAAAACTTTTAATAAAGAAAATGCATTTGGAGTTGTTCGAAAATAAGGAAAAACTTCTGCGGATTGAAAACTACTTTTGGTAATTAGTTTTAGCGTAATCATATCCGATTGCTTTTTTAATTATAACTTGGCATTTTTCGAAAATTGCTATGCGCTTAAAGAAGGTTAAAAATACAAATTCTTTCCACGAGCGTATATATTTAACTTTCATTTCTTATTTCAGAATTTCAAATATTCATAAGCTTTAGTACGTTTTATAAAAGTACCGCATAATTTTTATAGGATTTATATAATATTATCCATTTTTTCCTCTTTTATGTTGGCATCCCTGATTAATTCAACAGACTTTTTCGTTTCCTCTGACACTGAACTGATTTTACGATTTTCTTTATTGGAAAATCTCCAATCTCAAATTCCGAGGATTCAATGGAAGTTCCATATGGAGGAAAATTGAATCGTATATACATATAGAGACCGATGAATTTTTGAATTATATATAACTTAATATCGGTGCATATGTGAACTTAATATTATTATTTTCGACGACTTTTTCAATGATATTTCCAGCGAAAATTAAATAAAAGTTGCGATTTAGATTAGAACCCTCTTCTTTTAGCATATTCACCGAAATAGGTGAATGCCCGCCGAATGGAGTTATCTAAAACGAAAGCGCCTGCAGTCACCATCGTTTGGTGACAAATTCGTCGGTTTACATTATCAGGGTCGGGTCGCAGGCCGTTCGTATCCTTCGGTCGAGCCTCAACTTCTTATCTATCTAATTTTTCAAGTGTACCATACCCAACAAAACACATGAAAGGTTTCGGTAAATTAAAGGGTTGATAGGTTGACCCTAAGATAAGGGTCGTACAGCCTCGGGGTGATTTTCAACTGATACGCGCAGATGACGAGGTATGTCATTACGCGGATTTATTGATGGCTGAGCTCAAACTTTCCGATCCAGGAAATTGGCTCAGTAGATTATGGTACTCCTATCATTAGTGGGAAAAAATGTAAATAAAAAAAGTAAAATTTATCATGTTAGTGATTACAGTTTCGCTAATTATTTTTGCATTATCAAGAGATAATTAAGACTAACCTCATCCAAAAAAGTAACTATTTATATTGTCTTTATGTTTGGTCAAGTATCAAAAATAGTTATCCTTGGTACAATAGACTGTAAGGGGCCGATTTATTTGTCATTTTAAAAGAGATAAATGATCTTTAAACCTAACTATGTATTATGAATATCCTAAATACCGACAATACCCCTATTCTCGAGTAAATTATTTAAATTTCGTAAAATCGTTCAAAATTCAAGCAGTTACGACTAACCAATTGTTCCACTCCCCAAGGTAACAGCTTAATAAGTTTTTTCAGCTATAGAAAAATTGATTTTCGATTAGATTCTCACTTATTTAAACTGATTGACCAGAATCGAAGTGACTTCCGGACTTCCGTCGGGAAAGCCATAACCAAAATTAGAAACGCACTGGCTTCCTTCCCTATCGCTTCCAAAGGCCACTCCTGACACCTCGGCGATAATTATTGAAGCTTTTATCACTTCAAGAAAATAAAGAGAAAGGCACAATGAAAGCGACACGTACCATAATGGCTCATTACCGGTCCATCTTTCACCCTCTTTACAATAACGTCTCCAAAGGGGTGAAAATGGTAATAATAGGAGACACTTTCGTCTATTTTTTTGATAAATAGATCATTAATATCAATGGTAAAACCAAAATATTTCGCGCATACGTGACCAAATTTTATCTATTACCGTTGCGATAAATAATCCTCCATATTGAACGTATATTCGGAAAATAGCCTTGTAACGTCACTGGATTGCCTTGTGAGGGGTTTCATTCGATGATAAATTTACCGTAGAACTCATTATGTGTCGTCCCTCGATTTATTATAAATCCTGAGCTCGCCCAGGAGCTGGGGCGACTCTTCCTTTTTTCAAATGAATACTTATCGGAAATTTCAACAAGAAAATTTGAAGACGATGGGTCATTTATTATTATATTTAATGGAATCATACATCAAAAGCCATTTATAAAGCTTTACACATTTTATTAAAAAAAAGTTGGGTTCAATGATATTAGGAAGCGATTAAGAAAAAGCCAAATTTAATTTTAAAATCTTAAAATTTGGGTCGAAGTCGCTTTTAATGAAAATTGTTGCAAATAGATGCTCCGTTAATTATTTTCTTAGCATGTAAGTATAATGCGGAAGAAATTGAAATTGTAGAAGAGAAAAGCCAGTCGAGAACTTCCTTTTGGTCTCCAGTCTCCTTGAAAAAGTTATTAATACACATTAAGACAATGGGAAAGATCGTCAGATAATTTCAGCAAAACAAAGACTTTGTTAAAAGTTTTAATCGTGATGACATAATAGACAAAAGGGCGTTGTACTTAATCAAAGTGCTTTTGTCTTCTTCAGCGTTCGGGAATTCAAATTCTGGAAAAGTTGAAATAAATATATAAGGAATTAAGTCTTTCATTATCGCAGGATTTCATCTCGATAATTCACGATTTTCTTACATCAATAACTTCTTGTAAAATATTAAAGAAAGGATTTTATACGAATTGATCAACTGGGAAATTTCGTTTTTCATCATAAATATGTGTGTAAAGAGGATTTTTTTTTTGAATGGAAGGAAAGGGACGTTACCATCCTGTTTGGTCGTGATTACATTTGGTAGTGAAGAATGATTGTGGAAAAGAGAGGGAAGAGAATTCCCAGGCTGAGGCCCATTGTTTTCCAAGGCCGTCTTCACAAATTCCTTCTGTTGGCGTGCCCGCGACCCGGATAGGACCCTCCTCCTTATTTCCATAAATCCCGAACTTCCTCGTTTCACTGGGCAAAAAATCCTGTTTACCGACCGCCAAATCTGTTTTTTACGATCGTCCACAGCAAACTCCGATGAAATACGTGCGTGCGTGCGGTTGTCATTTATGTCGTTACACGACCGGATCAGCTCCGCTCGGTAATAATGTGTAAGTTTTAATTGAAAAATGGCCCGGGAGGTGGTACGCACATGGTCGTATAACATCGGAAGCTGGTTGTAACGCCTGCCTCTGACATACTACAACGGCCGCTAATTACGTTTACAATCTACGATTAACTACCCCTGAACTAAATTGGGTTTATAGTCCGCTGAGTCCTCATTGCTACAATACAACAAGCTTACGCTGAAAATATTGCCGATAGCACGAAACTATTAAAAGGAATATCGACCAAGTGTCTACCTTCAGTAAGTTTTTTAAACTCGCTAGCTTTAGTATGGTATCAGTACGAAATTAACGTGGTAAGACTTTTGTGCAACAAAACTTGTAACCAAAACACTTCTATAAGAAAACTCTAAAACTTTAGAAGTTTTAATAAACTTTATTTTCTAAGAAGTGTCGTAACAACAAAAATATTTTTAAAATACAATACATCTATTAGGTAATTATGTGACGGGTATTTTCAAGTTTAAATTTAAAATGTGTTTAACATATATGTTGAAATTAAACTGGGAAACAAATTTTTTCAAGAAAATTGACCACTTAATCTTCAAGCAAACTTATTAATTTTATTGTTGTCATTTATATAAAATTATTGAGGGGACTTGGAGTAAAGTCAGAGATTTTTCGGTATATGGGAAGTATGCCGTTTTGTAAAGTCATAAAGAGTGACGTACTAATGTCACAAGACAATAAAAGCATTATTTCTGGGCAAGTAAACATTCATGTCAAAAATTAGAAAGATTCAGACAAAAAGTGCATTCTGAACTGAGTTGATCCTCCTTCGAAAATGACTGAATCTAAGGGATTATCATTTATATCCATTAGTGTTTTCTTTTAGTAAGTTCATAGCTCCTCTGGTATTTTTCTAATTTGGTAACAAAATCTCATTATTAATGTGCTCGGTGAGGGTTTAACCTGCGTAAAATAATTAATTTATTTATTCATTGAATTTTGATTTACCTTTTTTATTTTATAATTTACTTACTATTCATATTTTATTTGTTAAATTATCACATATTTACATGCTTCCGGTCGCATAAATATTACCTCCATCTTTACATTTTAAGTATAATAAAATAGAAGTCGCTAACATTCAGCAAACTGCATTGGAAAATTCTCCTAAAATTTCTTCTAGAACTTAAAAAAAAATGGAAAATTGTGTAAAACATTTGGAAAGAGCCAAACGATGAAGGTGATTTCCAAAATTAGATCGAATCAATTTACGAAGATGTTGTTATTATTAGACTTAATGAAAAAATAAAAGTGAATATTCCGAAAAAAGCAATTGGATCAAAGAAAAAAATGTGGGAGTTTAAATAGGAAACCCAATTTTATCAATAGAAATTGGCTGCTTAAAGAGAAATCAAATCAAATAATTTTATTATTGTAATATTGTGGGCGTTGGAAAAGCTGAATGAAAATAAAATTATAGTAAAATAAATAGTACCAAAAGATAGTGTATCAACGAAATCAACTCCATTCAGGTCAAATTCACGAATAAAAAAGGGAAATACTTCCAATTAGAATTAATAAAAAAGCAGAGCGTTGTGTACGAAACTGAACATATTAGTGTTTAACGTATAATAATAAATTATTAGAAATCTTAAGCTTTTAATGAGATTATGATACTCCGAAAAACTTTTCATGAATTTTTATCAAAGCAATATTTAATCACCAGTAAATAATGAAAATGTCAATATTTCGAGGACACCTGTTCATAATCCCGAGCCTCTTTCTCTTCCTCTGAACAAAATTTTTATAATCCTCTTGCAAGCGTTTCTGGCGCTATTCACTTGTCAACTCTATTTAACTCACCCCTTCAGCCATTCGCTCTCTTACCCTTTTAAAGCCCGAAAAACTTTCGGCACAATCAGGACAATCACTTTCTTACCCTTCTGCCTTAACGTGCTCACAATTGACTAACCCTTCTTCTTGAATAATTACTACAGACTTTAATAACGAGTATATATATATATGTAGGATCAGCACAGCGGCAGGTTTGTTTAAAATAATTTGAAATATCCCATCTTGTTTAAGAAAATAACATTCAACAACAAAAAAAACAACAAATGGATTGCTGTACATTATTTTGTTACTAATAGTGTCGTAGTTTTACGTTGGGTTAATGGATATAATTTTTTTCGAATGTGTTAAATTACGGAGGGATTAGATTATTGTGTACGCCTCTGAAAATAAATCCTAAGTTTGTTTAAAATTCATTCTCCTTCTTAACGACTGTCCTTAGCGTGTAATTTCGCTTAAACGTTCGCTAAGTGCATTACTAGAGTCCTGAGACTATATTTTAGCGAAATCACGGTGTTTATACTTTTAGCTAAAAGCGTTTCAAAGGTATATTGCACATACAAATGGCATCTTTTATTGCGTTACCGTAATTCTGTAATTTCGAAAATTCTTACAAGAGAAGCCGTGAGTACGCCGTACAAGTGATAATATCGTTAGCGAATGAATATTATAGTCTGCTTTGATTTCTTTACTGCTAAAGGAATCTCTATCGTTTGCTTTTTGCAACGAGGGGTAATTACGACATCAATAGAATTAATTCGAAAGGTAACTTTAACAGGCAAACGTGATAAATTCAGTATAATGGATTTAGAATGTCTTGGAAATTTTCATAAGGAGTAATCGAAAATTCAAATACGCATTGTGATCCTTTCTGTAACAGAACTACGAGTATAAAAGTTTAGAAGTTTAGTCTAAAAAATCTAGAATGTTTTAATGAATTTATTTTATATAATAATTATTATAAATATCCTAAAGCGTTCTAAATAACAATTTTTTTTCTCTTTCTAAGAGCTTAGTTTAAAATGTGCTAAGCAAATGGGATTTTAATTTGGAAACAAAATGTTATTATTATTATTATTAGTTTTATGATTGTAAGTTGTATAGAAAATATGGGACCTGTAATGAACAACAGAGATGAATTCAGATGTTTTTCGGGGTTTTCCTCTTGAAAAGATTGTTTCATCCAGAAATGTATTTGTATGAATCTTTAAACGCACAAAGATAATATTATAATTATCAAAAACTAAAACCAAAAGTTGAGATCGAATCAAAAGCACATTAGTGTTCCTTTCTTCAAGTTATAGTTTGTCCGGTATTTTTTCTAAATTAGTTAATTAATAGTGACAAAATCTAGGCTTAGTAATCATTCAATTTATTAATGTGTTATCTTTATTAATTTTTGTTACATTAGTTCGTTGATACTTTAATGTTTTTTATCATTATTCTTCTTTGATACAGATTTTTGAAATATTAGCTTTTATTGTATTATATTCATATACAGAGTGTCATCTCACCGATGTAGCCGGTTTTCTATTATATATTACGATCACGTATGTTTGAGGATGAAAGTGATATATTTAGTATAAGCTTGTTTTTTCAGGTGTGAAGTGAAGCCCTTCTATTATTTTATTTTTAAAACATTATATTTCAATATGACAATGTTTGCTTACTGGGAACCCTCCAGTATCAGAACTGAAATCCTGAGAGTACATGAATCTGGTAAGCCCCAATTTTCATTATTATTACAGCACGGTTATCGACTGATTAATCTTAATCTAATTAAGTTTAATATTCATCAATGAATTATATCGCAAGAACTTACATGCTTCCTCTCAGTATTAAAATATATCTTTATTTATTTTCTAGTTAAGTCATCGTAATAATATTTGTGTAGAGAGTTAATTATTTTATTTTAACCTCATAATTTTCACTTAGTTTAGGCTTTGGTTTTTAATTTATATCAAAATTGGTGTATTCTTTGAATAAAATTAATCAAAAAAAAATCTAGAGACATATATTCACACGTAAAATAAAAGGACACCCCTATGTTAATTTTATTATCATATTTGAAAACGATCGGAGGTACAAGACCGATTGAACCTTTGTGAACTCATGATGAAAGTTCATATCGCTTTTTAGAATATTTTTTCAATAGGATGCAATTAAAACCGGTTTTTCCTTTGCCAAGAAAAATGCAAACACATCATAAAAACTTCCACACGAGAGACTTCTTTTCCTCGAACTTAAGATGTTAGTCGGAATAAAATTTCCAACGTAACGCGTTTGTCGTTTTAAGAGTGTCAAGTCAAAACAGTTCAAAGCGGTATCGTTTTAAAGGAATAATATTTTCGCCCGCCTCCGAGACGGAAAAACTTTCATTTTGCCTGGCTGACTTGGTAAAATATTTTAATCAACGTCTTTATATTTTCAAGTTTTATCGTCTCGATAACGCCAGCTGGGCGCAATTCGGTTATCATCTTAGGCGATATTTAGTGAAACTTCAGGAGTTCGCTCTCTCCTAGGGGGCTTCACTCAAGTTCTGAGAGGGATTTGGACGGGAAAGGGAGGTCTTTATTAATACATAATTGCTTTTGCGTTATCTGGAATATAATGCCTCGCCGATGCTTTTATGTCACATATATTGATAATAAATAGATATATAAACTTTTTAAAATAGAGGCTTTTTGTAAATAGCTAAAAATAAAGTTAAATTGCCATTTTCTCACAAGAGATTTTGATTGAGTTTTTCTTAGTATCCAAATGAAAGTTAAAATTGTATGTTAACATTTATTGATCTTAAACCAACGTTTGATACTATATTTAAAATAATTTCATTTTAAACATGTTAAAATTATATTTAAAACCCTTCTCGTGTTAACGAATCGTATTTCAGATAATTTTATGCCTTAATTGAACAAAATCGTAGAGCCTTACTGTTATTTAAAAGCCATCCAACCATCATTCATTTAACTCAATCACGCCTTATAAAGTGACCAATCCTACTACCTTTTTGTAAACTAAAAAAATTATTAAAAACTTAGTTTAACACAATTAGGTTTTAAAATGTGACCAAAAATGGTATGACTACCTTGGAAGACAATTAAAAAAAAAAAGCTAGATGTAAAGAGTTTACCAAATCGGATTCGATTAATTTGTTTTCAGATGGGAAAAGTTTATTTTATCGTTAAATTTTCTCTTTTTTTTTTCACATAGCTGAAGAGTGTGAAGAAATTTACAAGCTCAACAAGCTCAACACATTTTTATTCTCATGACGTGAAAATCCTATTGTGAAAGTAAAACATAATCCACCTTCGAAAGAAAAGGCTATAAGCTATAAGTAGCTCTAACTGACTAAAATGAAGGGTATTTTTACGATTTTTCCAGAAAATATTTGGCGTCTAATCCAAAAGTTGATATTTTTAACTCATTCACGAAAAAAATTCACGGAAAATTTATTATAACCAAAATTTAATATTAAATAACATACTATAATAAAATGTTAATTAACGTTTTAGCTCCAATACTTTTCATATTCCGAGTACGCCTTAAAAATAATTTCTTCAGTGATTTTTAATAAAACATTTTTAGATTAATTATAAAGATCAGGAAGGAGTACTCAAGACCATATATTTATTTTTAAATTTATATTTAGCATTCATAGATCTGGAAAAGGCTTTTGATATAGATCCTAGAACAAAAGTATGGAAAGGGCTAAAAGAAAAAGGATTACAAAGCAAAATAAAAAAGTTATCCAAGACATTTATAAACAACACAAGAATGTCATAATACAAAACAACAGAAAGACAGAAGGATTCACAACCAGCATTGGATTAAGATAAGGAGGAGGACTAAGCCCTACATTATTCAATGTACATATGGACAACATCGTTAAGAAAAGTAAACGGAAAGTTAAAAAAATGTTTGTTGGGTACAAAAACTTAGAGAGAGTCGAGATAGCTGAAGGAGTTTTTGCAGACGATGTGGTACTAACAGCATGAAGTGAAAAAGCAACTACAAGCAAACATAAATATCTGAAAAGCAGTAATGGAAGAAGAAGACATGATAATTAACACCAATAAAACTAAAATACTAGTAATAGGAGATCAAAATATTGATAATGAAATTAAAATAGATAATGTAAAAGTAGAAGTAAGACACTTTAAATACCTGGGAGTCACGTTAGAGGAAACTGGAAAACAGAATTAAGAAATAAGTGAGAGAATTGAAAAAACAATTAAACATTACTATACCTTGAATCAGAAATTCATAAATAAAAAAAAATCCAAAAAACAATGATTAAAGTGTATAATACAGTATATAGACCAGTTTTAACTAACGGATGTGAATCTTGGATCTTCTCGAATACACAAAAAAGCAAAATTCAAGCAACAGAAATGAAATAACTGAGAAGAACAATATAGTGACCAGAAAGGACAAAATCAGAAACACAAAAATAAGAGAGGAACTAGAAGTACAACAAGTCCTAAAATTTATAGAACAACGTCAGATAAGTTGGTGGGGACATCTCTTGCTTGTAGTATGTTACCCAATACTTTATTCCAAGTTTGTCTTAGTCTTCCTCTTCTTTGTTTGTTTTGTACTTTTGCCTCATATATTTGTTTTACTTGTGTTGTATTTTCCATACGTTGAGACAAATCCTGGGAAAATGCAAAATCCTTAACAAGAGGCAGAAAAGCATGGAGAAATTTTTTATATGAAAAATAAATCTAAACCTGACACCTTATGGTATAAGTGTATATGATTATATAAAAAATAAATTATGCTTATCTGTTTTACGACAGTATTAAAAAGTTTTTTAAATTATCTTTTCTCTGACCAAGGTTTCGCCTATCCAGCATTGTCAAAGACATATTAACATAACAATTAGCATTTTTAAGTATTTCTATGTAATATAAAGATATACCATTTTCGAACTAGCAAATAAAAAATAAGCGTTATTACGTAAGTACAGCGTGTTTTTTAGTTCCTAGTTGAAAGACACCGGAGAAATACACGGCCGCTCATATCGGAATAGAAACACTGAGCACTATTCACATAAAAATGAACATCATAGAAATAATTTACGCTTTAGATATTTTCTATAGACAGGCCTCTACATCACCTGAATTAAAAACCTGATGAAGTTTTTTTGACTCAACGTTGAAAAAAATTCTATAGTTGACAAAACACTGAAAACTTCTACCAAACGAGAACGAATGAATACATACATGTACGTGTATATGTATGTTACGGCGGATGTTGGATGTAGTTTCCCCGAAATGGGCCGTTCAAAGTCTGCTCGTAAATTTTGGAAGTTTTTTACGGAATATCCAAAACAACCGAAACCGAATTTGAAAAATGCCCTGCGTTTGATTTCGTCAAAGTTTTTGCAACGTATCAAATCGAGAGATCATCCCATCGGATCATTGTTGAATGTTTGTTTGTTTTTTTAAAAAAAACTACCACACACAGAGAGAAAAATAATTATTTGTGAATCAATATCATAATTTGGTGTTATAATTGTTACGTGAAAATAACAAAAAATATAGGAATTTAGTAATCCTTATTTTTGTTCTAAGAATCTGGAAGGCCTTAATAAAAACTTAAATTTATTTCAGAGTTGCAAATCAATAATTAATACATATCCTCAAAAGCGTAAATTTTTTGAAATCGTTCCGAAAAATATACAAAAAGTTTTGAAAATTAAGTAACAGATATTGTATTTCACTTGAAAACGAGAATATATCACTGATTAACGCTTCAAATCACAGCAAATATTAGTTTAGGATTGTAATTTGTATATAGTATATGGGCATATCTAAAGAACGAAGTGGGAAAGACAGCATTTTTTGTGATTTTCTCTGTAAAGATATTTCCTGCCCAGTATTGTAACCTCGTAAATATTTCAGAGAAAATCACGAAAATAAAATCAAGAATATACAGTACTAACGTCATGATCAATGAGAGTTTTGCGTTCAAATAAAGCGAATTTAGTGCTGAAAGTCGAGACCCTAGAAAAAAAACCATTTCTGAAATCAGTTGATGTTTCAAATTATTATTTGAATTGAGAAAATTACTTATTTTAATAAAGAAATTAAATAAAAAATATTATTGTATTATTTATACAAACCGATAAGATAACCAAGTAAATCTGCTGTCCAAATTAATATTTATTAGTATCAAATAATTTGAAAAGTTGGTTCATATCAAGAGAGAAAAATAATTAAATAGGCTAGTTATTTGAATCTATTCAAACTATAAATTTGGTTTTAATATTACATGCTTTTTTATTAATACCAATAAATGTTTTGAATAAAAAATAAACAACAATATATATTTCCTGTATCCCAGATTATTAAATTATATATTTTTGGATCATTCAAGAACCTTACTTTGGTTTGAAAGAAAGCTGGAGTACCACAAAGAAGTGTTCTAGGGCTACGTTTATATTTAGTGTACACATGTGACATTTATTCTTCAATTAGAAAACAATAGTCTTGTAATATTTGTTGATGAAACTACTATTTTGATAGTAGAATGAAAAAGCCACCAACAATCTACAATCTAACAGAGTCAGCATTATCTACAACTTGAAAGAAAATGGAAGATCAAACCAAATGAGAAAAATCTGTCAGAAGAAGAATGGATCGTATACCTATATAGCAGTGTCCAAAATTAAAATTAATTTCTTAAATGATCCAGAAACTCTTGTCTAATAATAAATTTTTGTCAAAAGTGGGGCTAAAAATGTGAGAATGATCAACTGAAACCCCAGGAATTTGAGGTGATTATTTTCTCTAGTTCGCTCTACAGAATAAAATATTTGTTTAAATGTTTACGTAAGTAGATTTTCGTTGAATTTTTCTTACCGATGTGACTGTCAAAGGGCCCTTCCATATTTTATTCGTGGAACATATCGCACTAACGTGTGCCTCTTAGATGTGCTAATTAAATTTGTTTGAGTTGTAAAAGGAATCCAAGTCCTGTAATAAAGTATGCAAAACATTCGAGCAACGCAAAACCCGGTCCTGCATGGCCGCATTTAATTCCGGCTTTAAAACATAGATAGTCGTGGATCCTGGAAAAGGGCAAGTGCGACTCGACTAGACTGGTCTCTGGCATGCTAATGCCTTCTCCCGTGGGAGTTTCATTAAACAAGTGGCTGTCTACATTTACAACGAGCCCTGACCGGGATTATGCGAATCTCCAATTAACTCGCATATTCACAAGGAAAAACGGTCGGTAGAGTTTTCTTTTAACATTATTTCGCTAGTGGGATTAAGGGCGCGAAGCTGTTACAAAGAAAAGCCGGTCGTTTTCAATATAATTAATTAAAAAATAAACGCTTTACAAGACTATATAACGGATATTTTTTTCTTTTTGTTTTATAGAATCCTTAAGATCAAACGGCAGTTGTGGTTTTTAAACGAGATCTTGTGGTAGCATTTATTTTATACCCATCAGTTTATTACTAATTAAAACGCCAATCTTAATCAGTGAATGCAAAATGGTGAATTTTCAAATGTGTTTGTTAAGATGAGCTGCTTCAGGTCATGGTTCGTCAATAATTAGAGATTTCTTAGATATTTAAAATAATGAAAAGTTTTAGATTTTCCAAAAATTCACTCGCAGACCAAATGTTATTTTTTAAAGTTAGGCCATGCCACACCCTATTGCACAAAAGGTGTTTACAGAGGATTTCAATTTCTTTTCACTATAAAATAGTTTTAGTTTGTAGTTTACAACTGTCATTACATTGGTTTGTTCCTACTTTAATGTTTTTACCAATAATTTGCTACTGATATAGATTTTTGAGGTATTTCAGATACAAATATTAGCGAGATGTTGTTTCGTTGAAGGTTTATGATCAAATGCCGAATAGTTATTGCTTGAGATTTTTATCCAATCAAAATCGACAAACATAATTATATATATTATAAGGAGTGTCACTTCACCTGTTTTGTATATAGGGTGTCCGCGAAAATAAGTCACATATTTATAGAGGAGGTATAAAAATAAATGTTATTTACCGAAAAGCAACTAGACCCGACGGCACAGATAACTCAGTCAAGTATAAATAATGGTTTTTAAAAGTTCTAAAAATAAGTTTTTATTTTAATACAGCTAGATATTTAGAATGGTCAATTGCAAGGGATGTATAAGAGTGAAAAATGTATTCTTGGCAATTATTACACGATCCAAATGATTTCTACCACTACATTTTTTATAATATAATAAACTACATTTTCCAACCATTTTTGGGATATTGATACAAAACATCACGGATTAAATTAATTCATATGTGATATTCTTGTTTTGAATAAATTGCCATTTCCACGATCCGAAATATTGACAAACTAACACAAGTTTATGATTCATCCGATAGATTTTCCATGGTTACATGACACATATTTTTATTAAAAGTTTGAGGTGTTGCCACCTATAAATTTTCAAATAAATGTTTAAAGTGAATTTTTGTGTAAACTAATAATTTTATTACAAATCACACATTCTACATATCATTTAAAAATACGCATTATTATCAGCGAGTCTTCATTTTACTAATGAACGATGTCGACAAATAATCCAATAAATTAGAACTTTATAAATATATTTTTTGTTTAAAGAAAGAGTAGCGCGTAGTAGTAACAAAAAGGTCTGATCTGAATGAAACTTGTTCGCATAATAAACATTAATTAATCGATTGTAATTTGGCCACTCGGCCGTCTTTTCCGGAATTAGAAATTAGAGTGGGAAAACTGAGTAAGGACTTTACGAGAAAAACAACGAAGTTCGGTTTTTCCGTTGTATATCGGGACGCGTTGAGGGAACGCCGGAGCCTCTCTAGGGACCACACCAAACAAGTTACCAACTCCTGATTATCCTTAAAAAGGCTTATCTGGGGAAATCATTTGATAGATCGGATTTTTAACGTTCGTCAACTCCGATCCAATTTTCATGTTAAAATTTTCATTTGCATAGTTTTAAGTTTTCCTTCTAAATAACATAAATGTTAAAATCATTGTTTCGACTCTTATTTTATGGAATTTATTCATAAAAAATATGTAGCGGTAAATAATGCATATCTTGAATTTCCACAGTCTTCCAAAGCTTTTTGATTTATTTAAATCTACATAGGTTTCGGTATCAGACAATACCATTCTCAACACAGATTTAATCTGTCAAACTTGTTTCTGTCTTGACAACGCTATTGTCAGATACCGAAACCTAGGTAGATTTAAATATATGAAAACGCTTTGGAAGACTGTGAAAATTCAAGATAAGTATTATTTATCTTTACATATTTAACGTAAATGTTTCTAATAACTTAAATGTTTAGAAAGAAAATAGGTAGTAATATACTGAGATTTGAGAGTGGACCAAAACCGTTTCAAATCGTTTGGAAAACTTGATTATTATCGCTTTTTTCATTACAGATCGCATAAATATCCGTAAACAAAAAGCCAGTAATACCATGACACGATCTAAACCCCTCGGAATCCAGTCGGCCAACGCAAATTATGGCCGAATAATCCTTAATGGCCGGCAACGGCCATTCTAACTGCATAAATGGTTCATTATCCAAGATGCGGTTCGCATTCACATATGGTCGCTAAATGTATCAATTATATGCAAGAGAATGGAGTCATATGTGAATTATTAGCGACTAGATGACAACCTAATAAATCTGCTAGTGCGATTCAAGTGCTCGGGACATATCATTCCGAAAATTTATTATTTCTGATATTAAAGTCATTTAGCAGGTTTGCAGATCGACAGATCGGCGTGAAATTTTTAATACGCAATGCAGATGAAAAATATTTTCCTGGACTAACTGGAGGTATTTAGTGAAAATAACTTTACTTGAAAAATAATGTTTCTAAGAGAGAAGGTGGTAGGAGAAATTGAAGGTCCATTTTTGAACATTGAAACTTGATTTGAGGTATTGTCACATGTGTAAAGAGCATTGGATTGAGTTAGTTCAATGGTTCACGGACTTGTTTATATTTAGTACTTGTTTCGTATAGTAAACATTGTTTTACATTATTGAAATATTGAATACTGAACGCATGAACTACGTGAGGTTACTTTTCAAGAACACATGCATTTAATATAAATACGAGACGAGGGTTCAGTGGTCTCCATCTGGGGATTCAAACAGTCCCCGAGTAAGATTAGCGATTCTCGTGTCGTTGATTGAAAGCCACATGAAAGTTTACCTACTGCATAAGGGCCATAAGCGTGATGGGTCCCCTCAGGAGCATCCCTTAATAAGAATTCTTTTTTACACCATTTTTTATATATTTGTTAATGTTAGTTGAGCACCTTTTGTTTACCTTTATTAATTTGTAATTGTTGCTGAACTTGTCGTCTCATGGTGAATGTTGCCCTTTGCTGAATTGTTTTCATTAACCCCTTTTAGGTGAACGTGTCTTTTTAAATAGCACGACCCAGTATTTTATCCATTACAAGAATATTTTTTGACTTGAATTGTAAATTTTGCGGTAAAATAAAAAAATGTCAACAATCTGTCCGGTGTTTTGAACCTCACTGTGTAGGAAATTGGAGTAGATGTTATTATGTGGACTTAAACGGAAAATCATTATAAATCATTATAAAATACGTCAAAATACTGTAGGTTTAAAACAGATAAGGATGCAAAAAGAAGAGTCTATTAAAGTAAAATACAAAACGCTGAGAGCAAGTGAGTAATGATATATTACCCTTATATGGGGTAATCGCTTTAACATAAACAAGAGATGCACGAATATTCCTCATAAACATAGCACGCTGTGATATGAAATATGGCGGAGTTATGATTGTTGGTTTTACTTTATTACAAGAGCAGCCATCCGAAGAATGTGACGTTCACTGACTTAAATTTTCGCATTATTTTAAGGGTAACAGCTGCGTTAGACCAACCAAAAAATTTTTACATAATACAGAAATTTCAATTTCGCTATAATTACGCTACATATTAACTTCTTAAGATCCCTTAAGAGAGCCATTTTCTTTAATGAAAGATTGTCATTAGAATAGCTTTACATAATATAAATATAGTTATGAAATAAATTGTAAAGAAACATTTTGAAATCTGTAAATTAGTAATCAAATCAAATTAAAAGATAAAGTCCTTTTTTAGCTAAAAAGGAATCATTAAAGATGCTCCTTAAAATAATTAAAAACAAATTATTTTATCTACATTTCCAAAAAAAAAATAATGCAGTTAATATTCCTTAATTAAATCTATTTAAATGCAATAATGAATTACTAATTATTGATGACAGCTTTCAGTTTTCCATAATTTAAACAATTGATTTTGGTGATTAAACCAATAAAAAATTAAATATTAGAAATTTTAGCAAACCGATTTTTTCTAAGAAAATTATTTTTGATTTCTCTAGAAATTACTCTAAGGGCTTGATTTTTTTAACTTAAATTAATAAGAAAAATCTTATACGTACCAAATTTAATCGATCGGAAAATAAAATTCTATAAAATAAGTTAATTAACCTTCACAAACAGAACCATTTTCTCATAAACACCGATAGAGAAGGGAAAGTCATTTAATTGCAATCTACATTTTACATTGTTTAATTTTCTTCAGGGTTTTTCCTTCTCTTCCAATCTCCTGCCATTTCCTTCGTCGAGTTCCAGTTTTCTCCCCATTTTCTTGAATTTCCTTTTATTGTGCTATTTTATTCTCTCATGGATCTTCTTCTTTCGTTTTCCCACAGTTTTCATTTCCCAGATATTCTTTACCTGTCTTTCTTCTTACATTCTTAAAAAATGAATAAATAATTTCTATTAAGCTATTTAGAAAAATTATTATTAAATAATCATTAATAAATAATGTTTCTAATAATAAATTTAATGTAGAAAAAATTAATGTTACCAATAGTTAAACATAATGACTTATCATTAGTCAAAATAAACAATTTAATTATAATATAGAAGTGAGTTTTTGATAATAATAGATGAAAAGATAATAATAATAGTAATAATAGAATCTTAACAAAGAAAACAGTATTTACCAATGAATACACATAAATTGAAAACATAATTAAATTAACTAATATTTTAATGTAAATGAATAAAATTGTTTTGGAAAAGAAATAAATAAAATATAAAATAATAAATATATAGTGCGGTCCATATGTTTGGAATAAATTCATTTAAAACTTGTTTATAAAAATATCCCGATACAGGTCGAATTTAATTTGAATTTGTCATTTTTTGATATGAAAATGTTGTCCCTGACTTCCAGCCCCACTGAATTTTCCTAAAAAATTTTTCGTGGGGCACCTGGTTCAAGTGAAACATTCTCTGCGTGTACATTTCTAAATGTACCGTCACGGGTTGATTTCCTTATTTCCGGCATTGGAGCAGCCGGCTTGAAATATTATCATCATAGAGCGGGAAGGGTCGTACCCCTCGCATCCCTGAACTATCCCCGAAGCCGTCTATTCGGGTCAATTCACCTGGCCTCAGTAATTGATCCGTTCCTGCGGTGTTTTTCCGATATCTTGGCCTTCCGAATCCCATGGCGACCATTCGACTTATATTCTGAGAAAGACGTGCATAAGGGAACTTTAACGGCACACCAGAGGGCGCGCGGATAAATAAACTATTAAAACTTTTATTTGAATTCTTTTGATGGGATAACCTGCGCGATGCCGAATTCACAGTTGCCATTTCCTTTTTGCCCCTGATTGATATTGATTGTGATTGGATGTTTGATCTCGATCTAAGCCTCAGAGATTTCAGACTTAATAGACAACTCGGTGAATACAAATTGGAGATTTCGAGCTAGTGCGCTATTTTCATTTATTTCGATATAGATACATATACCGGTATATAACTTATTTAGCAAGTTACTTAAACTATTGGTCAACTATAAAATAGGACTACAATGGTTTGTGAATACAGCTGTACATTTATTGGTGCTCTGATTAAAAAATATCTCCGACCTGATTGAAAAAAAGTTAAATGAGCAAAATAAATTCGAAATGAATTGGAGCTTTTGTCGGACGATCTGTTTGGCGATTCCGACGAAGCAACTTTATTGGAAGTGTTTCGAGCAACAACTGCTTGTTGTCGTTGAAAGACGTGACATGAAAAATATCCACCCCGTGAATTCAGTTTGGTTTTATTACGCGCAGTAATTGCGAGCGACGTCGGGGCCGAATGTAAATTGACGCTTGATGAAATATCCCCAATTGTTCTTCTCCGGAGATTTGGGATGCAAGTAGGTTCTTACATCCGAATTATTTAAATTCCAGTAAATGCCTTGCAACGTCTCGCTGAAAAATGGGCCATTTCTTCGCCAGACATACGCTTCACATAGGAGTGTCCGCTTTTAATTACCGGACAAAAGTTTATTACTATAATGAAAACAGTACAAGGTGGGGAGATTAATGGGAAAAAAGTAAAAGTCATAAATCCTTCCGGGCATAGTTATAAATATACATAAGCTTAATGCAGCGCCATTTGAACCGATAAAATGCCAAAGTGCAAATTGTCAAAAAAGTGTTGGAAACGGTGCTTTGTACTAAAGGGAGAATTGGACAAAACAAAAAATACATTAAAGCAATTGGAATGTTTATATAAAAACCCCTCCAACGACCATCTCTTGGGTGCAAAGGACGATTACCACTTCTTTGGGTGAAAGATGGGTGTCCCGGAAACTATTTCAAATTTAAATGATAAAGGATTAAGGTATAATAAGGGCAATGAAGATTACCCCCTCAATAATATTGGACCCTTGTGCGTTTAGATAAGATAATGGCAGCATAGCAAAAAGATAAAACTCCACTATAGCTCTTAATCGTCAAGGCGATGTGTGGTCATGTAAAGAAACCCAATATTGTCAGTCATTTAAACCGTGGCTTCAGTTTTTCTGAATTATTTAAGTACATTTTTCGTTTTAATGACTTAAAATAATTCCGTAGGGTCAATAATAATAAATTATAGAGAAAAATAAGGATGTAGGAGCAAATATTATAATCATAAATTACTTCTTGGGTAAAGTATTGAAGTTAAATTAACTCAAATTTTACAAACTAATATTACCTAGTCATTTAAACTACTATGTAACGTTATAATAGGCTTCCAATTCAAATGGAACTTGAAAGTAATTAAAATTAACTTTATAAATTATTTGTAAGTTCTATTTACCTAATGTGCTGGTACAGCAGTATAATATATGCCATTTTTTGCCTTGTTGATACAATTAAAAAATATATTTCAAGATATTTCCAACTTTTACCCAAGAAATAAATAACAGAGCTAATACAATACTACATAACCATACTTTTCTTTTATTAAGATATTTTACGTTACAAATAGAATTTGAAAGTAATAATTCCTGAACGGTGCTATTATCTGATTTTCATAACGATTTAATTGCGGTCAAATTCTCCTGGTTATTTTAAAAGAAATATACTCGTATAATAAACTTTGTATGTTAGTTGTACGTTGTATTTACTAAATATAAGTAGGAGTTACTTTAAAGTAAAAATAAAGCATAACTTTAATTAAGTTAATTTTATTGCGTTAATTATTTTATGCAGATTTTTTTTTTTTTTTTTTTTTTTTTTTCTTCCCACTTTATTTGCAATCTGTTACAGATTTTAACAATAAGCAAATGATTTGATTAAAATTTGTCATGTAGGAAAAGTGTCCTGTGACAATTTCCTATAAATTAGTAGTTAATAACAAAGGTTAAAAACAAATGTTAAAAACTCAGTTTAAGATTTGGGAGTACATAACACTACACTTTAAAATCTATCTTTTAAATCCCACGGCATATAACGCCTGAGTCTTCGTATCACAGTTGGTCTACGTGTTAGGTTTCGAGCTAGTCTGTTTGGATGCTTTTTTAAACGAATGTTGTACTTAACGTAGTAGTTCGTTATTTCCGATTTCACAGAGTTCATCTGTAGGTCTCTCGCTATTAGATAATTTGGTACAAACCATGGAGCATTGGTCATCAGTCGAAGGACCTTTGATTGGAAACGTTCTAAGATTTCTATATTGGAGAGCGATGCCGTTCCCCACAGCTGGATTCCGTAGCTCCATATTGGCTTTAGGATGGCTTTATAAATTAGTAGCTTATTTTTCAAGTTTAGTTTTGATTTCCGCCCAATTAGCCAGTAGAGCTGCCTTAGTTTAAAACCTAGCTGTTTACGTTTTGAGAATATATGTTTTCTCCATGTGAGACGTCTGTCAAGGTAAACTCCTAAGTATTTCGCTTCATCACGGTGTGGTAGTTGACTGTTGTTGAGTTTAATTGGTGGGCAGTTTCCACGGCGGTTCGTAAATGTAACTTGGACAGATTTGGTGATGTTAGCTTTAATGCGCCACTTGTTGAGCCACTTTTCTATTTTATGTACGTGTTCTTGCAATTTTAGGGAAGCAGTATTTTTGTCTTCATTAGATGTAAGGATGACTGTATCGTCTGCGAATGTTGCTGACAGGCTCTTGTCGCTTGTGGGTAAGTCTGCGGTGTATAGAAGATATAATAGTGGTCCTAGTACGCTGCCCTGCGGAACTCCAGCTTCTATTTTTTGCAAAGGTGTGTATTCTCCATGGTGTTTTACTAGGAAATGACGGTTTGTGAGGTATGAGTTGAGGATGGTAAAGTAATTTAGAGGTAAGGCTTTTTTAAGTTTGTACAGAAGGCCTGGATGCCAGACCTTGTCGAAGGCCTGCGTTATATCCAGGAAAACCGCAGCGCAGAACTTTTTTCTTTCCAGATCTTCACTAATCTTCTGGGCGACCCTGTGTATTTGTTCTATAGTTGCATGTTCCTGTCGGAAGCCAAATTGATGGTGAGGTATTAGTTGATTTTCTTCGATTATTGGTTGTAATCTTTCTACAAGAAGTTTTTCAAAGAGCTTTGACAATATAGGTAGCAAACTTATGGGCCTATAAGATTTGATATCTGTTGTGGGTTTACCTGGTTTCGGTATTAAGATCACTTCGGCAACTTTCCATTGCGTTGGAAAATAACCTCTCCTGAGACATGCGTTTATTACAAAGGTTAGGAATTTCACTGCTTTGTATGGTAATTCTTGCAAGGTCCTGGCTCTGATGAGGTCATAACCTGGTGACTTCTTTGGATTTAGTTTAGTCTGTATAAAGCTGGCCACTTGCAAAACAGAAAACTTTTTTATGGGAGGTTCCAGTTGGTAAGTGGTGTTTAAGTATTCAAATACTTCGTTTTCGTTTACAATATCATCTTCCGTTTGCGTCTTGTATGGTTGAAAGACCTTTTTTAGATGATTAAGAAAGTGTAACGCTTTTTCTATATTACCTTTAATCCATTCACCTTCGTCTATAAGGAGTGGTGGATTGTGTGTTTGAGGTCGGTTTAACTTTTTTGTTGCTTTCCAAAGACTATAATCAGTTGCCTCTGTTGGAGTCAGGTTTTCTAAATACTGTTGGATGCCGGAGTTTCTGTTTTCATACAGGAGGTTTTTCAGTTCCTGAGCTACCTTGTTGAATATTCTTTTGTCCTCTGGGGCTCTTGTTATTTGCCAGCGTTTCCTAAGTCTTCTGTTGTTGATTATTTTTTCTCTGACTACAGATGGTAGGGTATCTAAGCTGTGACTTTTTTTGAGTGCTGGCGTTGCTTGCCATGCACTTTCTTGTATGATATTTGTTAGATATTGTACTGCCTCATCAATCTCCAATTCACATTGTAGAGATACGTTTAAATCTAGGTTGTAGTTAATAAGCTCTCGAAATCTGTTCCAATCAGTGAATTTATTAGTTAAGGTAGGCGGTCTACAGGTTTCTAGAATTTCGGTACTTATTGTAATTAGTATTGGAGAATGATCTGAGGAAAGGTCAAAGCTGGATTTTGAACTTATAGCGTTTGACGGTATAGCTCTAGTAATGCCAAAGTCAACTAGATCAGGTACCTTGTTTCTATCTGTGGGCCAGTACGTTGGCTCTCCTGTCGAGCAATATTTTAGATTTTTATCTATCATGGCCATATATAGTTGTCTGCCTTTTGGCGTAATAAGTCGTGAGCCCCAGTGAGTGTGCTTGGCATTATAGTCGCCAAACGCTACAAATCGGTTTCCCAGTGTGCAGAAAAATGCTTCGTATTCTTCTTTCTTTATTGCATGTTTAGGTGGTGAGTATACAGCCGAGATTGTCAGTGGTCCTTGCCAATCTTCAACAGTTATTGTAGTTGCTTCTAGCTTTTGATTTCGGTAACTTGTTTCTTCGTAATGCTTGATTATACTTTTGATTATTATTGCCGTCCCGCCGTGTGCAGTGCCATCAGGATGGTTGGTGTGATAAGTTGTATATTTCGGAATGCGAAAATAACTTTTTGTGGTAAAATGGGTCTCGGAGATTAGCAATATATCTAAGTTGTGATGGATAATAAAAGATTTTACCTCTTCAGAGTGTTGAGTTAAACCGTTAGCGTTCCAAGCTGCGATATTAATTAACATAATCAGTTAGTAAGCTTTGTAATTACGGTGGTTAGTAGGTTTAATAGTGTACCCATTTGTTCAACTAGCCCTTTTATCATATTTTTAAGCTCAAAAAGATCAGAGTTTGATTGGTTATTGTTATGTAGAGTTGCGGTATTTATTTGCTCTTGATTACTGGCTGCTGCCTTGGCGTAACTTATGTTGGGTTGTGTGTATTTCGTCTGGTTTTGTATTGTGCCTTTAGTATTTGTCTTTGGTCTAAGTGGGGGGTATTTCTTTTTAATTAAGTCTTTGTATACTACGCAACCTTTATAGTTTGCTGGGTGGTTCCCTTCACATAGAATACATTTTACATTAGCTGATCGTTCTCTACGTAGGCAATCCTGGGTTGAATGATCACCTGTACACTTTACACATCTTGGTTTTAACTGGCAGTATTTTTTTGTGTGGCCATAGCGTTGGCATCTGCTACATTGTGGTATATCTCTCTTCATTCTGGGCGGCTCAAATTTTATTTTTTGGTGTAATAAATATTCTATGTTATATATATCTTTGTTATTATCTGCTGCCGTTAAGTCAATAAAGAACATTGGCAGAGGAGATTTATTTTTGTAGTGTTTTATATTCCAAATATTCTCAACGGTATGCCCAAAACCCTCGATTTCCTGTTTTAACACATTTGTGTCTGTTGAGTAATGTATATTTTTGAGGACTACCCTGAAGGATCTTTCTGATTTTAGCTTATAAGTATGGAACTCTGTTTTTTTCTCTTCCAGAGCCTTAATGGTTTCTGTGTAGCTTTCTTTGTTTTTGGTTTGAATTTTGACTTGGTCAAAGTTTAATACTCTAATTTCGTAGTTGTTTTTTGCTATGGTTTGTAGCAGTTTAGTTAGTGGAGTAATATTTTTGACACCCTGTATAAAGATAGGAGGAGGTTTGACCTCCTTACTTTCTTGGTCATTAGTGTCTCCTTCTTTTTCCAATTCCTGGTTATCGTCAAGTTCTGCGTACCTATTTGATGTTTCTATTGGCGAATTCAACCAATAATCATTTATTTTTGTTTGTTTTACAGCTCTTTTATCTGGGCTAACTCTCTGCCTTTTTTTTATGTTTCCGACTGTAGTCCACTCATCTGGATTGTTCTGGCTTTGTTGATGTTGACTGATTTGTTGTGACTGTTGTGGATTTAAGGAGGGTAAAGGATAGGACGTTAATGAGTTACCTGGCAATACTTGGTACTGTTCACCGACCATCTGAGATTGTGTTAGGTACGCCACTGGTTGTGTAGTGTAACATCCTGTCGGCATAGTTGGAACTAGATTGGAACTGCATATTTCTTGAGAATTTGTTTGTGTTGGATGTAGTATCACTGGTGGTATAAATGACATTTTTACAACGTAACTATCCCAATTATTTTTTAATTTTTCGAGATTTATAGCACATACACATTATTAATAATTAATGATGTTAAAAACTGTGTTGTATTGTTTTGTATTGTTTTTCGTTTAACGATATGAAAGAATAAAACTTATCGAATTTTATCACCTACTGATAGCAGCCGAGACACGTCTGTAACCTTTGAAGGTAAAACATTTAGTACATGTATACTTTTATACCTTAACCTTTTTACAAAAAAAAAATAAATAATAATAATAATAGAAACCCAAGGTTCTGGAACAGCAGTATGATATATGCAATTTCTTTCGCTTATTGATACACAAAACATATTTACATGGTTTAGCAAAGAACAAAATGAACAATTTAATTTCGTCTTACAAGACCACTCTTTATCGTGCATTTACCATTACTTTAAAGTGGAAAATTGACTATAGTTTATCGATTTTGCACTTATAGGTAAAATACAAACTATCAAGTTAATATTTAAGATTTTTTATAAGAAATTACCAATACCCAATTATATTTTTAAATAAAAGGTCCAGAGAAGTATAAGAATATTTGAAATATTTTTACTTTTATTGGAAATGCATAACTTCAAGAGATATTTTGAGCCACCATATTTATTGCATTACAAATCGATGTGTATCATGGAAAATATTTACTAGTATATATTATCCTATAAAAATTACTTTTACTTTTATTATTTTTAGTTTATTTTTATAAATCAACTTTATTTTTCAATATCGCCCATAAAAATATTTTTTTATTATATACATCCAAAAAAAAGTGGCTGTGTTTTTATGAGTTTTAAACTAACATTTTATCGTTTAACTTTAGTATTTTTATATTTCTTTAAAGAAAAATTGTATCACTGAAAGTATATATATAATATAAAATGCCATGATGTAGAAAAAGACAGAAAATTAATATTAACAAAACAATAACTGTTTTTATAACATAATAATAACGTAAAAATGTAATACCTAACAAAAGTAATTTCGTAGTAATAGAATGGAATTAAACTATTTCTCAGATTATTGTTAAATTTAAGTTATTGTTACTAGTAAATATGATTTTATAGTTAACATAAATTTATATTTAGATAGATAAAAGAAAATGAGTAGGAGTACAAACTCTGGCTTCTGGAATTCACACGAGAAAATATATCGGGTGTTATATATATAATCTACAAAGGTACCTAAGCAATAGGTGAAAGAGCCATTGACAATTTACTACAAAACAGATGAATATGAACAAATATATTGTTACGTATTGGGTTGTTTTTCTTTCAAGAAATATATGGGAAAAAATCTTCGTAACTTGGTTATGGAAATTAAAGAAGATGAGCCAAACAATAACAATTTATTTATCTATGAATAAAAACAAGTCATACAAAATATTAGGGCAAATTACACCTTTACATAACTGATACATTTAATCGCAGGGGTAGGCACTATCACCATCTCGATCATCGGAGAACGCAAACTTGACTTGCTTTCTCTTTTTATTTCCCAATTGCTTTGCCACGGTTGTTTTTCCTACTTACAACAGATTTTATAGTACACATATCAAATAAATTACTGGTCAATAATGTTTAAAATTTTGTAGTTATAGTAACAATATCCTAACCCATGTTAAATTTTAGATGGTTCCCTTACGAAATGGTATTAAAAAAGTAATTTCCCGAAAGCGATATTTATCTATTTCGCGAAAAAAAAATGGAGTTCGGGTTTCGGCCTAAAACTAAAAGCGTTCGTTCACCATGCAGGTGTTCAAGATAAATGTTTTACTGGCGATATTATTTACCTCGAGCTGAACGTAAGGCCGGCGCTATTGATTTACCCCAAAACATACGTTTCCGAAGCAAATAACAACTGTACTCAGCCTTCAGGGAACTTTAAAATATTTAAGCAAATTTAAAAGTCAATATTTCCCAAGTCCGTATATTTATAATGGAATTTAGTGAGGCATTATAGACAAGTGGTCACTAGAACCAATATAAAATGTAACATGGCATTTGTTGGAAAGTTAGGAATCAATTCAAGCTTATAAGGTATTAACAAATTTTGATTACTTTTTGTAAAGTTAAGGTAGGTTGAATCCATTAAAAAAAATTGGAGGTATTGTTTTTAGGAATTTTAGGAATTTACAACTATGTGCCTTGTGTTAAAGAAACAAACTCAATTTTGCTGTAAATATTCCAGTGAACCTGACTAGCATTTTGTTCTCAGTATAACAAAAACACATCATTAAATATTCCAGATAATTTCAGATATTCTCAGTATACTAATGACTGACATATGATTGTTTGAAGCGCATATACTGAGCCATTTCATTAAATTTCATAAACGTCGAAAATAATGAAATTAATTAATTGAAATAGTTTCTCGATGGCTAATTATCAGCAAACCAAAATAGAAAGTCAATATCGGTGAATCGTCATCTAATTGTCGTTTAGAGATGGATTTCGTTTGATCTTATTGGAAATTTGCCAAGTTACAAAGGGATACTCAATAGTGAAAATTATTATTATTGAAACTCATCAAGATTGTATAACGTAAAGAGCATTGTGTTATGTAGAGTGAATCATTCTACAAAAAAGAACAAAAATATTTATAATTTATTTATAATAATTATCACACTGGACTAGAACGGAATGTATTTTTAGGACTCTTTGGATATATCAGTCGAAATTTGGGACTAATTTGACTATTCTCACAAGGCCAATTCACATATCGAAGGGACGTGTAGAAAAAGCATCCAATAAAAATGCTACTTTATCTCTATCGAAAGCAAGTCCTTAGGTCTTTTTTTCTTTTTTCCCTTTTTTGGCGTGCGTGAAAAAATCATTCCATTAAATAACTGCCTTAACGAAACATTTCACGGCTGCTAAGATTCTAGTAGAAAATTATATTTTCAGTGGAATAGGGCTTTGTTGGAAAGAAGAGAGCTTACCATTGAAAGAAAAAGGGACTAAAGGTTCGGCCCATTTGCTGTCCGACAGTTAAAGCGGGGTGGATTTTCGGGAATTCGGCTGACTGGCCTAATGCTAAGACCTTGTGTCACGTACGGATATCTTTTTCAAACTTTCCTCGTCGATATTTTTAAATCTGTCGCCATTATTACAAGAAACTATTTTTTTTAAATATCTTTTTCCTTGTTACTGATGTCTCAGAATAAATGTTATGTAGCGAAGTCTGCTTTTCACCCAAAATTAGTCGTATAATTTAAAACATGAGTAATAACCCCTGTAAATTTTATTTATTCGATCAGATAGTACTTTAAAAATAGATCTAAATGAATTTACTCATTTTTGTTCTAGTGGGGACCCCTAATATAATATCCCCACTCAAATAAATTGTTACTTGCTTTTACTGTTATATTGTAAATTGTATTGGTTTAAGAATTAAGTACTTTAAACTATATTTTGCCAAACAACCTGAGAGAAAATAGTAAAATCCGTTATTTATATCCTCAAAGACTTCATACCAAAAATCCGCAAAATTGTCCCCTATTTATTTCATAGCTTGAATTTTTTGCAAATCTGCAAAAATTTTGTATACACTTTGCTTGATTTTACTCTAAACACTTGTTTTCTAAACAATTTTATTGAAACCCGACCCCAATTTCCTTTTAAACAGTTTTTTTCGATTTTTTTTGTTTTCAAATTTCAGTACACAAAGCAAATCAGTAAATAATACATTCTAGTCCGTAAAATTGTCCGAACCTCATGGTAAGAGTGTTCCGAATCTCTAAAAAGAGTCAGTGTGTCCCTAGAGAAGACTCTTTTACGAAATTTTTCCTCTTTACTTCATAGCTTGGATTTTTTGTAAGAATTTTGTACATACATTGGTTAATTTTACTCTATACCCTTATTTTCTAAATAATTTTATTGAAACCCGACCTCAATTTGCTTTTAAACAGAGTTTTTTGCGTTTCTTTTTCTTTTCAAATTTCAAAACAAAGTACACCGTTAAATTATACATTCTATTTTTATAAAATATATACAATTCAATTTTAATTTTAATACTTAATATTATATACAGGGCGTTTTCTCTTCTCAATTATCTTTGATTATTACTTAGGACTTATTTTCTATTTATTGATATAAAGGTTCTAATATTGCTACTCTCACAGGCGACTCTATTATTTCCTTATGGAATAGAGATCAATAAAAATGTGATTATAAATTAGTCTTTATGTGTATTTATAACAGGCTACTATTAAGGTTTACATAATACAATGTAGGATATAATGAGGACAAATATTGAAACGTCACTCTACTAATGTCATTATCGACCCCATTCCAAAGGACTGAAGGGCTGACAACCGAATAATATATCATTCACGGAGGAAATGAAAAGGGAAAAGCACTTTTGTAACACTAACAAACATTTTTTGTGTATACGGAAAAAAAAAGTTCAGATCCATATATCAACCGTTATTAAATATTTCGGACCACCAAATCTGACGTGAACAACTAAAGCAAAGGATCGAGCAACAACTGTAAATAATTTTTAGGACCATTGTCTGCTTATCCTCACGAAAAATTCAACGCTCTAAGGGTTTGCTCCTCTTTATTGGCGAAACAATGTACCCAAACCCATTGTTTTCACACGTGACTTAAGATTAACAATATATGGACAGGACACTCCAGAAGCGTATTCATTTCAAAAAAAGGTCCCTACGAAGAGTAGCTAAAATACAATTTAATGAATCACCAGTTTATAATAAAGCCACATTGGGTTAAGCTAAATAATTTTTGAATAAAGTTTTTTTTAACGCACTATAGAATAGACATAAACACGTTTAATATGAAAATATTAGATATCTTTTTAGAGGTTCTGTATACGAGAAATTAGAGTCGAACACGTAGAAATTGTAGAGCAAAGAGGTCTATGCACTTCGTCCTGCATCCTTTTTGATATTGGTTTCGTGTAAACCCGTCCAGATGGCGCGGACATCGTCGATGCAAATCGGTTGCTTTTCAGCGGCAGCTGCTTCTAACGATACCTGTGTATTCAGACCGAAGTGGAACTTTGTGACATTTCACCTGAATTTTGAGACGATGTTCATGTCAGTAATGGAGGTCGGAGCTCGTAAATTGCAAAGTTCTCTTTTAAATATACATCCCCGATGTTTCGGTCATCCACAGTTTTATAACTTCCTCGGGTTTTTATGGTCACACAAACTAGCACCATGGCTTTACAATTTGAATTAATTTAAAAAATATAGATACGAGGCTGGTTTACAAAGTATTCGAAATAGCAATTGTGTGAACATATTGTTACGATAGTATGTACAGGGATTTAGCTAAATATCGCCCTGTACAAAGAACTTATTTTTTATTTAATATTTTCTAAATTAAAACATTAACTGTTTATTTAGTATTAAGTGAATGAAAGTTTTGAGACAAGGTCGCGATCGGATAACAAATAAACATTTTTGTTAGTCTTCAAAATTAATATTCTTTGGGGTCTTCTTGGTTGGAAAAATAATGAAAGGCAAATTTGGGTTCTCGGATAATCGAGAGGTCGATAGTGCCTACCCCTGCGATTAAATGTATTAGTTTTTTAAAGATTTAAGTTTCCTCAATATTTTGTAAGACTTGTTTTTTCTCATAAAAAAGTAAATCCTTATTGTTCACGCAGCCTCTTTAAATTCCAATAACGAAGTTACGTAGTGGGTTAAAACACCCTTAAGAACAAATATGATTTGCTGTTACATTTGCCTTAATGCCCCGATTTAGAACTCTTTTGCTGTTATTTTTTTCTTACTTATCGAGAAAATAAGGTAAGAGGAAACCCACTTTTGTAATGGCTTACCGGATTTTAGTTTGTTGAGCTTAGAAGAGAATATAATTTGGTGTTCAATTTGCATGAGGGACACTCGGTATATATTTTGCTGGGATTATAAATTACAGTCGACTTGGGCGTTTATCAAAACATGTGTATTATTCAAGAAAGTACAGTGCAGGCCATAAAAAATGCTAAGAGTAATTTATCAAATTCTTAAATATCTGTTCTTGTATTCAAAAAAATACCTTAAGTCTAAATGTATTAAATGGTCCAAAAACTTATCGTCGACGAAATGTTGTAACGAATTATTGTCAAAGCAATAAATACGTAAAAACCATCCAAAAGAAAGGATGTCTAAATAGAGGAGTAAAACCATAATTATGCCAAGGGAAGAAATTGCCAATAGTCCAATTAATAATAAAGTTTGCTAATAGTTTAATTTAAATTAGAGAAATAACGATTGTAAAATTAAGAGATCAATTTAGATTTTTTAAATAATTTTATAGCTTGTATTAGTACCATAGCAGTAGCATAAAATCAAGTTTACTACAAAGAGTAACTTTGGGGCAAAATGACCAAGAGGGAGCCTGATTGGAAGCTACAAAATCGGGCAGGAGTTAAGTTTAGGAAGGACTTTAAAGACGGAATTCGCACCAGAAGAATTGGGTCGGTTAGGAAAATTCTTAAAGATAGTTAATAAATTTTGTGTTTTGAATTTAGCAATTTAACAATATATAATGCATTTGATCGTGTTTAATAAGTAAAAAATTAGGTCGATTAGTTGAACTAGGTATTGGGGAAATTACGGCTTAGAGTCGCCCTTTTCTTGAAAATCGTTCAACTAAATTTAGTAAATCATCGGAAAAATGAAATAAATAAGTGAAAAGTTAAGATGAAGAATGAACTCGTTTAATGGTATAGTTTTATTAGTCTTTAAGGATAATATCTGTTTGAGTATTGAAGACCAAAAATATCATACGTATTGCCCAAAAATAACTAACACTTCAAGCAATAAATGTTCCTTTCTAAAATAATATGAGGTCTTAAACCATGACTGTGTAAGGAGAAGAAATTGTCAATTATAAAAAGTTAAATTCAAAATAATGTTTGTTAATGGTTTATTTTAAATAAGAAATAATGATTGTAAAATTATCAGAGCGATTAGGTCATTTAGGCCTCTCAAATGATTTAATTATATAACCTTTATTAGTTTTATAATGTAAGACCTATAACCAAGTGGGGGACAAGTCAGTTGAGGTTAACTTTTGAGAAAAATTACCGGGAGAAATCTGATTCGGCGACTTTAAGTTAAGAGAGGGCAAGTTTATGTTGTTAAATCGAAATAATTAGAGAAATGAGATAAATTGTGGACTTTAAAGTCCAAAAAATTGTCACTGGAACTCTACCTGTCGAGGAACTTCTGAATATGACTAGTATTCACTTTGATGTTCTTAAAGAGTAACTAGAATTTCAAAAGTCGATCAGTAGATTAAATTCAGTGAATTCGCGCTGCATACATTTGGTTAATTAAATTTAAAACATTATCAGAATAATTAAATTATTAATTAAGTTAGGCGTAGAAGGCTCTATCTAGTTCCAAATGCAGAAAAAATCATATTACAAAGAAATGTAACCTAGCTGAGACCCCAATTTTACAACTGAATAATTGATGATTTAAAGAGAATAAACTCCATTAAGTTATTTAAATGTAAAATAAGAAATATGCTATTTACCTATCCGAGGGATTTGATTTATGGATATATAGAGCCACGAAGTAGATAATTCTTATTCGAGTCCATACTCAAAGATAAGACTAACCTATCTCCTTCCCGAATCACTATTATGTATAATTTGTTATTTTTTTTATGTGATCTATTGTTTGTTTACCTATAATTTCATTCCTGGAATATGAATGGATGACTCACACTAATTAGATCTGAATTGTAGTCATTTCGCTTTCAAGGTTACTTTAGCGATATTTTCTGTTGTTTATTTACCTGTCTGTCAATAAACATTTTGAGGTTGATATTGATGAAAATATGTGTAATTGTATTTTTTTTCGTTTATTGAATTATGTAATGTGATTTTAAAATGATCGTCCTAAAATTTAAAAAGACTCAATATCTTGTATTTTATTTGAATTAATGAAGTATCGAGTGTTATTGTTGCATATTTTGTATCTTATAAATTAAAAATCTTGCCTGCAGCGTTGGTCTGAGCTGCTATAAGAGAACTTTAGAAAACAAGGACTAATCTGGTATATATTTTTTTAAGTATTGTGAGTACGAATTCCATTGGTAACGGTGTAGTCATTAAATTCAAATTTGACGATAACTCCGTCTTAATAGATCTCCATGTGTTTCCCGCTCGGCACAATAATATTGAGACATTAGAGTATACGTGTATATCAAAAACCATGACGAAGAAGACCCTTTTATAAATTTGATTTTCAAAATAATTCTCGTACTTAGAATAAAAATAGTGACCTTTATACTTTTTGCGACTAAAATAGCAGTTAAAAGAGCAAAAAGTGGATAATTTAAAATATGTGTGTTATCTTTGGCACGGCTGCGGTCTGGTTAATTACTCCAAAGGTCAACTTTCGCTTTTAACTGATAATTACTTGAGATGGTGGCGTTGAAAAACTACTTTTTTAATCAACGTGAAGTTACCATGGATACGGCCATTAACATTTATCCTAATGGCCCCCTAAAATACTTTTTTCGGCATTTCCGTCGACGACAGCGACGCGAACGGCTGCTAATTTATTTCCACGGACTCCTAATAGCGTGTATATGGGCTCTTTAAAGACACCTTCCCCAAATTAATTATCCAAGGACTTCGGAAAAAATTCAAGTCATTTTTATGAAAACAAAAAATGTTTCAGCGGTTCAGGATTAATGGATTGCCCTTTCATTTATGAATCATTTAAATGGACCTCTTATTAATGGCGGATATTACCATGGGGTGGCCGAAGCTCCAATGGAATTTTTACGGCAACCATTTCTTTAAAAAAAAGGGAAGTATTAAAGTTTCTTATGTAATTAGAAACTCTCTCAAGTTTAATTTTGTTGATTCCTCAGCTAGAAATTGTAATTATGACAGAACCTTATTGAAATGAGGTTTTGTACTGCCTCTTAAGCTCAAAGTTTCAAATCACTGTTTTCTTAAACAATTTAATACTTCTCTGTATTGTACGAAAATGAGTTTTGATGGTTTTACACGACAAAGATAGGATAAAGTTTAGTATGTCGCGATCTTTAACTGTTACTGATATATAAGGAACATGACGAGATTAGTAATCCATCTTTGTCTAATTCGGGCGCTAGACTTGAGCCCCATCTCGCGTCACATCCTGTTACCGCTTGTAATTAAATTGATATCTATTAACTTGCCGCAAACTTACTGAATGTAAATGAGTTTCTGTTCCTAACTGCGGAGGAGTTGGTGTCAAAGGTGGAAGCACAAACTCTTGGAATACGTGCCACTAATGAGAAGTAAATCGTGGAGAAATTCAGGAGGCCAAAGGCTTACAAATTATACTTGTTACGGTTTAGATGTAGGGCCATAGGCCTAGCCTAAATGCAAACTCTCTATTTTGGGGACTATTTGGAATGAGACGCATAATTGAGTTGCTTCTTTGACATAATCTTGTCCTTCCAATCAGAAATGGATACTTTGAACAAGAAATTAAGACTCTGGAATGAACTGGAAAGGTGCACCTTCTTTTGTAAATCATATAGTATAGAATTTCGAAAATCGAGGCGAATAACATTGCTTTGACGGTTAATGTAGCTAAATTGGATACTTTTCGGATTAATTTATTTTTATTATGTATACGCGCACCTCATTATTTTATGTTCTAGAATTTTATGTGGAAATTCGAAACTTGCCATAATCCGTAACTTGATAATTCGGTGTATAAAGATTGGCTTTGTTATATATAAAGTATTTCCTTCGTTATTTTTGTTTTATATATTTTGTGAAATTAAATACTAAGGTGATTAAAATATGATCAAGAAATAATAGAATTCCTTACCGGCGCAGTTTTAAAATGAGCCTTTATTACATTTAATTCATTTTCAGTTAATAGTTTACCGAAAATTTTATGACAAACAACTATATTTAATCAATGAACAACCAAAAAGGAAAATATGCATTGTTAAAAATTCAAATGAATTTCATAAAATTTCATTAATTTTTAATTTGCTAAAATTATTGGCAACTTCCTTAAGCCTAACAACCAACTTACGAGTTAATTTAAAGTTTTTGACAACACCAACTCAACTGAAACTAAATAACATTTTTGATTGGACAAAAATCACCCGTAACATAATTCGTCATAAAGAAGCTTAAAAAAAGTTACTTAGAAATAGCCGAACTCTTGAAATATTAACATAGAAATCTAACACAATGATCAACTTTTGGCCGGAAAATATCTCCTAAAATATTTTATCCCATCAATTTTAAACCGAAAAATATAAAAACCTCTATTCTGAACGTTTTAAAAATAGCAACAACATCAACCAATAACTTGTTAATTAAAAATAAGAAGTGGAAATTAATAGCAAATCAAACTATAAGTACATTATTCTTGTGCGAACGCCATTTTGTGAAATTTACACTAAAAAACTGTACCTTTTTTGTCTATGAAATGTAGAAACTTTAGAAATTTTATTTATATAATAAATTATTACTAAATTTGAATCATGGATTTTTTTAACACAATTTCATTTGAAAAGCCATCAAATTTCTACATGTGTATTTAGCAGCTTGTTTTGATATAACCAATACGAGCACTAATAAAAGCGGGTGTACCTCAAGCAAATGTTCTGGGCTCTATCCTTTATTTATAACACGCAGGATAGGAAATAAAATATATAGTATAGGCAGAAATCTAAAAAAGTTGGAGGATGCGAATAATAATATATGACCAGTTAACCAAGAGTTTTCGCATTAATGTGTTCCCTCCGTTAAAACCATTCTCTCGAACTCCGTTGTGATAGTGGTACTAATACGTTTCTATCGAATTGACTTGAGTAATGTTTCCAATTCAATATCTTTACTTCGAGATATTAGAGGAGAAATTGTAATGCATCCTCGTTGCTTCATAATGCGACATCTTATGCTCGCATGGATTGGTAATTGAAATATTATTTCTGGACCTGTATACTATTGATTTATTGTTATTTTAAATCGTTCTCTTGCGTTTAGAGAACCACTCTTTTGACCAACTTTATTTTCTTTCTAATTTGGTTAATCTTTTAAAACGGTCAGTTTGGGTAAAATGCTACTTAAATAGTGCTCTAACTTTCTTTCTTCATTATTTTTATCCCTGTACGACTTTCGTTGTTAACCACTTAGATGTCCTTATTTGCTTCTGTATATTACTGGATATTAAAAATTTCCTTTGAACTATCCCTACTAGTAATCTTTACAAACTCTCTTACCTTCCAGCAATTATCAACTAATGAAGATAGTGCAGTGAACTGTGGCTCTTAATATGGAAATGCGGATATATATTTGCGTTTTCCGGTTGCCCTTAGTGTTGGTTTAGTTCTGAAGTTGAACAAGCGTAGCAACGTAGCGATTGGTCAGCACAGTCAATCTAAACTAACCTCAAAGATCGCCGCAATGTACTCGAGTTGTGCGTATTTGCAGTCGCGTCACATACTCCGGCCCATTCGAGAATCGGCCATCGGAATTCGTCAACTTCCACTCAATGAAGCGTAATTGCTTAACAAACTTATAGAATCTATTGACGTAACGAAATTAGTAGCAAAGGCATGAATTAATGATAAAATTTAGGCGAATACGACAAAGCATCGGCCAATCCGCATTTGCTTAATGGTCAGCACAATTACCGACGGACTAATGTATTTAGTTTCGGATAACAGGAGATTCTCGATCAATTGACTTGTCCAACGTAAACGATAAACACCCTAATGTCCGACAATTATTTAGAATCGATACCGTTTTCGATAATCAACACAATTTACTTGCAATTTAAGAGCGTCTATACGAGATTTCATAATGAACCAAATGATAACTTATACAGGGAATTTTTAAATTACACTTGGATCCTTACATCTGTTTAATTCAATGCATTTAAAACAGAAAAATATTGTCGTGAAACACTTATAATTTATTAAACCACACAAAATCCCAACAACTAATTAAAATAAACATATTTCTATTTCATTTATTCATTAACTTATCCTTTTCTTAAAGCAATAATCTTCCTATGGTCTTCCAACTTTGATTGGTCAAGAGCCAAGAGCAAGATTCAGGGTATCACATTCAATTCATTCTATCGTCAACTATCAACAAATAAACATCTCAACATTCGACTTCAATACTTTACGGGTTTATTTAAACTACCTAAAAAAATTGTAACAATTGCAAATTATTAGTAATTAAAATTGTTAAAAAGCAATAATCAAACTGATTAAGATTGGCAAAGACAATTAAGAAATGTATTAAGTTAACATGAGAGTAAAGAGTAAACCTAACTCCAGTGTTTGTTCCACCGCCATTATCACAAAATGTATCATGCGCTCATCTTTAAAACTATAAATGTGAATTTATGGAACTTTCTTTCTTTGTTCGTTTATTAAACTAAAATTGAATAATCCTGGATTTTATTTACTACTTTTAAGAACTAAGAATTCTTTTAACAAAAATGCGATCTGAAACAGTCAACGAAAATTGGGAAACACACCTCCATTTTTGTTCAAATATTATATGACTTAATAAAGAAAATAAAGTTAAAAGTAAGATCTCATAATGCAGAGTATTAAAAGAAATATAGATAGTAGGATAATATATACAGATCTATAGCAAAGGCCAAGAAAACGTAGTACAAGAATGGAGAATAAATAAACATAAAACGAAAAACCATCATGGATTCTTCTTTCCACTACCTCCAGCTATTGGACTTTTTCACATCTTCCTGGGGAAGGTATTACCCTCTTATATAGAAATATAGGCTTTATGGATCTTTAGTAACTCCTTCATGAAGAAGAGACACTGAATGTCTATCTTAGTAGGAAAACGACTGTTGTCACAGATTCTTACACTAGCCCTTGCGAATGAGGACCAAGATGTCCAATTTAAATCTTCCAACTGTAAAAGCAAATTTTCCGGTCAACCAAAACCGTACTAGATTAACAAAAGAAGATTCTTTCCATTATTTAGAAGCTACAGCTTGTAGTAGTTAAGTAAAATTTATACATAACCGAATTATATTCGGATTAGTAATTGTATTGTTGAAAAATATATTTCAAAGCAGACCAGTTTGCATTTTTCTAATTTACATGCATCCATATACAAAAATAGAACACACGAATAGGACCGTAGAATAATTAAAATTATTCATCAGCATTCCGACATAGAATCAATATGAGAAATGCGGTACGCAGATAATGAGATGCCATTACGTATTTCACCGATGAAAGAATGCGAATAGATATCTCAAAATAAAACTTCAAAAATTGAAAATGTCGCATCAATTATTATTTTTTTATTCCCTCGTTGTCGATAATATTTCCTCCAATGAAACCCACGTTATTATTTATTTCCAGACATCGAATAAAACTCGCAAATCTCTCTCTGCCGATTTCTTTTAAAATCCGCCCGAGGTGATCCATTTTTTCAAACTGAGACCTCCGTCAAAGTGAAAAAACATCCTGCCCGTTGACTCCTCGCCTTGTCTACCGGTTTTTCCTGTTTTTCCCCGCCCCTGGGCACTCAAGGCAGGCTTGCCAATATGATGACGCAAACAAACGTTTACCCCGGGGATATCTATTCGTTGCGCCTCTAAATCGTTCCAATATATTTCTCCATTAAATTTATGCTTGTCAACTACAAGAACGACCACCGGATGGAACTCTGGCGCTAACAGCGGAAGTCATCTCGACTGTAAAATTTTTAGGTTAAAGGTTAAATAATTGGAGAGATTGTAATTAAACGTGACATCTTGTTCTTCTCCTAGAGTAGTAGTTCCAAAAAAATGGAGCGCTTGAAAGAAAACCAAAAATCTGCTTGAGGTAACCGAATACACTTAACATGTGCCACTAAATCCGAAAAGATAGAGCCAAATAAAACTAACGGAAATGAATCGGTTAAGTTAGAAAATTCAAGAATTCGAGAAACGTTAATAAAGATTACAGAACACACCAAAGGAAATTCAATTAGACTTTACTTCCAAGTGGATAAACAACAATGGATGCAGCATTTCAAATAAAAATATTCCACACTAAGAGTATATTTGTAGAAAAATATACAAGGTAAGAATATTTAAAAAAAACTTTCTATCGAATTGTAATAGAATAGATGATGGCGTCATTTGCATCCCTTCTGGGCAATTATAAGCGATTGTAAACTAAAGGGAGGCTATCGAGGTCTAAGAACAGGGATTACTTAGCCTTTTCTTGTGTCTACAAAGCAATTCACCCTACGCAGACCGAGGAAGGGAGAGCGAACCGACCGAATACAACTTTTAATCAGTGTTGTTCGCCTAAAAACTTTTCAAAAAGTTCCCGCAGACAATAAATTATTGTATTGGCAAATAATGAAGCTGAAGTTGTTTGATCGAATTGGCTTCATAAAAAAGTTTTGATGGACCTAATGGCAATATATTAGCTCTATCTCTAGATTTCCTCTTCCTGCTCTAAAATAATAACAGAAAAAGTTTTCTTTGCAGTAAGCAGCAGTGGATTTTTAAAGAAAATCATAATATTATTGAGCTTATCGGTTATTAAAGATTAGCTTAAGTTTATTGGCTTTTTTTCAGTTTTGAGACATTTTCTTCTTCCTCTGTTAGTGCCTGGTTCTAATATATTTACATTTCAAATACTGATAATGTCAACAAAAACACGGGAACGTCTAACTAGTACAGGACCGTATTATGCTCAAATAAAATACTCCAACAAAGTAAATCAATGACAATAACAATACGCGTGTTGCACAATAAAACTGACGTTTGTTCAACAAAAACCAAGCATAGCACAAAACTTTATACTGAAAAATATTTTCAATAACTACTTAGTCAAAATTATTAAAACGGAATGCAGCCAACTAGCCAAATATCAGCCTGGTAAAATATTTTACTATAACGAAGCTAGCATGTACTTAACACGCAACGTTATACATATATTTTAAATGTGAGTAGATATAAACGTATATTTTCATTTTAAGAGTTATTATAAGTTGTTCATCTATCTATCTTGGATAAGCTCTTTCGTATAAAACCAGGCAAAATAGAATAAAAAAAGTCAGATGTAGATCTCTCTAAAATAGAAGAAGGGTTGTCAATACTGAACTTGAGCTTCTACAGTGAATCAATTCTCTATGTAAATAATGGTCGGTTGCTTGAGTCTAATTTACGTGTTGGAACGATTTAAAAGTGTCTTTCGTGGGGAAGCAAATAATAATAAATCTCTAGTATTTATGAGAATAAAAGTTAAACAGGTTAATGTGGCTGTTCCATCCCATCTGTCCGCGGCCGAAACATACGCTGGATGCAAATAAATTAAAGCTCGTTCCAATTTCCTTTCCTTTCCCGAAAATTAAATCGAAAACCACCTAATTTGTATTAATTTGGTATTCAAAATGTTTTGAGCGTTCAGCAATCTGTAGCGAAAAACCGTCCATAAATCAGTGGGGCCGGAGTCGGAGCGTGTTTTTGAAACGGCCTGCATCACGCACGTACATGAACTGATACACCGAAGGGCAGAAACTAGTAAGTAGAGCAAACAATCCATAACTCATGGTGCTAATGATGCCAATGCCTTCACCATTCACTTCTGCACGAGATGAATTGGCGAGGGACGCAAAAATTAATGACACTTTTGATATCTGCTGCTCCTCACGACGCAGCGTCGTCCCTGCAGAAGTGACTTTTTACCAGTTCAAGTGGTGTTGCAGCATTTCTAAAAATAACACGATATGATATCATAGTAAATATAAGCATAAAAATTGAATTGAAATTAACATCGATAGTAATGGCATTACAGATGCTTCTGTAAGAGAACCATATAATATTATTGGCCATCTAATTATGTGAATTTATCATTAACATATAATTTGATGTGTTCCATAATATTTCTTCAGTTGTAAGCTTCTAGGGCTAATTATAATAGGAACATAGAGTAAAACCAACCAAAATATTCAGGAAATTCTGAAATCTAAGAGTTACTTAATCAAAAAATAGCGATTTTTTCTTTAATTTGTCGCCCGCACATTTATTCCTCCTAGAATATTCGTTCTCCTCTATTATGATAACTTTCAATAAACCCACTAAAATGCGTTGACGTTTCGATATTATGGAGATTTTTTTCTGTAGTTTTGTGATGGTACGAATCGTTAAAAACCGGCACTATTTAAATTTCGCAAGTGTTCCTAAATTATCACTCAATTACTCTCACTTATATATCCACTTTGGAACTTAAGTCATTAAGTTATTATCGCCTTTATTATAAAATGTCACGAAATGCAATCAAAAACCAACGTTGATTGGATTTTATAACAACTTTCAGCACTATAAGTGATTTAAATGATGATAATGGGCTTTAAAATTTACAGCGAATCAATAAATTTCAATTGTTTAGAAAGTAATGAGTAGTGTTTGTTTTGTTTCGATCTGGCAGTTTAGTTTTAGTAATGGGTGACAATAATTTCAATATTTTGCAACACTTTAATTTTTAGATACGTCGATCTATTTCCCGTTAATTGAAAAAATAGGTAAAAAATGTTTTAAAGCATAAAATTGGTGAAAAATAAAACAAAAATGCTTTGTATTTGTTCGTTTGAACTTATTATTAGGGCAATATAGAGTTGAAACGGTTTCGATAACATTTTGCCATAGTTGAAACAGTGAGCAAACTTTTTTTAACTGTTTGAAATATCGAATATTGCGGAAAATAAGATTGCGAGGAATTTTAGCATTTTTCGTGCCGTATAAGACGTCAAACTCGTAACTAAAACAAACAAGCCCTTAAAACTTCTAAAACATTTGACGAAAAGGGAAACTCATTGGAATTTTGATACAAACTTTCATCCTTTATCCCATCTACGAAAAGAATTCAATACGTCTATGCCGGGGCAGGCCTATACGGTCTGAGTAATCCACGTAGGGTTCAAGTTTTCAAGTGTTTAAGTTGGCCGGACTGATACCGCCGAACTAGAACAACTTTCAATTGCTGAAGCATTTTTCCTTGCCGTAAACAGAAAACTTGCAGGAATTTAGCAGGAATTCCAAGTCTTCTCGTTATTAGTTTCGAATACATTAGGTACACCTTTTCTATTTTATAAAAAAATTATATTTCGTTCTGTTAAATAGACTACTACTTAATTCAAATTATACAAAAATATAAAAATGAATTAGAGAAGTAACACTCATTTTTCATCCAGGTCTTTTTATCTATGCTCAATAATTTAAGTTGCCAGTTACGTATGCAGAATTCTGCTCTTCAGCGACACTAAACGTGGGGCAATTTAAATTTGCATTATATAAGGACACAATCTCGTGAATCTCATATTCAAAAATGCATTGATTGTCGCATAAGCTAGAAAAATAATTGGACGCAAGCCGACTCTTCGCGCTTCCATTGGATATTCCTGGGAAGTCGAGTGGCTGTCGAAGTTTTCTAGCCGAGGCCATATGCAACGTCACGCGCCGACTAACTCGAGGGTTCTTCTTCTTTTTGTTCGTGAAAAAAGGCTCAGTTGTCCACAATACCATGTCATGCATTGTTTCTGTTGTAGTTTCGCTGTAACACACAAGTAGGGCACTTCACAAAACACCGGGACTACACGACTGTGATTTTAATTATGTTTTTCTCTATATCCCTATAAGATGTGTCTGTTAATTAACCTTGGCCAAGTGATGCACGAGGACTTCTTAAGTCCACTCCTAGAAATTCTAACGGAACTTATATCACATTTGTTAAAATTTTAGAAAATATGTGAATATGTCCCATGTATTCAGTCAACAAATATGATAAGATTCTAAAATATAAAACAAGTTATCACACAATTGATTTTTACCTAAATTATAACAAACTTCATTGTCCAGATATATAAAATTAAAAGAAAATCGGAGTAGCTCAAGGTACCGTTCTTAAACCACTTCTATTTTTAATTCTATATTAAATTCCTTGTTGAAATCTAGAATTAGATGCAACATAATATGTTTTTGCAGAAATAACTGAAAATGGAACATTTACTTCATTAAGAATAACACATTTAAACTTTGTAATACAAGAATGAACTGACATCCATTATGTGACACTAACAGTTGACAAAAATCTTAAGTAGACAAAACTTATTTTTAATTTAAGTACCCAGATTAGAAAGTTACTTAATGATATACAGCCTTTGTAGAATCTATTCTTCAATCTGGTATAATTGTATGGCGTAGTTAATTCAACACAGCATTACATCTTAGGATTTACGTATATATTTATTTTATTTGTTTCAAATTCATAACTTATTTTGTTACTTAAAATTTAAATTTCTTTTTTTACTACTAACACTAACACCAATTCTATTACAATTGGTTCCACCGACATGGGATTTCTAGAATTCCTATTATTAATTAAATTTCAATTTACACAGTACACTTTTGCAAAATAAAGATAACTCAACAAAAATATTAATTTGAAATAAATAGCAATATAGGGCTTTTGACTTATTTGTAGAAACAAAAGTTTTCATTAGGATTCGCAATATCGCCTTGTTTTTCTTTTGCTTTGCTGTACCGGACGATTTGTTAATTTACATACTGTATGACTACCTCATACACGGTTCAGTAATAAGTGAGCCAATTTACATAATGCTGAATATCTGAGCTGTAATGATGTTGTCGAAAGCAAATTTCTATGTACATAAGTAATAAATTTATGTGGACAACTGCATATGAGATTATTTTGCAAGGACATTCTATGTCTGTTTAATAATTTTACACAATCTATGCAACACCAATTGAAAAATGTAATTACTTTTCGAAATTAAATAAATACTTAAGGCTTGGTTTTTCTACTTATTTATAAGTAACATCAATTTTATGTTTGTCATTAATTCTCATTATTTTCTTCATAATTCTGTTGTGCGAATCCCTTCACTATTTTCCTTAGTTTCCCATTCATCTCTTCTTTCACTGTCTTCATTTCATTATCCATTAATTTCCTTCATTTCTTCTATTCTTTTTTACTTTCATTTGTTTATGTTTTCTTTCTATTGTTGTATATTTTTTGATTTCTTGCCTTAATATCTTTTTACTTTCAGTATGTTATCCATATCTTCTCTCATGTGCTCTTGTCCTTTTTCATAACTTTAATAAAATAAAAGGTGTGATTAATGTCTTCATGTTTATCCTCTTTTTGATCATCCACACATTTATTACTGTATCCTCAATATTAGTTTCTACCACTTCCAGATCCTCAGTATTTTGTTGATCTTTTTAAGATTCAGTTTTCATGTATTTTTTTAAATATTGTAGGTACATTTTTTTTTTCTTCTTTTATCATCCAGTTTTTTTTGCCAGGTCAAATATTTTGATGCTTTTCTAATATTGTTTTAGCTAATAGCAACGCCATCAACATCCACCTTCACTTGGGAAGGTTGTACGAAGAACTAAAATTTTATACAAGCTTTAAATGTGGAAAAAATTGTGATCTAATAATTTATGTTTAGTCGGTTGCTTTTTTCTGGTGCTTAATCCGAAGCGGTGCACATTGCTCGTACATCCTGTGGGAACGAAATCTATTTTTATTGGTAAAGAGATTTAATGGTTCGGTATCGGCGAGCAGCAGACGCGATTTCGGCCCATAATGGGCCCGCAAGAGCCCTTATTTATGCCGGCGGTCCCTCTTAATTTACTTATTACCGTAGTACATTGTACAGTTTCTATACCAGAAGCTCCTTAATTGATAAATTCTCGAACGAACCGCCGGGTTTTAACAGCACTTTTAATTGATATTTTAATCTTTTACTTTTATAGTTGCTACCGCTTAAATTTATGACACGGTATGAGAAGGGGTTTTAAACTTATTCGAGATCCTTTGTGTAGAGGTTTCGTTGTCGGTTTTAGAGTTACGAACAAAGTCAAAAAACCGGTAAAGTTGTAGTGTAATTAATAATGATATTCTCCAATTTGTCGTTATCTCTTACCTCAAATATCTCTAGTAAAGAAAAGAAAATATTTGTAAATTAAATTTAATTAATGGAGTCCCTCTGTTACTTAAATGTAAGTTGTAAATAAAAATCTGTCCATAGTAAAACTGGAATGTAAATTAGTGTAAATATTTGTAGTAAAACGACTCAGTTTACCATTTATTTTTTGAATTACTGGAGATGAATGTTTTAATAAAAGGAGTTCTAAATGGTTTTTTTTTTCGATAAACGTGCAGTTTCAATGGCATTTTTTGAAAAAACAAGTAAAATTAAAAAAAGGTTTTATAGAAAAAATACTAGAATATAATGAATTGAAACACAAACCTTATTTCGACCTGGTGAGTCTGATGTTGCCCCCAATTTCTAATGCATTCACTCATTTTATAAAAAGATATTACTTAAAAAAACTAATTTCAAAATTAATTCAGCAGGACGTCCAATAATTATCTCTTATATATTTTCGAGAAATTTCTCATTATCTTGTTCAATTATTTGTACATTTTTCTTTTTAAAGAACCGGATGGAGCGAAGAAAAATTACCAGTCGATGAAAACAATTTAACCAAGATCGAAAGTCCCGATGAGTATTTCAGATTGAAAATCTATTTAATTATCCAGTTCCAAGACAAAAGAGGGTTTTTAATATAAATCGAAGCGTCATTAACAGTTAATAGTCGTCGGTAAAAAAGACAATTTGTTTGTCTAACTTGAATCGGGGAATATAGTGTGTGCTCCTTTAATCGGAAACTTCAAAGGTAACCTATAGCGAAATCACAAAAGAATTGTTCTTTATTGTGACATTTTGCTAGGCAAAAATGAAGGAATCTGAAGCATCTGATCTAATTTTTGAGAAATGCTTTTCAATAGAGAAAATTGTTTCTAAAGTCTAATGGTTTTAGAGTCGAGTAAGATCGTAAAATAAGAAAGGAATTTTTAAATTAAAGTTGTTTTATTTCCAGGGGCGAAGATCGTTAAAATAATAATAAAAAGTAATTAGGGGATCCCAATAAATGTTTTATCCCTTATTTATCGGGTGTATAAAGCACCTTGCGCAAATCCTGGCCGCCTCGCGGTGCTCCAAATGTGCTAAGATTTTATAAAAACCGCCTAAAGGGGTCTTGTCGGGATGATCCTCTATCGGTTTTGCCTTTTTCCTGCCTTTCTCTTTCAGATTTTTATGTGTTGCGTGCGTGTGCGTCTCGCAGAACCCATAAAGAGGAAACTAATAAAAAGTGAATTGTCTTTTGATATTTTCCAACGAATATGAATTTTCCGCGCGTTATTATTTTTTGTGAGTGATTTATTCTTCAATGTGATTCCTTATGCTTTTATGAGGTCTTGACGTTTTGTGACAGCCCTAAACTTGCAAAAACCATGCTCGAGAATTTCTTGGTTATGCTTAAAGATATAACATATGTTAAGACGCTTTTATGACTCGCTGTTTATTGAATTGTTTCGCAGAGCACGTCTCTCAAATTTCCCTTTCCGTGCCTCGATTTATTAAGTTCAAGCTGCAATAAAAATAAAATGAAACAAAGATATTTCACTTCTTTTACAAATACACGCATTTCGTTATAATTTTCCTTTTAAAAACTAGGAAAAATAAACCATTTGCCAATATTTTTACAAAATTAGGTCGAATATGATATTTCTTATTAATTTTGTTCCTAAAAAGTAGAAAAGATAATAAAAAGGAGTTCGAATGTACCATTTCCCAAGCTTTTCAAAAAATTACTTCAAACGTAACCTATCTATATCATTTTCTTTTTAAATCTAAAAAAATAATAGAAAGTATACAGACAATTCCACTTCCCTAAACTTTCAAAAAATTATTTCTTTATAACTAAAAAATAATAAAAATTGGTTTAAATGTCTCATTTACAAAAATTTTTAAATAGTTAAAATGTAACATTTTTTTAAAAAAATCCAAACATAATTAAAAGTAGTGCGAATATAAAATTTGCCAAAATTTTCAAAAAAGTAGGTCAAATGTCAACTATCTTTATAACTTTTTCTTAAAATCCAGAAAAAATCCAAAACTTTCAAAAAATTAGACCAAATGTGACATTTCTTTATAATTTTCTTTTTTTTACAAACTAGAAAATAAAAGGAGTTCGAATTTCCACAAAAATTTCCAAAACAATATTTAAAATGTATCATTTCTTTATACTTTTTTTTGAAAATCTAAAAAGGATAATAGAAAATAGTTCGATATTTTTAAATAACTTTCCTGCAAAAAGATAGAAAATATAATAAAAAGGAGATCGAATGAACCATTTCCCAAGCTTATCAAAAAAGTAGTTCAAATGTGATATTTCTTTATAATTTTCATTTAACAGCAAGAATAAAAAATAAAAATATAATACTAATAGTTAAGGTGACTTAATTCTTTTCCATCAGATAATGGGAAAAATATATTTTAAATAAAATACAAATACAATGACTTTTAAAAGTACGCTTGTTATTCATGTTACTACACTCTTTTAAACATTATTCTACTCATTTAGGCGCTCAAATATGTCTTTGATTCAATTTGGAAATAAGTTTTTTAAAAATAAGGGCTTCTATGTATGTACAAATAATACGTCGTTGTTTAATATGGATTTTCGTCGAGAAAAATACGCCTTCGATATATTTTTCATGGAATCCGTTTACCAATTCCGACGTGCTCCGCATCAAAATTCTCGAATTACGCCTTTTAAAATGTTTAGCGAACTAAACACAGATTTATTTAAGAGCTTTACTTAAAATTAATTTTTAATAAACTTGGAATAATTATCCGGAAATGTTGGTTCAAGGTATGAGTTCTAAGTCCAGCGGCGTCCTGGCCAAATAAATACAAGGTAATTACGTCAATTTCCTGCAAGTGTAAGGCAAAGATATAAAAAAGATTTTGAGAATCTTGTGGAAATCTTGTAATAAAGAAAAAATCAAGTAAGGAGTCATAAAAACATTTTTTTTATATTAAAATTTTTGTAAAAATCATTATATTTATTTTGAATTTATTCTTTAATAATTTGTACCCTTCTTCACTATTTACTTATTTATTTTATTCTATTTTACTATATATTGCAAAGCACAATTATTTTTTTCTTGGGGTGTTTCTGCATAATTTTTAATTATGAACAAATTTAAAGTCCGCCTATGTTGGCCGCATTTGTGGATGTTGATGTTTTTGTTCTGTACTTTTCGCTGTTTTTGGACTTTTTGCACCGTTCACAAGCAACGTTTAAAATTAATTACTTACCGGTCCAAATTGTTCGAAGTAACTTTTCACGTCTTCTAGTGTTGTTGGTGCAGATAAACCGCCGACGAATATTTTTTTCGTCCTGGTTACCATCTGTAAAAAAGATCAATTATTAAACGAATGAGAGATTCAGAGACATTATTGTTAATACAAATCAAAAACATTTGTTACAAAAAATAAATAATAACAATTTAATACCAATAAATTTGCGAATTTACCTCAAATCTGATGAAATTTAAGAAAATATATAAATTTTTGCCTGTTTTGAATTAAAAAATATTAGGATCCTAAATTACAGATTTACAAAAATGATAAAAGATTATTTTTCAAAAAACCGAATATTTTCCGAAAGAACTTTAAATTCAAACAATTTTTAATTAATAAATTTTTGACGTATGGTATATTTTCAGTAATTAGTATTTCATTAAAATTGTAGTCAAACATCATATGAAGATATTAACTTAAAATTGAATTGTGTTGGAAATTAAATTTTTGAAATACATTTTTTGTTGAACAGGGTAAAATAACTGTTTTTTTGTACAGGGAGAAGGTTAAATTTATTATAAAATATAGCAGATTTTATATAAATTAATAAGAATTATAAAAAAATTATCGAATATGTGTGTATAAACACTAATTTAAAATATAAATAATTACAGATTAAGGAAGAAAGTACAACGATGTCAGAATTTGACAATTCCGTTTTTGACGTCATAAAGTTCACATCGCTAAATTGTTTAAAGATAAAGTTTTAATATTGTTAATACATATGTGAATAAAAACCTCAAATTCTTATAAAAATGTGAAACAAAAATGTTCGTGTTTATTTTTGGATTTTGTTTAATTGGAACAACAAAATTTGAATAATTTTTTCATTTAAAATGACAGAATAAAACAATATAGGTCTTATGTGAATCCATTTCTGAAAAAGATTTGCCACTAACTATTTACCTGATTTATTTTTGTAAGCATTTATAATCATCCAAGAAGAGAATTGGTTTTAAATCTCCTAAATAAATGAAAGTTGGTTTATCGAACTGGTAATTATTTAGTAACTGTTTCTCATGACAACTGTATCAAATTTAAATTTAATTACGTGAAATTTAAATTTCATATTGGTTTGTTATTATCTTTGGAATTAAACTCTGTAATTAGGTAAACTTAAGGTAAAGTAAATTCAAGTTAATTTAATAACCCGGAACACACCATGAAATTGAAACATATATTTATTTATTTGTTATTTTTTTTTCAAGAGATTTTTCTTCGCTCAAATTGTTATCCCATCAATAATTCTCCAAACTGAGGATTATGGTTAGTTATGTACAGACCGAAAACTTTTTAATAAACCGAAAGCCACAAAAATCTGTAAGAGCAAAAATAGCGCTAAAAAGTTCAGTTTAGAAAGCTAGACCAATTCGGGAATCAGTTACAGTTTACAATCAGTCTGGAAAGGTACCTCTTCCCGATCAAGTGTCTTGTAAGTTATAATTTGCTAGTACATTTTTGAATTAGTTAATAAGAGTTGAAACGGTTTATTAAAGAACTCGGTGAGACTTAATAATTTATTCAAATCATTAATTTAACTCGTTGTATTGTAAATTAACTCGTTGTTCTTCGTTTAATTTCTATTTGTAATTTTCACCATCACGTTTATTTAGTTTCTTTGTGATTTGAGTGACCTATAACTATAACTGCATACTGGGCGTTTCCCATAATCGAAGCACCACCGTTAAAGGAATAAAAATGCCAATTTTCCTTATTAATACACTATAGCTATCGACTAATTAATCCAACCTATTTCGTTAACAAATCTATTGTAAGAACCACGTTTTTGCTTCCGCTCGGCAAAAACATTACAATATCACGACTGGTGTCGTACATATATTATAATTTAGCACCCACTCATGTATATTACATTATAATTATTTCCAAAAACAATACCAAAGACAATTAATTATTTTTTCTTCTATGCCACGTATTTCCAGAAACAACATAATTCCGCGTAACCCCTCTAATTCGATTATTGTTGTTCCCGCGCTAAGATATCGCGGACTGGAAACCCAGAAGAGATATCTTACACGAGTAAACCGATAAAAGGGACGGGTGCCATCTAATTGAATACTTAATATCAGTAGCGGGGCTTTGTTGTGACTAAGCACAGATAAGCCATTCCGTAATATTTGGATGGTATTGAGTGCATCCAGTTGTGGAGATAACAAACGACAACCCCACGAACGCGGAACACTTACCAGGGATATTTGACAGATATGCATAAAAGAGAACTGATTAGTATTCATGATGGGGGTGTGTACGAGGATAGAGGAATATATTTCGGCGGGATTAGGAAGGATGGCCACTTTTGAAACGATAATAACGGAATTAATGATTGGTTATTTTTCCATAATTAACGTAAATATGGAATACCTCAAGGTAGCGTTATTGGATCGGAAAATTGGGACTAATGCATCGAAATGTTTACTGTTTATATATGTAAATATTTCTCAGTTTTTTTTAATGATTATATCTATCTTTAGTTTTTCATAAATCCTACAACAATTGTGTGAAAAAATCTTAATAATATCTTCAGGGGGTTTTAATCCACCGCATAATCTGGTTAATCGAAATTAAAGAGGCTGAGTGAAATAATAAGAATGTAATTAGCTATGAACAAAAACAACTCTTACAAAATATTAGGGCAATATCTTTAAGAATCTAGCACATTAAATCGCAGGGGTAGGCCCCATCAACTTCTCAATCACGTCCCAAATGTTTATTAATTTTGATGACTCTAATAAAATGTTTATTTATTATCCGATCGCAACTTGCCCCAAAACTTTATATGTTATAATTGTTATGTTACTAATTTCAATTTGACCATTAATTTTTATTGTAAATAATATTTTAGAAATATTTTAAATTAAAAAAGGATAAATTAAGAAATTTATATAATCATAATACTAATTTAATTATAACTAATAGTTAATTTAATGTGGTAACAATTTTTACTAAAAAATCGAAGTTATTTAAAAAATAATTTCTTATAAAATACTTAAATAGATAATTTATTTCAAATTTACTCTTAAATATGATAGTTCATTTTCTGTTAATGATGATTCTGTCAAATTTAATTGCGGTAATATAAAATTTTGAATTATTTTGTTGTTATTGGTTTTTTTAACCAGTCCTTAATAATCAGAACAAAGTATTTATGTAAAACCGTTTTATATTGATTTAGTACCTTGAATTTACTTTGAGATTTATTTAAATTTTATTTATTTATAATTTTTTTTTCGCTTCATTTTAATAAATTTTATTTAATTTTGTCACTTAATTTAAATTCCAATTTCTCTTAATAATTTAAATATTAATTTTAATTTTAATTTTGTGGCTTTTCACTACAAACCAGTTCTATTAAAATATATTATTGAGTTAACATCACATTTCCGTTCTTTTTTAGTCAATACAAACATTAATATATTTTTGAAATTGCATGTTACTTCTTTGTTCGACGTTTTTCGAATTGTGTATCCCTCGCCGATTTAATCCAAATTTGTCCTCCTTTATTTTGAATCTACTCCCGCATCCTTCGAGAAGAGTCCCTTGCATTTATATTTGAATTTTAATATCCCAAGGAAATGAGATCCTAATTAAGCGAAAATCAGAATACGAGATAAGTTCCCTCTAACTCGATCGGATTCAGATACGAACGAATTTCAATCCTCCGTACCGGAATCTCTATCTGAATCCCGGTTTTGGTTCCCGGAATCGGAGGAAGACGCACGGGAAATTATAGATTAGGTAATATATTGCTTTCAGTAACGTTTGAAAATTACCTGTGCACAATTTTCAACAATATATGTATCTACGTTGGTTTCAAAAGTCTTCCTAGGATTAAAAGGAAATATTCTAAATCTGGAATATTTAGTTATACTTATTCCAAAAGAATTATTTAGGTAAATTTAGTTTTTAACTGTGAAAGCTTTGAGGTTCTGCAATTAAAATGAAAATTGAAATAAAGATTAGTATTTAAATTTATTAAAGGAAAAAAAATATTTAAATTGAATGCCAATTCAACTGATAATAAAACAAACAAAATTTTAAATAATTAAATAAGCGTATTGAATTTTTAACAAAAATACTTTTATCTGATTACAGAGAGCGAATCAAAAATTAATAACTAAGCAATTTGAAACTTAAATTTTTCACAATCAGATTAAATCTGCCATTAAATATTTATCTGATACATAAACTAACTCTCATGTATTTACGAAAATTTAAAACCAATTATTTATTGATATTTGTCTATTTCTGAATTGAATTTATCTTTTCTGGAAAATCCCCATTTTGCTGTTGAAAAAACGGAAATCATCAAATAAAATCCAAAACTAAACAAAAAAGTTTTAAATCATTTTCACTTTTTTTATGAAAATTTGAGGTTCTGTTTCTCATATGCAGTTAATTAATAAATGATTATTATTATATTATTTTTTTTTACCCACCTTGTTGGTGTAAATATTTGCTCATTTAACAACTGAACAAATTGACTAAACATTAGAAAATTATTATTCACAATAAAATACATGTGTCTTCCACAAGGGATTTTTTTATGTACATTTCCTTGCTCAAACAATTAAAGAAAAAGTAGGAACGCTAGAAAACTTGAATAATCCAATGTAAACACTGGCTTCTTCTTTTCATAACACTGTTCAAATAGAGCTAAGCCTGTTATCCTAATAAGGACACGCAATTCGAATATTCCTAGCTCCGGAAAAAAACGTTTTATCCAGAGACCAAAAGTTTATTGTATATTATAATAATAATAATAGTTATAATCTCCAAATTATTTATCATGCAGCTCAAAAAATATGGCTGGTTGTTATATTTTTTTGATCAAGATGAACTACATATATTTCTCACTAGTTTTTTAGGAAATAAAAGATTCATTACACTAATAAAATTGAAAAATTTCCAAACATCACAGTTAAAAAAAGTTCCATAAATAGATAATTCAATTGTCGGTTTAACTACATCTTTTTAATGTAAATCTATCACATAAATTTCAGAAAATGGAGTTAGCACCCGAAAAATTCACTTATAGTTTGATTTGTGATTAGTTTCAACTTTAAGAACTTATTATTTTTATGAACTCCTTATTTCTAATTACCAAGTTATTTTTTGATGGTTGTTATTTTAAAATGTTGAAAACAAATATTTTTATGCATTTCTGTTCAAAACTAATGAGAGTGTGTTTTAGAATTAATGCTTTTTAAAAAAGAAATAGTTTAATAGAAATGTGAACTAAACAAAATATCAATTTAGTCATTAGAACTAGTAATGCTGTCCATACTTTAATTACTAAATATATTTATGATCGGTATGTAAAAGTGTGGTTATTTTTTCCGGAACAATGTTTCTATTAGGAAAAATTGAAAAGCAATGTAGTACACGCTTCATTCTAAATATTTCAACATTAGACCGATGGATAAAATCTGGGAATTCGATTGTCTTATGTTTTATTGAAGCTAAGTGCCTATAAATATAGATATATCCTTAATTTTGGTGTACCTATATAGACATGAAAGCATTTTCGTTGGTAAAAAGTCTCCTGTAGACATGCAAACATTAATATTTGAAATTTTTGGTACGGGTTAATGGAATAACACATACAGGTGATTATCTTTGATGCGGTCATTTCTTTTGTACTAATATTCATAGCTACACATAAAATCATGTAATTTTCATTAATATAACAAACATTCACGTTATAATTATAACTGTTTATGGAAAATACTAACATGAAACATTCGTTTGATATTCCTTCCAATTCTATTTCATCTTTGAACATATTTTTTTTAATTAAACGCCAATTTTAATTGAATTTTCAGTTTAATTTCATTCAGTTCAACTATTTCGTGCCTGTTAATTATGTGCCATTTTGTATGATATTTTTCTAAAACTGAACGAATTTTAATAAACACAGAGAGCGAAAATAACTAATGAATGTACTAATGAAACTTAAGTAGAGCATTAAAGTTCTAGTGATTTTTTCCAAATGCTGTAAGCCACTCAATATTTTTTGCTGGAAAATATAAATTATGTTTTCACATAGTGGAAATAGTAAATGAAGTTTATAGGAAAGGAAATATATTTTGAAAATATTGATTCGTCTTTTTTTTGTTTAAAACTGATTTTTTTTAATAAATTTTATAAAGACATCCTATATTTAGTGAATATCAGTTTTTCTTTAAGTTTCCCTAATAAAGTTTTCAAAATTGCGTGTTCTCTTGAAAACAGATAATTACAACTTATATATTTTTACATATTTGTCTACGTAAAGTAAAAAAATATATTTCTATTTACTGCTAGCAAACATATTGTAAATTGCATCTCGAATTGTACTTGTATCAAGTATTTCTGCTTCGTAACTCTTTTAAGTATAAGAACGCTTTTAGGGAGACGACTTTAAACACTTAAATAAAAACGCGGTAAACCGATATTTCAAAACATTGTTTAAAATTGACAAGGCTGTGCTAAAACTGACATTATGTGAACACTACTACCAACTAATAATATCCTTATATAATGTTAGTATACGGGTAATTACATTTAATTATGGTATTTTTTCATTAGTACTGCAAAAATAATACTAACAAATATATATTTTCATGATTTTTTTCATTATTTATGATTTTATTATTTCTAGGGTTGGCAGTCCTGATTTCTACTTGGTACGTTATGAAGTTATGAATGGGATTTGTTTCGTAAAGATTATATATATATATATATATATATATTAAAATCGTCTTGCAAAAATTTTCAAATTATGGCGGCAAACTATTTGGCGCGACCACCAAAATTTTAAAAAGTTTTGTTGGCAAAGGCTTTTTGCAATTAGTGCTGAAAACAGACCTAAACACATTTTTAAAAACGAATTTCCTTCTAATTAGTCTGAACAAACATTTCAATCTTTTAATCTGATTATTTTCGCAACTTCATTTTGGAGAAGTGAAAACTTTTTAACTCGATATCGTTGATAAAATTAAACGTAATTTCCTGCTAGTATCACGAGATACAATTCCGCGGCCAAGGATTTTTAAGGCGTAAATAAATAATTATAATTTAATTTGCCACTTCAAATAATTTCAACAATAAATTGCGGCGTTAGTAATTAAATCAAATTCTTCCTATAGAAAATCATAATTAATAAACCGAAGTAACCAGAGAAACCAAAATAAATAAGTAAGAAAATATCCGTTTTTTAGTAAATAGAATAGAAGTTCTCTGCAGTTATTCTTATCTTTAATAGGGCAAAATAACTGTATTGAATAAACAAGTCTGTTCCGTTTTGTTTGGAAGATATTTTGGCAATTTTCTTTTCAGGACTCGCTCGAGACAACTTCTTATGTGGAAAAAACACGCACTGTAGATAAATGTCCTGATGTCACTATGCATTGATCAATATTTTCTTTTATTCGTCGCTATGGCAACCAGCACCTTTGCCAGCTTCAGGAAACTCGACTTTAAATTCAGTCACAAGAATTCTTCAGTTTAATCCCTAGTTTTAGTTCAAAATACTTTTATTATGTTCATGAAAATACTTATTTATTGAGTGAAAATATAGAGAAAACAATAAAAGAAAAGTGATGGTATTCGGTACAAGAAATGCACATTTCAATAAATCAGAGAAGGTGGGCAGGCAACGTACAATGAGAGGCAATTAAAAATTTATTAGGGTTGAAGTCGAAAAATACGTTCCTCCGCCGTTTTATCCGCGTCGATCAAACAAAGTTCAAGTTTACACTGACTTTGCATTTCCATGGAATATTCGCCTAGTGCTTTGCCAACCCTCTGCTCCTATAATCTCAATTGCCAGTAGAAGCGATATACACAAAATAAAAATCAACCTCAGGTTACCTCCTCTAAGGACAAATTTAATCAACAATTACCAACAAAAAACTCATTAACATTAATTATCTACAAAATCTGAAGAAAGTTTCTAATAATTACAGAATATTAAAAAACGGTGACGTTGGTCACAACGAAACGCCTACATTTTGAAAAACGAATATACAAAACCTTTTCTTAATTACAAATAATATTAATAAATGATGAACAAATGTAATGTAATTAAACAAAAGCCGGAAATAAATTAGTGATTGATTATCCTGTGATATCGCTTAGCCTATTTGGAAGAATGGGTAATGATGACTCTGCGAAAAGTCGTAATAGAAGGATGATATACCCGTGGTTCTAAGGGTTTATTTTCAATCGATTACGTATATGGATGGATTCGATGTAATTTATTTTCTTGTTACACTTTTCAAGAAAATGAAATTTTTATGGGATTGATCCGATAGAGAGTTTCTTTGTGTGTTCGCATAAAAATATCTCATTTAGATATATACATCTAATGGAAATCGTTTTGTCCATCAGATATAACAAATAAGTCTTTATGAAAATAGCTAACAAAATTTTTGAATTGACTGAAGGAGCATTTTGGCAAGTTGATTAAATATTTCAATTTAGTTCATTCATAAAGGAATTTTCAAGCTTGTAGTGATGTTCAAAATCGAAGACAACAAAAGAGATGATTCGAAATAAGTCTCCAGGCCAGGAAAACTATTAAGATTATTTTTCTTGATTAAGAAACTGAAGAGGTTAAATCCTGCAGTTCCATAGAATATTTTTATAGTCTGTTACCATTCTTCTTCATACATAAACATGTGGCTTCTTTCCATAATTAATTTTTCACCTCTATTTTATCATTCTCATTAGGTTCATACAATATTATGTTTAGTTTTTCCACTGTTCCGATTTCAAATTGTCTTAACAATAATCTTTTATTTACACATTGCCATTTTATCAGTTTCTTTTGTTATATTTTTATTTGCAATAAATCCAGTCTTACACTTGCCTCGGTCGCTCTTTTCAACTCCACTGTTTATCATAATATATCCAGTCTTTATTTCGGACATACATTTTCTTTTCTTTTTTGTTTCTGTGATTGCTAAGATATTACTTCCAAACAGCCATTATCCATCTTTAACCTTCTCATTTATTCTAGTAATTATTTTCTTATTCCTGTCTTAGTTCGTCACCGTTGTCGTTACATTAATTTTATCCTATTTACATTTTTGCTTATTTCGATCGTTTCTTGTGTTTGATTTTAACAATTCGTTTTTCTCTGTACTCCAATTCCAAACGTCTTCATTAATAATTATCTTTTGATATCCAATTTTTATTAGATTTCCTTTTTCTCGTTCCACTTTAATTCTATTCCTGATTATATTCTCAATATCTCTTTCTTTCTTAGTTCTATCTAGATAGAAGAAAGATGGGAAGCATTTAGAAATATTGAATTAATTGTTTGAACCTATACTTTGTGGAAAATATCCATAATAAATATCAAAACGTAGTTATCTGAAAATGCCATTGCCGTTGGTGAAACCTTTAAAAAGTTTTGTAATAAGGTGGAAATTCAGATAAGTACAATTTATCTTTTCATATATATTTACAAATATAATTCAGAAAAAAACTAATAACAGTTGTGGAATACGAAAATATATATCAATTTTAAAAAACAAGATGGTGCATGGAACGAATTATTAAAGATGGCGGTAAAAGGAAAAAAAATAATCTGGAAACGATGTCAGCAAACAAAAAATGAAAAAGGTAAATATATATACAATAAGAAGAGGTATAAAGCAAAAATTGAAGTTAGAAAAGTAAAATAAGAACGTTGGGAAGAATTTGGGGGAAATTTATAGAAACTATAAAAAGTTTTGAAGTATAGTAAGAGGAAATAAAGAAAAAGACCCAAGAGGAATTAAAGACGAATACGGAAATATAACAATAAGAGAAACAGGGATAATAGAGAAATAGAAAAAATTTTATAAAAATAAATATAATGCAATAACTAATTAGACTCAATAAAAAACGAAAATGAACAAAACAGAGGGACCACAGATACAACGGGAATAAATATGGATGAACTGGATATACTAAAATGTTTAGTATATATATAGTATAATAAAAACAACAAGACAAAGAACAACAAAGCTACTCTTGTATTCTCATAACGAATATTTAAACAACAATGCAAGAACTGGTAAAAATATGGATGAAAGACAACGAAGTTAAGAGATGGAAATCAACGCAAATAAGAGCCACTTAATAATAATTAACAATAAAAGAGAGAACAACGATAACAGAAAAATCTAGATAAAGGGATGAGAATCACAGAGAATGAAAGAATATGAATATTTAGCAACATGACCACATAAGATGGGATGGTACAATAGACTAAGAACAGAATAAAAAACCCATTAAGTAGAACAATTATGAATAAAAAAGAGCTAAGGAAAGAAATTAAGTTAAAATTGTACAATAGTTCAATTCGTAGTAACATGCGCCTGCGAATTATGGTTAACTAAGAAAAAGCATGACAGCAAACAAACAGCAATAGAAAGAAATTGAATTTCTTAGAATAATTGCGGAGAAACTGGATGGGTCTGAGAAAGAAGCGTAAAAAAACATATCTAGTTAATCAAAAAGAGAGTACATTAAGAAATATAGAAAAGAAATAGCTTAATCAATAGAATGAATCAAAATAACAATATTAAAAAAGTAACAGAATCAGTAGAGTAGCAGAGAGGAGGAGAGGAAAACCAACAAAAAAATGGGAGAATAAAATTGCAGAAATCAGAATAAGAAAAAGTCAAAACATGATGGAAATGGTATTCAACCTAGAAAGGATGGTTGAAAAAATAAAAAGAATAAACGATGCGAGAAAAAGAAGAAAATGATATTTTATTAATATAAATATTCGAACTCTAATTAACAATATATATTTTTACCATTGATAATTATTGAATTGAAAACTGATAGAAGCAGCACGAGTTTTTTTAAAGAATTTGTTTTCATAAATATATATATATATATATATATAATTTATTCGGCTAGCGTGATACAATATTTTATCTTGCCGGTGATCTACATTGAATAAATTGTATCAACCAATATTCAAAATTTTCCATTTGCTGTTTATGAACTATTTACTATTCAGTAGGTATACAGCACAACGCACTCTCATGAATTTTGACAGCATTTAGCGCATTTATCGTACAATTGAATTAATTGAGTTGTTTCGTTTTATACCTAAATGCAGTATCCCATTTGCACTCGGCAATGATAATCGTTTTTCCTGTTTTTATTCAACTCGTATCGTTCGAACGGTTACAATTTGTCATAAAATTTACACAATGAACGCTATAAACACATTAAAAATAGAGGATCGGGAATTACTGAATATAAATGAAACCACTTTAACTCTACCCGATATTGAATATATTCCAGATACTAATGGACGTCCATACTAAAATCCAATATTTTCCTGCGTTCAAGAATCCTTGCCAGCTATTTTTCAACGCCAAGGTCACCTTAGACGGTTTTCGCGTTTTCCAAAGGCCATCATGAAATCACCTTAATACCTATTATCTTCAATAAATATGAATGACATTCTATATAGTATTTTTACTAAGAATAGCGATAAGTAGAGAATTGATAAAAGGACTGTTCACTATATTTTTTATTAATAAGAATTACTTTGTTACTGATCGATACCGATTTATTACGTCAACCTAAATGTAACTAAAACGAAATGCATTTTATGCTAACACTGCTAAATACTACAAATACTTTTTCTTTTCATCAGTACTTTGTGGGATAGATTCGTAGTATTTATCTTTTTTGTATATGTTTGTTTGTGGCAGATATGTTTAATATTTGTATGAAAGTTTCGAATTTTATTTAATCTTTTTTTTTTGGTTTTGCTAATTTTAATCGGAATATTTTTTGTTATATTAAATTTGTTACTTTGTAGTTTCAGATCCCAATATCACAATGGATTTTATGATTTTCTTCATCATTTCTTTTTTAAGGTTTTATTCATTTTTTTAATGTTTTTTGTTGTTTTTTTTTAGTTTTTCGTATTATCGAACAAATTTTGTTGCGTTTCGGGAGAGAGGGCGTATTAAACATATATAATTTTTCAAAACTTGAGTTTATTTTGTTTTTTTATGGCGATAAAATACACATTCCTGTTTCGATAGTAGGTTTGAAGGTTTCATTTTTATTGCTTAGGTTCATTGATTTTTTTCTTTAATTGGATGTAATGACAATTTTTAGTGTTGTGTGTTCAAACACTTCTAAAAATTCAAATGTCACAAAAACATGGGAAAAATAGCATTTCCTTATATATTTCAATCTTTTAAATTCAAGTCAGGGCTTTTATACTTACAAATCACGAATTTTTGATCAATTTTAAGTGATTTTACGGTTTTTTTTTAGTCTTTTATCAGGCTAACAAACAATTTTTCAGGGATAATTCTATGTATTAACTTCAAACGTTTCTCTATGTAAAATTTTAGTTATTTTTTCAAATCTCAGATCTTATAGATAGCCATTTTAGCAGTTTTAAAGTTATAATCTTATTATCTTTTTACTTTTTTGAAAGAAAATTTTTAAAGTAGAAGATGTCTAAAAAAAAAAGAAACTTCAAAACTCTCGTATGTATTTATATCTCCTGAAACTAAATCAGGTTTTGCTATTTCAGTTTTTTCGTTGTTTTTTCAAACTAACAAGCATTTTTTCAGAAATGTTCAGTTTTTCTCATTTTTCTATATAAAATTTTAGGCCGTCGAAAAAGTAGAATTTTTCATAGATTTTCGTCCAAAGAGAAAGGGTGTAGAAAAATGTAATTTATTTTTTTACACGTTTAAAATCTTTTTGTTTTTTCTAGCTCGAAACCTACATTCCCATTGCGGGTAGTTTGCAGGTTTCATCATTAATCGTTCGATTGCTGTAACTTTTTAAACAATTGGATATCATGACATTTTTTACTGCAAATTTGAACCTTTATAATTTTAATATTTTCTATATTTTTAATTAGCGTAAACAATATTTAATCGTTTAGTATTTATTAGAGAGTAGAATATGTTCCATGTTTTTATAAAAGTTATGAAAACTTGGGAAAAGTAGCATTTTGATATATATTTTAACCGAAATTAATTGTTTCAACTCTTACTTTATGGAAATTATTCATAATATATATGGAAAGATAAATAATACGTATCTTGAATTACCACAGTCTTCCAAAGCGTTTTAGTATATTTATATCTACTTATCTAAAACGCTTTGGTAGACTGTGGAACTTCAAGATAAGTATTATTTATCTTTCCATATTTATATTTTAACTTTTTGAATTCATTTTATTAGGGCGCGTAGTTTCCCTTAAAATCTAAATTCTGGAGGGTTTTTTAGATTTTTCAAATTTTGCAAATTAGTTTTTAAACGATTTAATTTAGTTATTTTATTTGTTTGACGTGAACGTTTCATTCATGTAAATTTTCAGCCGAAAAGTTTTTTGTGGATTTATTTTCAATTTTAAAGCATCTTCTAGTTTCTCTACTTCTCCTTCTAGTTGCTATGTTATAAATGATGGGACGCAAAAGTAGCTGAAACATTGAAAGCAAAAGTATTCGATTGGAGCCAAGCAAATAATATATAAAATAAGTAAATATAAAATCAGTGACATTCAGTAGATGTTAATATTAAAGAATATTTTGTAAATTTTAGAACGATTAAAAGGGAAAACCACAGTCCAGGGATTGTAAGGATAACTCATCCCTATTTTAGTTAATACTTAATTTCCTTGCGGGAATGAATAAAACAAAGCTTCCGAGCGGTACGGGTCGCAATAAAGAAAACGAATGCTTTAAAATAAAAGAATGGCTCCTCCAGTAAATTCTGAGCAAAACCCATTCTGAGCGCAATTCTCTCAAGACTTTCAACGCCGTCAGCGAAAAGAAGAACGCTTATCGCGGATGCGGGCTCCTTTTTTTCCAGGCGATGTAGAGTGCGTACAACTAACGCAACCGTGTCTCGCAGGACCTCAACTCCAACTGAGACCAAACTTCGTCCTTGTTTATGTTTCAAATTTTAACAGAAACTTACCCGACGCCCTCGATATTCATAAAGTAAAACAACTCAATTCCGATTGTGAGGACTCCAAAATTCAATAGCTAACAGATACAAGTAATAATAATAATAATAATAATACTGATGATGATGATGATGATGATGATGATGATGATCATGATGATGATCATGATGATAATGTATTGTGTTAGGTGCCGCAACTATTTGTTCAATAAAATAAATCCTAATTGATACACGAATATTTTGTTGTACGCCTATGTAAAGTAGATTCCTTCTAATTCTTGAATAGAAAATCCAGCGTTGGAACAAAAGGGTCCAACAACAACACCAGCAGATGTCAGGCACTTTCCAGTTCGGAATTGAGAAGTTTTAAGGACAGGGCAGGAGTTGAGTTTATCTTATTCCCGGATTGTTGAAGTTGCCGTAAAGATAAACAGACTTGGCCGACCGGTGCCGTCTTTGACTCCGGAACTCCTTTCGAGAATAGAAACATTTGTATTTATCAGTGTTTAGAATTCTGTGGATTACGGAACTACATGGAAAGCACCCGAATAGGAAAACTTTACCAAAACCCATGAGAGACGTTCATCTTCGATTTAGTCATTCGTTAATAAGTAGAGAAAGAACGAAGATAGATCTGATTAATTTAGTGCACAAAATACAAGAACAGGATATGTACAGAACAATAAACTTAAAAACAAAGAAAAGCTGGTAAACAAACATATTAAGAATGACCAGACAATCCTCATAGGCCTAAAGAAATAATTCCAAAGGCCTCAAATAAAAAGAATTTCAAGAAGAAGTCACACAAATAAAAAAAGGAGTCCATAGAAACGAGTGGGGAAGAGTAAAAGAGCCGGGTTAAGAAAAAGCAATCAAAGAAAAATATAGTTAAAATAAGGTAACACTAAAATAGTTAATTAATTTATATCTGTTAATCTGTAAACCCTTCAATTCTAGAAAGAACAGAACCATAGCAGAAACACAAAAATAAAATAAAAAATGAAAGTTGTTAGCCACTCATCACCCTGGTAAGGATTTTGGGTTCAGAAACAGAATAGACACCAAATAAAGAGAAACCCATGAAGCGAGGGGTGGAAAAGATAGTCAAAGAACTAAAAACAAAAAAGCAAGGAGAAATGTAGTTAAAAATCAGCTAACGTATCTTCGTTTAAAAACTTCGTCGTGATTTTGGAATACCACTAATTGTAATATCGGGATTTTTGAAATAATAGAGGCATGATTTCTTAGGCTGTCCCTATTTACTTCTTTCTTGTATTCGGTAAATTGGAAAAGGTTTAACGACATTGCAGGTAATTATCCTGTTTGCTGTTAACTCACGTTAATAATAAATATTCCGTTCACGGCGTGAAAATTAATGATAGCAATGAATTTTTCAATGTTAGCACTTCAATAAAACGGCGTTAATGCCGTGCTCATAAGTCTGCATAGATAAACACTTGCCAGGCAACGTTTAAAATGTGTACAGAGGTGTAAAAGAAAATTATAAATGGTGTTTACACACCGCCATTATATTGGGTTTAACGTTACTTAATTATACCATGACAAATATGAAATGTTGTAATAAGCGATAAGAGGTCTTTGGAATATCGATTCCGGACCTTTTAGTTATAAAGTCGTTAGCGGAAAGGAAAAAATATTTATATATTGAATATATAACACCCACAAAACTGCGTCATCATTTTTTGGTGATGTTTTATTTAAATATAGAGATCAATAATACAAAACATTCCGAGGGACAAAGAGAGGTCAATTGTTACTAAAATTTAGGTTGGTATTTTATTTTTTAGTTCAGAAAGACTTTTTGATCAACTGTAAAAAAAGCAGTATTACCTGATATAAGAAGCGAGGTCTACAATAAATTTTTGAGGTAAACTTGTCACATTCGAAAAATAGTAAACAGATATTATTTAAATCAGAATTGGAATTAAAAAAAAACAAAACAAAATATATCGAGGTACACATAAATTTTATTTCATAATTCATAGACGTAATAAAAATAAATTGAGCTTAAATTTCACAATTGTTTTAGATTTGTCCGAAATAAAAAATATACCATATTTAAAAAATATGTTTACAGAATCTCGTCATAAAGTAAGTCGCTGATGTATCAGTTGAAAAAAAAATAACAGACATCAAGAGTCAAAAGTTTGACTCTCTCTTTTCGATTTTAATCGATTTAAATTAAACTAAGAATTTAGATTAATTCATTGCAGCGGTCTTAAATTTAATCATTTGTAAATAGATTTAAGCATTGTAAAACTCAATTTCAATTTCAATATAATACATGAGATTTATTTATGGTTGATTTACTATTTATTTTTACTTTAATTTTGGCGCTCAATTTGAATTTTTTTGCTTTAATACATTTTAGGATACTTATTTATATTTTCAATTTTATTTTAATACCCTAAATAAATAAATTATTTAAATTCTTTGACCTCTACTAGTATATTTTAAGATGAAAAAAAAAACTAATTTTGGCAATAGGTCAGTGAAGTGAAAATATGAATTTTTACTTCAAATGCCAACATTTCGGTCGCTTTATTTGGCCATCCTCAGGGCTCAAAGTACTAACATCTCCATGTCAATTTCTGTTATATCCTGCATCACTAGTCCTGCGATTTTTCTAAAAATTTATTCAAAATATATAAAAGCAGAAATTTATATTTTCTAAATAATCACATGGTTTTTATAATCGAATTTTAGTTTGACTTTAAGCCCTGAGGATGGACAAATAAAGCGGCCGAAACGTTACCATTTGAAGTAAAAATTGATCTTCTCACTTCACTGACCTATTGCCAAAATTAGTTTTTTTTTTCATTCTAAAAAAACATCATATAATACTGTTGCGATATTGTTTTTCATTGTAAATAAAAATCATACTGTATAGTTCATGGGAATGGTAAATGATTATAAAGGATGTATTTTCTTTTGTCTACTGACTAGAACGGATTGTTCTTGAGTGCAAGTAAACCCTATAATCTTGTGCTCCGATCGCGAAAATATATTTTCATGTAATAAAATGAAAATCGATGAGCGAGAATCCGTGCTTGCGATTACAATACCAGGAAACATAAAATGTTGGAAAGAATAGGAAAAAATAGGAAGCGAAGAGCACCTCGGATGCATAATATTTATTTCATGGGGTAAAACCTTTCTCCCTTGAAACGTCACCGTTCCAGATGCATCTAACCGATTCACTTAGTCTGGAAAGTGTGCAGAATCCCTGCAGGCAGTCGATCCACAATTTAAAAAATTGCTTTATTTATTCGGCTCAGCGTCCGGATATATTTCGTTTTGTTGCTTTCTTTATTTCTCTCATTTCGAGATGGCTTTGCCGAAGAACTTAACAGCTCGCACGAAAGAAAAACTGATTACCTTAAAGAGATTCCCAAATTTATTACTGCCGTTTTATTGCTACGCTCGCTTGTTCTATCAATCAAACTAAATGCCCAATACCATTACCAGAACTTATTTTAAGAATTCTTGGTTATTTAATTTAGTATAAATTATTTTTTTGTGGGCTATTTTATCAACATAAAAACTTTAAAAACGTTCAGGAAATATAAAAATTTAACTTTCAGCAATATTTCAAATTTTCGGAACTCTACTTGATTAAATCAACTTCTCGAGAGTTGATTTTTGTTGTTTCTATATGTTCAAAATTTTTAACAAATTACTTTTATAATTTAATAAAATGTGCTAACATCTCTAACCAAACGGCCAAATTATATTTTGCTAACAGTATTGGCAACGTTGCGGGTACTTGTCATTAATAGTCAAAGTGACTACTTTGAACCAAAAATAAAACGCACAATTTAACTAGATTTTTTCTAGACCTTTAATCATTTATGTTTTATCACATATATTGTTATTATTTATAAATCATTTTTTTGTTCTGATTTTTATTGTTGAACGAAGATTTCGAGGGCAAGGATTAGTTTTTTCTTCAACAACTACATTAAAAACATACCAAAACGACGCAACAATTTTACTTCATATATATAATAAGTAGATAATAAGATTTCCATCGGTTCTAAGTTCTGGTTTCTGAGCATATTTATTATTGGAAGTAAGGTGTCTTGATAATAATACTGTACAACTTTTGTTTATGTTGAATTTTCTGGCAGGCTGTAATAGTCGAAACTAATGGAGATGTCCTAAAGATTGTAGCTAAATTTTTCTAAAAATCCTGGTAAAGTTTTGAAATTATCTATTGTGTTCAATCTTTATTCAGAATAAAGCGTTTGTATTTTATTAGTGTCATGTAATGTGTCTCTTTATTGTTATTGTTCCAGTGTCCATGAGGATCCTGATGTTCACCTTATTTGTTAGAACAATTTTTTTCCTGGCGAATATCAATTTTTATTGACTTACTTGTACCGATTCTGTGTAAGGTTTTATATCTTATAGATAATTTTGATTATTGTATTTATTAAATGTCAACTTTATGTCAGAATAAAGATCTAGTAGTAAAGAGAAGGTATAAAAAAGAATTAAAGAAAAATAAAAAGAAGAAGAAAAGAAAATTGGAAAACCTGTAGAAAAAATAAGAAATGTAAAAAGTAAAAAAAGGTGTAATACATTTGTAAGATAATCACAAAATTTCAAAAAAAGTTTTATTTATCTTTATATTCCAAGAATTCTAGAAGGTATTAATAAAATTCGGTAGTTCGGAAATGTCCTATAAATATAAATATTTTTAAAATAAAATAGATCTATTGAGAAAGTATTTGATGAACAGAAATCAATTATTTTGTAGTTAATATAAATATATGGGATGCGTTGGAAAAACTGGGCGAAAAGGTTTTTCGGGATTTTCCTTCTATGTGTCATATTCATCAAACAAGAACCCGCATGCTTCCGCTCCACATAAAATACTACAATCTTCAAAATTCAACATCAACAACTTGTATAGATGTGGTTAAATACAAAAAAATAAGAGTCGCGCGACAGTACTGATACAGCTATTTTCCGGTCATTATTATCTTTATTTATCTGCTTTTTTAAGCTTTAGGAAGTGCAATTTGGAAATTGTGAGCCTTATACCAGAATAAAGAGAAGGTATACAACAGGATTAAAGAAAAGAGATGTGGAAGATTTAACAGTTATAAACATAGTCACAAAAAAAAAATAAGAAATTTGGTCAGCAAAGTGGCGAAAAAGGGATAACAGAAAAAATTCTTATACCTATACGTTCTAAAGATCTGCGATTTATATAAAGACATAAATTCACCTAAGCTCTGCTTGTATAAGTGAGATACCTATTGGTACGCCACTGGTTTACCGTTAATTAACCTGCTTCACTGTGTAAAGATACGCACGCAGTACGTTCATGGGGCGCCGGCGTCTCGCCAAAACGGTAAAACGAAACGACGATTATTACAAATAAATGAACTAATTCAACTAATTCAATCCCATTAAATTCCGCGTTCAATTAAATCCGCTAATGAAATCGATAAAATTTATATAGGCAACCCGTAATAGAAAGAGGCAACGCCACCTGCGATCACGGCTCATGTGCTGCCGCCTTGGCTGGCTAGATTGATGGATTGGATTTGTTCGGTCAGCTTGAAACGAACGAAAACATTTTTATATTTGTCGGCTTTTGTTTACGGACACATTTGTTTTGTGTTTTCAGGGGTTCCAGATTTTTTTTTATACATACAGCTTCGGATCCACGTCAAAAATGCTTCCATGCTAGTTCATTGAATAACCCCAAATTCTCGATTAGAGTCAATAAAAAACAACACAACTGAATCGTTTATTGAGATTTCATGTAAATGCAAAATATTTGCTAAATGAGTTGTAACAGATTTTTTTGGGATTTTTTTCAGATATTCCGGAAAATAAATTATTGAGATCAAATATTGATATATATATTTATTGAATAAACAACTCTGTTGGGGTTTCACTGCTTAACGCTTTCCCAACGCATTTATTAGAGTGAACCAATCTTTGTTCTTATGATCACAATTTCTCTGTCAGTTTCTTCTATAATTTTCTATCCATTACCTATTCCTTCTAGTTTTTAAATTCTGTCCTGTTCGTATCTTCCTCCTACTGTTCTATCTATTTTATCGTCTTCGTCTTCTTCTTCCTCCAAGTCGCTTTTGTGTCATTTGTTGTGTTATTATTTATTCCTCTGCTCTCTTTTATATGCCTTAACGATATCATTTTCAAGTTTTTATTTTTCTTATAATGTCCACCTTTTTTAATTCTTGCTTGTAATTTTATTGTTGCTAATATTATCCTCATTACCTTTCTTTTTATTATTTTAAAGTCATCTTCCTCTTTTCTAGTTAAGGTTATTTTATCAGTATATAACCAAAATAGGTCTTATAAAGTTTATAAATTTGTAGTGCTTTTTAAATGTTTTTTATTTATTTGGTTAGCTGTTTGATTTTATAACTTTTTCCACTATTTTTTTCGTATACTTGTTTATTATTACCTCTAAGTATTTCATTCTCTCTATCTTTTTAAATCCAAAGTTGTACTATTTTGGCTTTTTTGCCATGATGAATACGTAACAATTTATAAATAAATAAAGTACAAAGTTTATTCAAAATTTAAATCCTTAGTTTATTACAAAAATCGAAGTGTAAAAAAATTATTTCAAAAGTTGTTCAAAATTAGCTTCATTAACTTCTTGCCGCACAGCCAATTGATGAAGCAACTTAACTTTCAAATTACTCAGTGAGAATAGTATGTTTTTTCCATTTTAATATAATTTCAATTATTTTCACTATTTTTCTTATTTAACTGGAAAAATACAGTTTACAAAAATTTTATTGCCTCCAACTGTTTATTTTCGAAAAAAAACATTGTTGACTTTTCGGTCCGTATCGAATGAAATTTGGGGCAAACAAGAAAGAAAAGAGGTAAATTATATCCCGTAACAGCGTTCTAATGGATACGATTGGACAGGTTGATTGACAGACTGGCTTTTTGGCTGACTTTATGTAAATTTCCTGAACTTCGAAATCGATTTCGAGTCGTTACCCTCACAAATAATTTAGTTTCACTTTAATCGGGAATCGAGCCTCGGCTTTTGTGGCTGATCAAAGTCCTGTTATGAATTATACGGTGCGCTGTGTCCAATTTGAGGGATCAACATCGGTACCATCTTCAATATTTTTACGGTATAATGGTCAAAACTATTAAAAATATTATGGGAGTGTTAAAAATCGGCTTTTATTAAATTAAAATTAAAAATTAGTAAAAAAAAAAGTTGAGATTGTTTAATAAGAAAGTTCTGAATTTTGAGTTCGTGGAAATATTTTTATTAAGGAGATTTTAAGTGTCTGATTTATTTATTAATGCAATTAAATTTATTGATTTTATTTTTCCAACTTTTCCATAAACTACAATTATTTTTACCTTTAATATTTTTTAATGGTTTTCCAATCAAAAATAATCGAAAACAATTGATCGCTTTCGAAATACCGTTAGACAAAGAAAGCATTATAAAGCATAATTATTTCTGGCCGTTTTTCAGCTCTGTTTCCGAAAATCCAAGCAGAGTTTTTCTTTCAATTTATTTCCCTCACGCTTTCTATCCAATTTCCAGCCCTCCCAAATCTGGCGTCGGGCGATCTATTTTTAAAACGGGTTCCCGATAATGACCTCATTAAAATCCGTTACGACATTAATCCATCTATAAAACCCTTCGACAATTAACAAAAACTCAAAATTAAAAGCTCCAAACCAAGTATTTAGGTCCAAGACCTAGAGCGCTCGCAGTCCTGTTTTGCCTATACGCAAATATAATTAATCGAACCTGAAGAACTTTTACTAAAATTTGTTGAATTTAGTGAATTTTAAACCGAAAAATTATTATTATTAAAAAAATTTCCAAACATTTCCAATTTATTAAAGCATTGGCAACATTGTAAATTTCTCACAAAATAACTTTGACTTCATACCTAAATTAAATCAAATCCATTAATTCATCCATGTCATCAAAAAGTCAAAAATATTAGCTCAGAGCTTGCAGCAATTTGTAAAATTACGTCAATAGAAAAAATACTGAACATATCTGAAGAAAAAAGAAAGCAAGAAAGTAAGTAATTGTCTTTGTGTCGTTATTTTCTTCTATTTTTTAACCTTTATCGCATCTTCTCCAGGAGCTGTTTCATTGCATAGTCTTCTTATTTCTTTCTGTATTTCTTTTTCTGAAGGACCTTTTATTTCCTGTTCCACTTCTTGTCCCTCTTCTTTCTTCCCACTTATATTATCAGCTCTGTTTATATGTATTTAATGTTCTTTCAAAGTATTCCTCCCATTTCTATTGGATAATTTTTTATTTTATTGTTCTTATCTCTTAGTCTTCTGATTTTCAGTCTTAATTAATTATTACAATTACAAACTGTCTATCTTCTTTAATTTTTACTAATCTATTCGTTCTTTCTTTATCTGTGCACTACATTTACTTTATTTCTCCATAATTTGTGAATATGGATAACCCACATACAAGCCAAAAAAAAAGCTTCAAAAGTTGAATTGGCATTTACTCCGTTAATTTTTATATTTAGAAACCACATTTTAGATTCATTATTATTTTAAGTCCCAAAAAAAGTTACTTATAAGCAGTTTTTCATTGAAGAAAAAGCTTTAAATAAAATCCTTGCAGGTATGATCCAAGTTCACGCTGAAACTCAATATCCTTGGAGAAACATAAAAATTCTTATAAACATCGATTGCAGCATTTGAATTTTAATCAAATGAAAAAGCCAGACTCGCAACGGTTTTACGTAAAACTTTTTTCGTCCGTACAAATTGAATATCCATATCTGGGTCTATGGCTTCAAAGCAAAATGGAAATAAGCACACATTTATGTAAATCTGATTACACTAAAGAAGGGAAGAAAAGAATAGAATCGGCGAATATATTTGAAGGAGCGCTAAATGCAATATGTCGACGCCGATATTGGGACGTCGGACCCAAAACAAAAAATTACCCATATTTAACCGCAATCAAGGAACACTAAGTTAACCAAAATGTGAAATTAAAAAAAAATACTTCGCAATATTTGGTGTTTCAAGTCAATCAATAACCTGTAAGGCAAGAAAAATATTTCTAATTTCTGAATTATTATTTAGTTTTCAGTTCTATAGTTAATTATATTGGAAGAAAACGTCCATATTTTTTTGACGCACGGTTTTGTTTTAATATTTAAATAAGCTTCGTTTTTCTGTTGAAACCAATGTCTCTTTAGTAAGTTTGTTTTTCGTATTGATTTATTCAAATTAGCACCTGAATGGGGTTATTTCAGTTTCGGAACGGAAAGGGCTTTGGCATTATTTAGAGAATTAGTACGGATGACAGAGCAGGCTCGCCACGTCTGAAATCAAGTAAATTGATTGTATAAAGTAGACTACAGAGGGTTTGTGGATTATGGTGGACTCGCAACATTACTATTTGCAAACGTTGTTATTATCTCTTGGGAAATCATAACAAGATGTACATGTCAAAGTTTGGGAATATTTTTCTAATTTAATGCGTTCAATATTTAATAAATTTAGTCGTATTTGATAATTATTTTATCTAGTTAATATTGGTGTGCTTTCTCGATAATAGTCTGCAAAAACTACGCAAAGTTATGATTCAAGAACACCAAAATAATATTTAAGGTAAGTGGTCCAGCGGTCTTATCCCGCGTGCAGACCTAAAAACAAAACAGAAACTTTGAATTTTTTAACAATTCTACAACAAGCGACTTTTTTGTCTCGGCTCTGTTTTGTAACCGGTTTTTGCAATAATAAAATTGTTTGTTTTCTTGCTTTAAAAGTTTCTAAAAAGTTAGTTTATTTCCGGTTTCTGTTTCATCCGTTTGATATTATTTGTGGTTTGCCTTTTGTTTAATGGCCATTTTATTTATTGTCACAATAAATTGTTATCGGTATTGAATGTATTTCCTCTTTTTGTCTCCAAACACATATATAAACCGCCCGCCCTTATACAGGAAAGAAAGTGACAATATAAATATACAAAAATGAATAAAATTTTTATTTTTGAGCTCTTGGGTGGTAAATATTGGAAAAAATTGATTAAGCTGTTGTCCCAGATCTTCAACATTAAAGTAATAAGTGATTTTTACTTTCTGTTGTCTATATTATCATTGTAAATATTGCTATCACTCCTCTTCAATAATTTTCTTAAATTATCATGTATTTTGGTTTCTTCAATTAATTAACTTTTGAACAGTATCAATACTTCAATAATAAATTGAGAAAATAATGTGTTGTATTTCCAATGATGCTTCACCTAAAGTTCAGCTGTTTCTTTTTGGGTTCATTGTACGATTTAATTATAAGACAGATTTTCTCAAATTACACGCTTAGAAACCATATGAGCGTCATTTTCGTGAAACACTCACTTTAAGCCATTGAATAATATAAAATATGCAAATCTTTACAAGACTAACACAGTATTGTGTGCTTAACTTAAATGTGGGGTAACAAGTAATATCGTATTTTTACTGATTGAGTTGCTAAGTTTATTACCATGATAAAGTGAGAAAATAATGACAAATTGGGCAAGGCAATTAATTAAATACAAATGTTACCGGTTTTTCTTAATTTGCTGTGAGCAACAAACTGTGTAATTTATACATATAAACATATTAAGCGCGTTGGAAATGCTAGAGGAAAAGTCAAAGGGTTTTCAGGATTTTCCTTTGTGAAAACATTCTTTCGTCTGGGATTGTAGCTTCGTGAAATCTTCAAATGCCGAATATTTTTTCATAAATATTCAGAAAGAATGTGGTAGAAAACATATTTTGACATCAATTGAAGCTTGATCATCGCTTAGAATGATTGTCATCTCTATACATCAATATCATTTAATTACTATCCCGTATTTTTCTTAATTTTTCATTTAATGGTAACAAAAGCTGATTATTAATGAACTCAGTGAGGGTTTAACCTATCGTAATACGATCATTTAATTCATTAATTTAATTTTGTTCTATATTTGTTAATTTACTTGTTTTTCATATACAAGAACTCACTTACTACCGCTCGGCATAAAATATTCTAATTTTTTTACAAAATTCAACATTACTAACCAGTATACATGCAGTTAATTACAATATAATGAGAAGTTGCGCTGCTGCGCCACACGCTGTTACATAAGAAGCCTATCATTTCCTAGTTTCCATAAATTTATTTCAGATTCTCATTTTCTTGCCTTGGCTTTTCTGTTTCTGCATTTTTCTCGACGATCTGTTCTTTAATTACTTTGTTTTCAATTCCAAAGACTCTTCGTGGGATCTTTGGAATTTTTGATTTTTTTTAGGATGGTTAGTTGTTCTTCCTATAGGAAACGAAATATCTGCAGTTGTTCTTCCATTGCTAGAAGCCATTTTTAATTATAGAATCCATTTAGAAATTTTTCATAGCTCTTTAGCTCGTCCTCAAATCATTCAATAAACGTAGCTTCAAACCTATTTATAGGTCGACCAAAATTTACTTTTAGAGACCTTCTTAAATTGAATTCACCGTTGTGAGAATATTTACCATTTTCAGTATTTTGAAGATCAATACTACAAACTTTTATTACTTTCAAAATACTTATCCTATGATGTCTAGTTCAATTTTTTGACTTTTTCTAGATAAAATTGAAATTTGAATTCTAATTTTAGAGTTAGCATAACATTCGTACATCCTAAATTCTGTTTTCAAGCTTAACTATTCAAATATTAAAATTTGTTTAAGCTTTGTCATTTATTTTTGAAATTAGGGAAGCTTCTTCCATTTGACGGCCCATTCGCAGTATCCAACTTACGAAATGCACAATAAAGCGGCGGGGTTATTTCAAACTAAGTTTTGACAGAGATACTCAACTTACTCATGCATTATGATAGTGATAGCAACCCATACATATTTACCTAGTCTTTGCCTAATGTCAGTTCAGGATTACTCACATGTTAGAAGTAATCTCAAAACTAAATAAACATCATTTCAGATATCTCGCGGGATTTTCAATTTACACAACATCTCGGTGATATTTTAGAGCAACGAAATTAGTAATTTTAGTTATAGATATTACATAGCACTCGTATGATGTATATTGGAAAATGGAAATCAGAATTTAAGGCAATTCTTAGAACTTCAATTTTCAGGATATAACGAAGATGTAGGCTCAGAAGATTGACACTTCGATTACGATCTAAATTTTTGGAATAACGTGTCAAAATCAAAGCTTCATCTAGATAATGGATGATACAGGGTATTTCACAAACGTCTAACCTAGCAGGAAATCATGGTGAGACATAATTTCCTGTTTAAAAATATCAAACTTAGGAGGTCAGGGTAACTTTCCCCTCCCATTTCCGGCGTCACTGAAGGAACTCAGTAATTTTAACTTTATTTTATTTTATTCAAATAAATAATAATGTTCCAACATTTAAATTTTTATTCCTTCTATTTACTTGTGTATCGTTAATTTTTGGTAAATAGATCTTTGGGTTGGTTTTTATTCTGATTATTTTTACCCTACGGTCTTGTTCGGATTTCTCGCGAAAATAAATAATTCACACGGGATTTCAATGTCAAAGGGAGTTTCTCGAAATTATGGTAATATCGAAAAACGGGAAAAAGTCCAAAAGCCAAAAGGGGATTATAATATCAAGTCGGGGTTAATGCAAAATTTATCAAAGACATCTTAGGCGTATGTAGTTCTTATAGCTTCGAAACACTGCATGTAAACGATTGCTTTTCACAATATATTGAAAATAAAACACTACTAAATTGTTATTTCGTTTTATTAAAAAAAAAAAACTAAAACAAGAATAATGTATGGAAAAGAGATGTGAAAGTTCAAAAGGGATGAACCACTGGAAACAAAAATTATTAAGAGTTATAATTATTCTTGGTGGATGCAAAATTTAATTTGAATTATGGGATTGAGGACATCCCGATTGCCCGTCTATGTTTTTATTTTATTTTTTATTTCAATATATTTATAAATTATCTTTTAATTATCTATATGATTCGTTATCACGTTTCGCATACATTTTATTCTGTTTTTTCCATCCACCTGACCTGTAAAAGGAAAAAATAAAATGATCAAAATAAACAACAATACTAAGATTGAGAGCAGAAAAGCAAAATAATATTGTAGAAATGGGAAGTAGCAGGAAAAAAGACACAGTTAAATTGGCTAAAAGAAGTAAGAGCTGATTTGAACATAGTATAAATGATAAAAAAGAGATATAGAAAGATTCATTAAAAATAAACAAAATGAGCTAAACATAATCTTTATCAAGGAAAATGGCCTCTTTTTGCAGAATTTACCCCGAACACAATAGCATGTAAAATATTTACTGCTTTTTCTTGTAATAACTGTACCATATAATTCACGACTCCCATTTTGCAAACAGCAACCCTTTGTCCATTTACAAAACGAATTAACAAAAATTTAATAATAATGCTGATTCAGGGAACTTTTGGTTTACTCGGTAATGGGAAATACTTTTTGAAGAGTTGTAGCATAAAATTGAATTCTATTCGGTTCACTAAATAAGAACGAGAATTTATTCGAGAAATTATTAATTCTAAATTTTATCTGGTCACCTTTTATTTAATTTCTGGAATTAGTTAAACCTAAAGAATGTCAGAGAATTTCTATTATACGAGACATAATCGAATTCGTTGCAAGAAAATATTAGAAGTAATTTTTTAAAAGTTATCACCGACTTTTGTCTTTTGGATTATTGAGGGACCCATTAATTATTAGAAGTAGATAACTGAGGTTATATGTTGTGAGGTTATATAAATTCAAATAATCATTTTATAAACGACAAAAACAGGATGCTTAGTAAATCGATATTTTCACATTTAAATGATTCTTTAATATATTAATGTTTTATTCGTTAATCAAACGCCCTTCTATCTCCTGTTCAATTAGTATGATTAACATCATTTGGATGAAAAAATAAATAAAAACTGATGTTAAATAATATCATTGAAATGTGTCAAAGTTGTGGAATGTGGTCAAATATGCTATTTTTTAATTGCCGACGTTTCAGTGGTTATTTGTCACGTTCATCAGGGTTACTTTTTAAAACTGTTACAAAATGTTAGAAAATATATTATGGCTTAGTGAAGGTATTTATTTAAATTTAAATTATAAAAATTGTAGCTGATTTCAAAAAAGCACTTTTTTAAAATCAGCTGCAAATGTTTATAAATTAAATTTGATTGTATAGTATTAAATGTTATCGTAAATTTGAGACGAATTATTTTGATAAAGCTATAACTTAAAACATTGTTAATTTGAATTAAACAGTAAGAGATGCGCTAATCAATTAAAATTTAAAATAATAACTAAATAAATTGTTTGAAATAAACAATGTAATTAATCTTTGAAACAATAAAGTTATTTTCAATCAACAGAAATGCGTTTTTTCAAAATTTAAAAATTATACAGCATTATGTTTAATATTTTTTACAAATAAAGCCATTGTTATAATAATAAATAGTAATAGTAAACTCTTGAAATTTTCGCTATAAATGTTTTATTAAATTTTTGATAGTGTCACGATATTTAGACCGTCGCTATTTGTATATTTTCTTTACGAGTTAAATATACTCTATAAAATAAGTAAAAAAGAGGTTTATAAAATTTATTTTGTTTTAATATAAAAGTAAATTATGTAAAATGTAATTAATATTGAAATGTTTTGAATTAAAATTACGGTTTCGATTGAACATATTTTGAAAAATGAAGCTCTGCAATGTAAGTATATTTTTGTATAAAAATATGTGAGGTAAATAGTAATTTTTTGATGCCGTTATAACATGAAGCGTTAATCGAATTGAATTTTTTGGTAATGAAGAATTTCTAAAGGTACTTTAATTAGATTTGAAAATAATTAAAGGGGTAGCTTAGATTTTTGCAGGAAGTTCAATTTTTGGATTTTTTTTTTGGCGACGAATGGAAAATTTTACCTTTTACGACACTCCAATAATATTATGCAAGAATATCGAAATATTTGCAGGAATTTAGTAAGTAAAAAGCGTGGGGTGCGTGGGATGCGACAACGAAATTCGAAAAACTTACTGTATTTCGATGTACGTCCGTCCTAGAAAAGGGAAACACGCTTTGGCCACTACTACTTCACACGTACTGGTTGGGACGTTTCGGTTTCGGTTTCGGTTTCGGTTTCGCCTTCGCCTTCGCCCGGGTGCTACGAAATCAAAAGATCGACTCTGTATTGCGAGGGTGCAGGGCCGATTTCGCACGCGCCGATCTGTAAAAGTGTGCTTTTGTGCCACGTGACCGACCGGTGAGAGCGTCTTCGCTTGTTTTGACTTCGAGAATGGCGGGAATTCGACTGAAGCGACGCTCGAAACGTCCGTGTGCGTTCGTGCCCGATCCTGACAGTTGCTATGGCGACGGAGCGGCCGTACGGTGGCGATGGCGCCCGCCGCCGCTCGCTCGGCCGGCGGCGCGCACCCTCCTCCGCGCCTGCCCGCCGAGTTGTCACATTGATCAACATTTACGCGGACTCACGGAAACCGCTCCTCTCCTCTTCCAGTTACTTCCCAAATCAAACACACTCTGCCATTTAAACCCCCCATTCCAACAAAAAACACCTCTCGCAGGAATCACAATATCCGAAGAACTGTAGGAGATTTTGTGTATTCCATTTTTTTTCTATTATTACATTTTCCTCAGCGATCAGGATATATTTCACATATTTTAGTCCATGAACTGACCTAATGAGGACGCTTAGACTTCCGGAACTTCACTTCAAGTCGATTGGTAACTTTATTTTTAGTCTTTTACTATTTGATTGATGTATACATGTGTTGGAGTAATCTTCAAGTCTTTGATAATATTCTTTTATTGTCTCTTTGATGAATGGCACCCTAAGGTCGTTGTGGATTGTGTCACACACAAAGGTGCATCTGTGATTGTTCTCAGTATTTTATACTAAGCTCTTTGGAGGATATCAATATTTAACTTACTAGCACAACCCCATAGTTCAATGCCATAAGCCTATATAGGCTATAATACAGCGTTGTACACTAATAGCTTCTTTTCTAAGGACTCTGAGAAACCATTTTTTGATAGTCTGTTTAGTATACCCATCCCAGCGTTGTTGAACTCTAAATTCGACTCAAATCTTAGACCTCTCAATACTTTTTAGCCTTCAGGAAACAAATGGAAGTCACGTGGAGCAAGGTCGGGAGAGTAGGGGGAGTGAACCATAGTTTCTACACTTAATTCCTTAATTTTTCGTTGACAAATCGCTGATTGTCGTGATGCAGCGTCCAACCAAAGTCTTGATAAATCGGTCGGTTTTTCTTTAATTTTGCCTTTAAGGGTCCTCGAAGTACATTAGAATAGTACTCCCTAGTTACTGTATTTCCTCTAGGTACAATGTGACCGTAAATAACGCCACATTTATACAAAAAAAAATCAAGTGTGTCACTTTACCGGAGCTTTTAACAGTTTTGTCCTTCTGCGGTCTTGGAGTACCTTTATGCTTCTATTGCATATTTTGAGACTTCAATTCAGGATCGTAATGATAAAACCAACTTTCGTCACATGTAACCACATTATTTAAAAACTGTGAAGCCAACTGCAGCGCCTTTTCCACTGCTGACAAATTGTCACTCGATTCGCTTTTTGTTCATCGGTTATCACTTTTGGAATCCATCTTGCTGCGACTTTCCGGTACCCTAAATCTTCACGAATATTTTTTTAATAGGAACCGTAAGACAAATTAAGAATGTCAGAAATTCGTTTTATGGCAATCCGGCGATGAATTTGTATCAAGTCGTTAATTTTTGTGTCAGTTCACGCAGTTTGTGGTCGACCAGGAAGAGGTTCATCTTTAACTGATTCACAGCTGTCTTTTAACTTCTTATACCACTCAAACACTCTACATCTTGATAAACAATTATCTGGATATGCACTTTTAATCATTTTAAAAGTTTCAGTTGGTGTTTTACCCAACCGAATGCAAAACTTTATCGCATATCTTTGCTCCACTTTCATTTTTTCGACTGGTACGCAAAACATTGACAATTCAATAATTGAGGAAAAGTACATTAAAGATGAAGCTTTCATGTCACATCATAAAATTCTATCTCTGAAGAAGTTACAGCACCAGTCTTGTTATTTTCTGATTCATCCTCGTATGTATGTTCCTTCAAGGTAAGTTTGCTATCCAAATGTAAACCCAAATATCTTGTTGCTGTAGATTGTCTAATGATCATGTTGTTAATGATAACCTCAGGGTAATGGCTTTTTTTAAGGTAAAAGTTATTAGTTATAAATTTAAGTGGTGTTGCAGGTGGTGTGATGCTGTGTCAGGATTCTCATTCAAAATTAACCAAATAGAAAACGGTATATTGTGGAACTGCGAAAGAGGCAGCATTATGGAAGGGAAAGATATAGTAAGAGACATGACGACAAAAAGACTGAGATGGTATGGACATGTAGAAAAAGAAAAACTCAATAATTAGAAGTATAAATGAGTGAAAACCAGTAGAAGCAAGAACAAGAGGGCTCCCAAAATCGAAATTGAAAGACCAACTTAAGGAGGATATAAAGAGGATGAAAATAAAGGAGGTAAAGAAAGAAGACAGTCTTAGAAAGAAAAAGAGCGAAGTGCTAGACAGAGTAAAGAGACACAAGCAACTATAACAAGAAAAAGCACTAGAGGGATCCACTACAAAGAAATAAATTGCAGAACTCCAGTAAAGAAAGGATTTACTTCATTGGAACGTTTGGCTTATTGATGTACGTTTGGATTTCAACATTTTAATTAACATCCCAGCACGTTTATTTTCTTACATTAATCTCAAAACTTTCCTAATTTCTGTTATTTGTACTCCTAGATAAACCAAGTTAATAAACATAAACAATCTCGGGAGAATTCCATCTACTCCAAACATTTTAATAAATATATTATTACAAAACTAAAGGGCAATATTTTTAAACAATTTCTCGTGGAAAAGTTCCATAAACGTTGTTTTAATTTAAGTGTTCTAATTGAACTTGCTTTTGAATATGTGTAGTTGTAGACTGTATAAATTTGATTAAATTATGAAAACGATCTGTAAAGACTATTTTACAGTGACATCTTTGAAGGCAGTACAAAAAGTTAACAAACATATTCAAGCAGAACATGTTTGACAATAATAACATATAAAAAATAAATTTATGAAAATATATTGTACTTAACGGAATTCATATCAAATATGTATAATTTTATTAAATATATAAATATTTATCAGTATATAAATTATTATTACAATTATAAATTATAATAAATTAAAAAAAAAATTAAAATCTTTTTTAAAAGCTAAGTGTTTCTGAAGAACAAATTTAGAAGATTTGATATAAAAAATTAAATGCAATTTGTTTATAAATCCTAATTAGAAAGTTTATATGAAATGATAACTTCTGGCCTATGAATTAATTTCAATAATTAGTGTTTAAATATTAAGTCTAGCATCACCTGCGCTTATAAATTTCAAATTGTAATTTAATTTTTATAGATGTAAATAATGTTTGGAAACACGTTTAATATTAAAAAAAAAAGGTAAACTAAGTAATTCACATATAATAATAATAATAATGCTAATGTAAATAAATTTTATAGGAAATAGTAATAAACATGAAAGCATAATTTATGGATAATAAAATTCAGGAATTCATAGTCAATTTTAAATATGACTGAATATTATGAAGTTTAGATTAAAGGATAAAGTATAGAGGTTTTATCTGTAGTTATTTAAGATAGAAATAATTTTGTATTAAGTATAAAAAATGTCAAATCATAAATTGTCGTTTATAGAATGCTCCAATTTCCAAAAATTTATCAAAGAAATATCAGAATTGTGACTCAGTCTTTTTCATTTTGAACGTCGTGCATTTTTATTTCTTTTAATTTTGGTACTCAGTTTCATAAGTTTCATAAATTTTAATATTAATTTTAATTCGAATTTTTATATTACATAATTACAAAATCCCAAGATATTTTTCAACTAAAATCTAAAATCTCAATATTTACTCTTACAATATATTTATTTTAACTGTTTATTCGTTTTGTAAAGACATCACAGCTCGTGCTCTTTCTTTTATAATTTGAGATATTTTGCTTTTCTATATAAATACTAATAGAGATAACTTCTTTTCCTAGTAACCGAAATAAATTAAATGCGTTCATCCTTGTCCATTCATTATTTTGATAGCAGGGCACGCAATCTCAGAAAAACAAACCAGTTTCGTCGTTTTTCATCCACATCCTCGAATGTCATCGTTTGTGTCGTCGAGGGGGAGCAAATAAACACAGACACACACAGAATAGACATTCGCAATTTATTTTAGCAAACCACAAGTGCAGTAAAATCAATACGTCGAAATATAAATATTAAATATAAAGTCTCAATTTCTATAGGTTACACGATTTAGCATTTAGCACAGTTTTGCGTTCAATTCAACGGAGTTTTTCCGTCGCTTTGGAAACAAACTTGCAGTGCGAGTTTCTTTTTACTTCGAGGCTCGAGTTAATGTAGAAATAATGTCCATAACCACTCAAAGAAGAAGAAGTAAAACCAACAACAATATCTAATCTAAAATGATAAGATTTATTTACTCAGTAATCTGTCTTGAGTAGCTTTATCAGATTTAAGGATTAAAACTTCTAAATCGATTTCAGTGGCATTTATTTAACGAAAAGTTCTTGTGCGTAAATTCACTTAATAAAACTCTAAAATCAAAAGTTTGTTCGAGTGAACGAAAACATGGGGCGAGTGTAAAGGGTGTAAGGCAACATTAGGCATTTCTTACTTCAAAATCGGACCAGGTAGTCCAGTTAAAAAAGAAACATATTCTAAAAATATTATTTAGTTCATCAGATGATTCAGTTCACCAAGACAGATAGACGAAAGAGATTTTCCACTTTGATTTTTTTTGTTTCTTCGACAGCTTTATCTGGTGTCAACGAAAAGGGCTCAGAATAAATCCCTGTTTCATTAGAGTTATAAAAACTTCTGATTCATCTCTTTTTAATATTTTTTTATATTACCCTACAAGATTATACATCCTCTTGGTCTCTGTATAAAAATCCAGCTCGAAGGACCATGAAAAGATTATGAGGTCTTCCAAATAATTTTTTTGATACCGTCGGCATCGTTTGATTATTCTATTAGTAGTTGGAATTGAAATAAAAAAGCCAGGATTTTCAATCAATTTTGGAGTTTATCAACAATTATACAGTTAAAGAACAGTTACATACGTAGTTTTATTTTCGAATGACGCACATGAATAAACGCCCCAAATTTTGTCAGTTTAATCTTTAATAACTGGAAAAAGCCATAGAAATATTTAAGCCGCTTCTGCAACTAAGCAAAGCAAATTTTGTGCTAAAAGACGATATTGAAGCAAAACAAACTTTCTGAATATTTTCGCTTTATAAACTTTTAACATTTACCTTAGTTTTTAATTACAGCATGAATTAATTATATTTGATTCGAAAACAAAATGATTATCTTTATAAATATCAATCAGATGTGTTTTAACCGGGCTAAAGCTGAAGGGTTTCAAAAAAGGGACCAAAAGCGAAAGTTATATTGAGTAAAAGTTTTTGTTACTTACACTTAGTCGAATTAAGTTTTAGACGTACCTTAAACAAAATAAAGTGGATTAATGGTTTAGCTGAAATAAACCTTCAATAAAATATATACAGTGATGGGCAAATGTACGGAACCATGTAAATATATCTCGAATATTTGTTTTTAATTTTTTTTACAATTTAGAACTTCCGGTTTAACCGGAAGTAATGTCGATTTTCAAATTTACAATGAAACACCTTATATATTATTTTAGTCTCGAATAAAGCAGTACAATTACCACTATTAAATATAGGAGTTATATAACTTGTTTTCCATGTACTTGGGAAAAAACCAGTCTTTAGAAGGAAGAAGGTCTGGAACAGGCCCTTTATTTATATTGAGGCTCCTTAATTTCAAATAAATATCTGATATTGAAATTCTGAGACTTGAGAGGTTGATATTACGAGAATAATAAGTGGGAAGATTGGGAATTACTAAAGTGTTATCAGAATATACTGATGAAAAATAATCAGCAAACAAGTTTCACCAACTACACCATTAAGATTCATTGTACTTGGTATACCATTTTGTTTCCTTTTTTAATTTATAAAAGACTAGAACTTTTTAATATTATTTAGCATGGCATTTTCATTAAGCAGTATATGGTTATCATAACATTCACGATTAAGCTTTTTACATCGAGATCAGAGATCAGAAAATGTTTGGTAGCCCTACGCAGATTGAGTATTTTTATAATGTTTATGTGCCCTATTTTTGGCAATAATACATTACTTGAAGTCATTGGAAAACCAAACTTGGAATTTGCTAGTTATAATTTTTTATTTCGTAGTTTTTAACAAATTTAAAAAAAGATGAAGCCCAAACTATTTTTTGCGAGAGTAATTTAGAATAAATAAAATGTTAATAAATCAATAAATCGTTCATATGTTGTAATTTTGAGAATTTGAGGTAGTTCGGGAACCGAAGCATAAAATCGTTTATTGTTTTAAAACATGCGGTGAAGCACAGAAAAACTGAGGGAAGTAAAAAAACTGAGGGAAGTGATTTTTTACATAAAAATATACGTTATAATATGCTTGACGGACTTCTTGGCGAGATCGCTTCGACCCGAATCCCTTCCTAAATCAAGTAGATATTTTTTTTTATATGTCACCCTGCGCGGACATTTAAAACGCATAAATCCCTCGCAAAGCAATTCGATAAATCAGCGTGGAAAATCGAAAATAAAATTCCAACTTTTTACATTACACTTTCGAAATTGTTTCAAAAAGTTTTACGAGCCCTTTGCCTAAAAGCCATAAAGAATATTTCTTGCAGGCCCACTTTTCGCGAATCACTACACCCTTAGTCCTTTATTTGGAACTGGGAATATACAAGTGCCGTACCACACATTTACTACTGCGCCTAATAAGTATATCGACCTTAAAGGGCTCCCTGGGGTATGAAGGGAACTCGCCGGATTGTCACTTTGCGGAAATAAAAATTGAAAGCGAAATATGAGTTAAGTTTCCACTCGGCTTCTAAATAATTTCATGGAAACTTTTTCTTAAAACCGATGGCGAAAAAAAATGTACTTGTAATAAAATTTATACTCTTATATGTTTGGTGTTACAGTATTTTTATCTTATTTTTATCTGATGAAATTTGAAAAAAAATATATTTTTCACAATATTATTTTATATTATCAAACAAATTATCAGCAACATTGAGTTCAATAATTAGTGTTTAATTAATCTTAGATTTTAAATACTGAATTTAGCTTCATACGGTTATCAATTTATTTTATTGTAAATTATAATTTTGGAACATTTATTAAAAAGAAAGGATAAATTAATTGATTATATCTATATAGTTTATAGAAAATTTTTATCAAATTTAATGAAAATTACAACAAAAGATATGGAACGTGCTTACATAAAAATACAAGAATTTTTAATTAAATTATAAATAAAGATTGTTCATACCATATTAAATCAAAAATGTAGAAACAAATTTTATCAAGCAGTTCAGGGTGTTTGAAAATTAATTTTGAATGAAAATTAAGTTTAAGAAAAAATGTAAAATAATAAATTATAGATATAAGTTGGTTTTGGGTATGAAAACTTATAAAAAGACCGTCAGAGATTTAGCACTCTCTCTTCAATTTAAACCTCTTAAAGTTCACATCGAAAATTTGTTAAAAGTCATGACCTATTTTAATTTAAAAAAAAAGATAATCTTCTCTCAAATTTTTCACGAATCCGTAAAAACTTGTGTAATTGCGTATGGATTTTATTTTGGTGAAATGATATCCTTTTAATATTGACAAACAATTACAATTTTGGAATTTCCAGAGAGAACAAGTCTTTCAGTTTCTAAAAAGGATTTGTCATTAATTAAACCAAAGCCTTAATTATAGAATAGGACTCTTTACCTGGTTTATTTTTGTAAGCATTTTTAATCGAATAAATAGAAAATTGGTTTTCAATTTTCTGTGCACAAGAGAGTTAGTTTCGAATTTAAAATTAATTACGGAAAGTTTATATATCACATTAGTTTTTATTAATTTTGGAATCAATCTTTGCAATTAGATATAACTATTTTTCTTAAACAAACTCAGTTGATTAAGTACCGTGAACACTATGGAATTTGTTTATTTATTTTCTTGTTTTGTTTCATATCTACTTTTTTTATTTGATTACAAAATGGCGATGAGTTTATAAATTTTTAAACAATTTTAATCCGAATTTTTATTTCAATTGCAGAATCTCAAATATATCGCAACTAAATTTTTAAAATTCACATCATATTTTTTTTTACAATTGATGCTGAACGTGGGACACTCAATACTCTAAATTAATGTTATTTATTTAGTTGCAATATTTAGAATTTCCTACAATGTGTATAATTAAATTTAATTAATTTTATATCAAATTGAAACAATCCGTGAGACGAAATAAGGCTAAATGACATTTGCTCTTTTATGTCACAGTGCAAATCAATTAAGGTTAATTGAAGTTACTGGGGCAATAAATACTAAACCGCTGGATATGACACTGGTATTCCACAAGGATTAATCTTAGGTCGGCTTGATTTAAATCTTGAACCGTAAAAATCATATAAACATTTGGGGGTTATCTTCTATCCTTTCCTGTTCTTTGCTTTTTGCTCTAGTTCCTTATTTGTTTTTCAAATTTTTTCTCTACCGTTTTCCTCCTCTTCTTCTGAATCGACATTTTTCCTTTCACGTTAGTGACATTACAATTGTATTTTTTTCCATCCTTTTGAGGTGCTCAAGGTATTACATCCTTTTTCAGTTCACAAAGTTACTTATAGGAATTTTTTCAAATATTTAATATATTTCTTCTTTTCCATCCTAGCTCTATTTGTTTCTTTCCAAATATTTTTCTATGAATCTTTCTCTTCCATGTGTCCTGGCCTTTGTTTCCCTTCTGATTACTTCTTCTTTCCAAATGTTAAAAATTTACTCCGTTTCCCAGACTTTGCATATAATTTCTTTCCTCCATATTTTTTTTTCTGCAATTCCGTTCACCCGGGCTCTTTTGTCTGGAAGCAAAGCTCTCATTGGTCAGTGACGTAAGAATTTTTATTGGTGAATTCTTAAAAAGCAGCTTTAAATATTTCTGCTTTTTATATGTATTATTTCTTTTACTTCTCCTCTATTTGGTATTTTAATATTTGTTACTCTCTTTTCTTTCCCTTTTATTATTTCTCTTAATCATTTTGGGTTCCATTTGGTTTCTCATTTAATATTTGTTCGAAATACTGTTCTCTCCTTTTTCTTTTTTCTTCGTCTTTGTCTGTTATATTTACCTCTTTATCTTTTATATAGGGAGTTGTAGGCGATTGTTTTTATATATTTTATGATCTATCTTTGGTAATTTTATTGTTGTTTGTAATCTAATTTTCTAACTTTCGTTTATATATTCCACAAATGTTTTTTTCGTTGAATATTATAGCTTTTTTATGTTTTCTTCATTTCTGTTTTACGACATTTTCTTCCATAGTACTTTCGTTTATTTTACTTTTTAGTCACATTCCTCGTCCATTTAATTTTTCTTTTCTTAGCCTTCTTCGTATTTAGGTGCATTTCAATACATTCTGATAGTTTTTCAATTTTTTCCATCTTTCCTCAATCTTTGTTATGTTGAGATAGTTGTTAAGGATATTTTATAATGCAAGACAAGATTTTTGATGAATTAAAAATTGGACTAACTAAGAAATATTTCAGTTTCATATTTGCTTAACTATTTAAGTATAAGATAGAAAAGTAATCCGAGATGTTAATTATGTTGCAAATGAAAGATAGATATATTATTGTTATTAATTCAAGCATTTTTGTTTCCATTAGAAAACATTCTTAATAAATAACTCTTGTATGTATTTCTACCTCCTAAATAAATAAAAATCCTTATTTTTCCATTAGTTGAGAAAATATTGAACTTAATTGCATGGAGTATAAAAATAAACTAAGAAAACTAGAAAACTCCTTGCGTTAGTTTAAGAGCCAAAATGTGAACGTTGATTTTCTAAAAGTGTGCGTCAGTATTTAAAATAATTGGAAAAGGAAAATTCCCTTAAACGCAAGCAAAATTTTTCATTTTTCATAGTCTCCCCATTGTCTGAGAGTAGTGTATGTACACAGCGTCTATTCACGCATTTTGTGTGAAATTGGTAAATGCAAGGAAGGTGAATGTACTCGGAGTTTTCAAGTATTTCATTGTGCATAATCCTGAAGAGCGGCCATTGTACAGGCCCAGATTGTGCATTAGGGTTAAACATGACTAGAAACAAAAGAACTTACGCCATATTGTCTTTTGAATTTGGATACGAGACGCGGGGTGGACACGAGGACGCTTTTGATGTCAGGGCCTGAAGCACGTCAAATGATGACTCATCGTTCCCAAGTTCACGGAAAAAACTTCGTCGGATGTCTCGTTTTCCTGGCCTTTGTTTCGGCAGGCACTAGAATCCAGATTATGCAACAAAATTTTGCAGGTACTTACAGAGCTTTGATGGATATCCCAGACGGATAGCTTATCGTTATCGTATTACATTAATTTAAGTTGTAATATAATATAAATATACTATATATAAAGCAACTAAAGCCGGCAACACCGCGACACTTGGATAACTTAGTAAAGTACAATGCTGATAAGATAATAAACAATGGTTTTTTAAACGTTCTAAGAATAAGTGTTTATTTTAGTACACCTGGATATTTAGAAGGGTAGATTACAGGGGACGTAGAAGAGTGAAAAATGTATTCTTGGCAATTATTACTCGATCTGAACGATTTCTACCACTACTTTTTTTAGGTAATACACTACACTTTCCAACAATCTTTGAGGCACCGACACAAAAGATCGATGTTTAAATAAATTAACATGTCGTGATAATCTTTATCTTTATTATATAAAATGTCATTTTTCACTAAATTATTGAAACTACTTTACCAAATGATAAACGATTAAACGATCGGAATCATCTGTAAACTAACTCAATTTTATGATTCTACATACCATTTAAACGTACGCATTATTTTCAATTTTAAGTTGTAAACTAAGATTAAGTCTTCTTGAAAATTTAAAATAAGATTATTCCGAATAATTGATTAGTAAAAAGGAAGTGTTTGTAAATTCTATATTTGTAGATAAAGTTTCATTAAATTTTGAGTTGTATCCTAAGTTTAAATCTTTTCGTTTCGTTAAAATTTTATTAGCAAAGCCAAAATTTAAGTAAATCTCAAGTTTTGAGACAAAATATAATTAAATTTTAAGTCGTAAATTGAGGTTAAGTCCTTTTGTGGGTTTAAGTTAAGAGCATAATTGAAATTTGATTTGTATAACACAATTGTATGTAAAACCCAACTTTGTATTACCAAATTAGATAAATTTTGAGTTGCAACTGAATTTAAGTCTTTTTCTGAGTTGAAATTCAGAATTTATTTAAAATTTTGTTGGCAAAGTCAAAATTTATGTAAATCCCATCTTTTGAGATCAAATCTAATTGAATTTTAAGTCGAAAACTGAGATTAGGTTCTTAGTTGAAATAAAAAGTATTGTTAATTTTTAGATATTACAGTCGAATTATATCTAAATTTCAAGTTCCAAGACAAAATTTTATTAAAATATTGAATTTTCCATGTATACGTCTTTATATTCAAGGTTATAAAATGTTTTTCAAAACTTATTGCGTCGAATAGAAGTTATTTTTTATTTTCATTCAATTTATTATAGTTACCCGGTAGTAAGTAATTGTTTGTTTATTGTGCGTGTCGCTTAAAATACTTTAGGTAATATGTCAACAAAATTTGATATTTTGTTGATCATAAAAGTTCCATTTACCGCAAATACTTTATATTGATTTTATCGTATGTGGGTAGAACATTTTTATGATGGGCATTGGTTTCTCTCGTCTCGAGCAGAACAAGCGGACTTACAATATGTTTGTTTCGGTTTGTACTCGAAGAGAAGTTTTAGTGTAGCAGAAAAGCGCCTCCGCTTTTTTATTCGCATGTTTATTAGCCATTTTATTACCCCTTTCTGGTACCTACCTTTCGCCTTAAACCAAAGATGAACTGATTTTATTGCTGGTGCTCCGATATTTCATTTGTTTATTGCCTTTTTTCGACAACAGCGTTTTTCGAATTAACTACCATACTTTATTCCTTTTTGAACGAATACAAAACTATTACACTCTACAATAATATATGCTAAACAGGCTAGTGAACTCCGAATGTACTAATTTCAATTGTATTTTTTCATCAATAAAAACTTTTATAAGATTTTGTGTACAAAACCTTAAAATTAAAATATAAAAAAATAGTATTGTTATTTGTAATATGACTTTTTAAATATGTTGTAATTTACATATATTAAAAAATATGGGGCGTGAATAAAGGATGGACGAGAGGTTTTTTGAGGCTTCAAATGCAGGGTGATGATCATGGAACAGTTAAAGTTCAGATAAAATTATTTATAATTAAAAAATCATAAACAGTTTGTAATAGTATTAAAAAAAAATTCCGAGGTAAAATTGTATCGCTGTGGATAAATGGAAAATATCTGTTTAAAGTACCATAAAAAGTCATTACAAACATTTTATCCTCATTTCAAAAACTTTTATTGTAAGTGATTGTCATTTTTATACATTTGTGTTTTGTGTAAGTAAGTTTACAGCTTGTCAAAAACTGTATAATAAAAGATTAAGGAAGTTAAAAGAGAACGAAGGCTCTGTAGGAAATAAAAAGTTTTACAGAGTTGTAAACATTGAGGGATCAAAGAAAATTAAAGTCAGATTTCAAAAATTGTTTAGAGTACTTAGATTCAAAATAAAAACAGCAAAGCTATAAATTTTTGAAAATTTGCAAAAATCTAAGTTATGAAGTAAACAAGGGATGAAGAAAAAAAAAACAGTCTGAGGACTCAAGGAGTCAATGTAGTTTGGTACTAAGGCACAATTTAGTGTTAAGAGACTAATTTTTGAAAGAATATATAAATTATTTTTTCATTTAGATGGGAAATAGTTTTTTTTAACACCTGGTCTTTATGTTTGTACTTGTAAATAACGTTTTACATAAACCTTAACATCAATAAAGCGGTGTTCATTTATTTTGAATTTCCCATAGGTAAGTATCGAGTTTAGTAACAAAGAAAGTGGTTTTAATTAGAAATTGTATTTTTTTTTATTTTTTGAGTTCAACGTACTTTCTTTGGGTTTAGAGCCTCCTGTCCGAGCAAAGAGAGAGATCGTCTTGTGAATCACTTCTTTCCTTAATTACCATTTTACATTTCTAATAATTTTGTAACATATATTCATTGCCTATCTCATTTTATGTGTTTCTTGCAAATTTTCTTTAACTATTTGGCTGCCACATTTCTTCCTTTCCTTATTATAAGAGATTATGTTCTTTTTTCAACTTCATTGTTGGCCATTCTCTTAACGTGACAATAAATTATTTTCTTCTAGCCCGAGATAATCTTATAATGATTTTAACTACACAAATTAAATAAATTGGGAATATTGTGGAAGAAAATATATTACTAAACTGCTCAATGGAAATAGAGATCTAAACAATGAAAAGTGAAATAAAAAGTTAGTAGTATACTATGAATCAATTTTCTGAAACCACAATATTTCAAAAGAAACGGAATTCTATTTCAATAATCTATTTTTACCTGTTTCTATTTATCTATTTATCTCATATTGATACTTTCGAATTTACCACCCCAACTATATTTTTCTTCATTGCCTACTATATAATTTTCCTCTTCTACATATATGCACTTTAAGGGTTAAAGTACTAAATTACACACACTTATTAGCAGAACGCGTATTTTACATCATATTTCCCTCAAATCAAGATCTAAGAGTTTAATTGACAATGTATTTGTTAGAACAGAGTTTTGCGACAGCCATTTAGCAGAAAATGGAACATTACAAGCTATTAACGATTTTCCAATTATTGCGGAGAATGTCGGGATTTATTTCTGGGATTTATGCTCATTTTGATGTGAGTAATTAAGCAACAATTAATGCTAACAGCTTTGAATCGGACGGTGTCCTCAGTTTTATTTACGAACGTGCAATAACGTTATGTTGCTTACTTTGTTTGCCTCGTGTCGCCCATACGGAATTAATCATATCTGTATAATACCTTGCAAACTTTGTATACATCACGCGGTTACAGAATTCGGGTATATTTATACATAAAGCCAACATGGGAGCTTGTCCAAAATTTAATCCAGAAATTATTAACGAATATTGATTTTGAGAGATTCCGTGGAAATAAAGTGATGTAAGTTATTTTTTAAGGGTGCAGTAATTTCGGCAAAAATCGACCGTTTTTGGAAAGTTGTTCCGAACTCTGATCGTAGAAAGTTCGTTGGAAATACCTTCACAATTTGCTCTACTAACATAATACTCTCAAAGTTGCAAACTTCTCCTATTGGACGGTGTTTCTCTTTTTTTTCTGCAACGTTTTAATTTTCTCTTCTATCGAACCCGGATTTATATTTTAATTGGTTAGCAGAAATCCAATTCTTAAAAGGTCCATTTTCGGGAATATCTTATTCATCCGTCGACTAATCAGTTTAATAAAATAGGCGAGAGCGGTTTTGCGAGGCCGCGTCCAAATCCAGGCCAATACCAAACCTGAATATTTAAAATTCCCTAGAGCCACCACACAATCCACTTAAGGTAATATTATTATTCGGAAGATAATTTAATATTTATTTGATTTTGATGAAAATGAAGAAGATAGAGATTATAGGATATTCGTATAATTTCTTGCGTGGAACAACACAATGGTCAAAACGGACGTCCCCAAAGACCAAACATTCCTAATGGGAATCGAAAACTTGCATGACGAAAATCAATACTCGGCTAGAGTTAATTTAGAAATAATAATTTGATGTTTAACAGAGCGAAATCAGTCTTATGCTTCGTTTTTTGTTTAAAAAATATTTAATAATGAAAGCATTTTGCTTTATTAAAATGTCCATCTACAGATTTATTCTGAAAATGCAGTATTATCTCTTTATTACTCTTTGTTGGACGTCCCCATAGTTGAACCATAAGCATCATTATTCAATTTGGTATTATTTATACTAACAGGAATATATCGAAATTCCTATTGTTCCTCTTGTTCTACCCGTCTTTGAACTTTTGTGACATATTTATGAAAACCGAAATATCGTTCCTTGAAAGGATAACAACTTCCATCTGGTCAATACTAAAGATTTCTGTTTTTACATGTCGATAGGACTTGCAGTTATCCAAATTGTTGTAGGAGGTTTCCTTTTCCTTCCACATTATTGACAGTTTTGGTCTTTTACTGTCCTTTACTGATTTGAGGCTGTGATTTGTAAGGATCCGTATATTAATCAGAGATGCTGTTTGGATGATAGTTATACCATTTAGGTTTTCTGAAAATTATCAGAGAATGTGGATTTTTGTATAAATATGCTGTTCTTGATTTGGATCAGTATAGCAATTTTTCCAAATTGTTCTTATCGCAGTATAACAAACTATCTTAAAGTCTTGCTTTGGCATTTTATACCTTCTGAACCTGTTGTAACCCCTTTTGACATTGTTGAAAGAGGATTAGATCGAGACTATGTCCGTATCTAATTGTTGTTCATAATTATCTATTATTATGAAGAACATACTTCGGGATGTTTATTCCTCGAATAATTTCACCATAGTTAAAATTTATTTTCTTTAATAAGCTATATTTTATCATTTTTTTCCGTTTTGATCATTGAGTGAAATTACTGCAACACACGAAAGTAATTTTATTGTTTGATGGCCTTCTTAGCTACCTATTTGATAAAAATATCATTTCTATAGCTGTATCGATTTTAAATTTCTTTTGTTATAGTTCTGCTGATCCTACTTTTTACATTTTGCTTGAATCGTTCAGCTAGATATTAGATTTGGACCACTTCTGGGACCAGGTTATATGAGGATTACAATTGCGTACCATAAATTAATATTAAATATAATCCAGTTTACGATTGTGACAGTATAAATAAGAATTCCGAGTGGAATAATACCGGTAGAGCTTAGGTGGACGCCGTTGGACTCGTAATTGCTTTTGGGTTTGCGTTAATTGTTCTTCCAATAGTTTTGTGGCTTTGCACAATGGCTCCAACACAAAGTCCCTTTTGTACCTATATTCTGGGTGAATATTTTGGGCAGTCGGGAATGTCGATTAGCGCAGCTTCGATTTGAAAGAGGTTGTTGTTAGAAATAAATGGTTTCGACCACAAGAAACAGGAGTTGTACTAGAATTGGGCATTTTAGTATACATTAGTTTGGTACGAATTAGTCACGGAGTGATCTATGAAGTGTGAAGGAACATGACGATAAGTACATCCCAACCAATGTCCCGTTTTACGACTGAATTTTCACGGGTAGGCTTTTCTTCGCACAATCAGGAAAATATGAAAATTGTGATAAAACCACGTCGGTCCATAAAATCCGGGCGTAGCTTCTTGAAAACGCAAACGAGGGCTAATCTTGAGGGCCATCTGTTGAGAGAGCGAGTCCTCCCGTGGGTTTCATTCCCACTCGTTCTCCCGTCTTCCTATCGACACACTTCTGCACGCATCGTTAACATATTATGTGAAGAGCATGTCAAATGAACCGAATTAACTGGCGACGACGACTCAGAACAAACGACGCTTACGAGAAAGATAATCAGCATTTTCCAACCATTGATGGTGATTGTCGGCCACGAAATTCCCCTAATTCCAAAAAAGATTCACCGGCCGGAATTCCGATTTAGATTATTTCAAATACCTGTAAAAGAAAATCACAAAAAGGTGCAATATAAAGAAAATTTCCTTTAAGAATATTTTTCTATCAATAAGAATTGTATCCCAGAAGTTATGTTGAAAAGTTCGTACCTGTAATAGAAGGGAAAAAATAATTTTTTTCTTATGATTTTAGAGTTAAAAGAATTTAAAACAAGAGTTCTACAAAGAATGGTATAGTAAATAAACTAAGGGAATATACTAAAAAAATATAGACTTCTCTACGTCCCTTTTACTTGAACTGAATGCTAAACAAACCGTTAATTAATTAAGTACTATTATTTTTCTTTCATACTGATCAATCACAGTGGACGCAAATGGTAGAATTCCGATTTGTGTTTGATAATAATAAATTGTTTCAGGTCACTGTTTTGTTGATAATTTCTTAGCAATCAGGAATAGTAAATAATATTCAGGATTTTCATATCACTGATAGTTTATTAAATAGTTAAAAAATCCTGAAATATTCAATAAACTTATGTGATGTTAAGCGATAGTCTTCAAATAACGGTATTGAAAAACGAATAAATATGGTCAATAAAGTTATTTTTTAACCTTAACACACTTTGTCATTGGTTATTGCTTGATTTTGTTGCTATTTTAACATTATTGACATAATATATATTTGATACAGTTTAATAATGTATGTCAGATGAGATGTTCCTTTGTTTAAATTTTATGAACGAATGTTTAGCGAGATGTTTCTTGGTTGAAAGTTGATGAGAGAATTTTTGCCGTTTCGTGCTTCATTAATGGCATTTTGTGATTCTTTACCATGATTGTTGTAATTTAAAAGAAACTAGAATTCTCTTACACCTCTTTCTCATCTATGATTACTACGTTGTACTAAATTAAGAGTATCTATATTTTATTTATATTGGAGAGGGGTTTTTATTTATTAAAAACTCGAGCATCAGGCAAATAGCGGCTGTAAATTTTCTACAAAGTATTTTATTACAGAAACGTAGTAGTATATCGCTTCGGCTCTCGGACTGTACGCTACAAAGTTACTTGATTTGTTATTCGTATAAGTCCAATATATGGATAAGGAAATAATATATTCTGTATTGCAAAATATTGATAACTCAATCCTCTGGAGTCGAAAGCAATAGAGCTCGCTGTCACTGACGCGTCCTTTGCTTGTTTCCGATTTTATTGCATTCCTCTGACTTTACATTTTCCACCGACCGTCACAGATTTACTGGACGGAATATCTACAAGAAAAAATAGAATACTCAAAATAGGCAAAAATGATACTAAAAGTACATAGAAAGTGCCTTTTTTGCTACACTCATTCTTCTTTATTTATTAGCGACTCTTACAAAACAAAAATTCAATAAAAATCTACAAAAAAATTATAATTTTTAAGGTAAATTTTCCTCTCATAAAATTGAAATATACAACTTTATGTATTTAAATAATCTTTTTAAAAATCTTATGCTTCACCTCCTTTTGAATGATATTTTAAGATGTTAAAAGAATCGTAAAGGAGATTTTAAGATAAATTCTGTAAGGTTTTCGCGGGTTTATTCATTTCTGTAGGTTTTAACAGTTAAGTTGAAAGTAAAAAAGTCCGAAAAAATTAACCAAAGCCTTTTACGAGGCTTTTATGTTTATTGTTTTCAAGGGTACTTATCTAAGCATACAATTTTTATTCCAACTCCGAATAGTTGCACTAAATTTTCCACAAAGTATTTTATTACAGTCGTTCAGTAGCGCCTTATTTCAGTTTCGAGTATTCACTATTTTTGTAAGTATTGTAACTGGAAAATTTTGTAGACCTAATATATTGAGTTGGCAGGATGTTTGATATACTGTTTTTTGTAAATATTATTATAATTACAATCTGGACTATAATGTCCAATGAGCAGTTCAATTATCACTTAAATTAAGGTACAAATTTTAAGTTGGAACATTAGTATCCCTCAGGTAGTTTTGATAGTTACTTACACTGATCTTGACGTGAATACTTCATAAGCTCTGCTTTCTAAACTTATTACACCTATTTCAAGGGTTTCCTACTTTTGAGTGTTCCTTTTTAGTCCAGTGTTGGGGTGTTGCTGGATTGCCTCAATATTTACATGAGGACGGAATAGGTCTTCGTTAATCCTGGCAAATTTTTTAATTGCCAGGCCAACAGTTTTCCGAGTCCCGATGGAGGAACTGTTTCTGATGAACCAAGTGATATCTACGATATTTCTGAGTATTTTATTCTAAAATCTTTAGATGGCATTGTTTATTACATCCCCAAAGTTGGATGCTATAAGACCAAACAAGAGAAGACAGGGTGGAGTTTCTTTCATTCGGCCATTACATTTTCCTATATTTGAGTCCAAGTTTCTATCTTTTTGACATGTACTTTCTACCGAAACTTGATGTCCAGAATATAAACTAGTATTTAGCTCTTTTTCACAATATGACAGACCTAAAGTTCCTATTGTTGAAGTTGACATACACAGATTGTCTTCCAATTTCTTGTTCAATTGCAGCTAGAATTGACTTGTAGGTGGTTGGTGGCTTCTTCATTGATCCTCATTGCTAAGAGCATTGTTTTCTAATAAAGCATTATCACATATGTACAATAAGTATAGTATTGGCCCTATAATGCTTGTTTGTGGTACTCCAGCTTTAAACTCATTCAGATCAGAGGAAAATTCTTCTTGCTTGATCTGAAACTATCTGGTTGCTCATCAAAAGCTTATGCTGCATCAAGTAAAATTATAGCACAAAAGCTATTTTCTTCTAACGATTTTTCAATTATGGCAGTAATTTAAATTTAAAAATTATTTTTGTGCACTTAACTCTTTTCATGTCTTAACATAATTGGGATTTTAGGATAAAATGTGTTAAAAAATGGATTATTTCTAAACTTTTAGTCGTATTCCATTTATTTATAATACAATTATGAAATTGTGCCTTAAAGTTTTCCTCAAGGGTATAAGATTTCTGTACACCTCATTTTTAAAGTAAAATTACATTTCTAGGCATTCATTTAAATTTAACCGTTTTGAACAATTCACAATACCTTGAGTTTCCACAATAATTCCGGAAACGTGGCCCGAGCACCGAAATTCTCAACCTCGGCTTCTTTTATATTTCAGGAGACAAGCCCAGAATGGAGGTGCACTTTTCACGTATCAAATATCTGATCAAAAATTCAGGCTTCATACGGAATCTGCAGTTAAGATTTTCCATCTTTTTGTAGGTGTGATTTTCTAGTGTCACTCCGAGACACTGATGGATCGGAATATTTTATTAACCAGACTTGTCTAAAGAGAGGCATCGCGTTCGAATGCGATGCGAAAGATCTGTACGGTTCAGATATTTTCATATTCTTCATTTACCATGAAGGGGATACAGGATTGGTAAACTAATCCCAAGAAAATTGGATTTTCTCAATTAAAATCATCTCTAAAAGGTCTCATAAGTAGTTTGTTGGTCGAATGAGACTCAAAATTCTTATTTTAAAAGGATAACGTAGAAATTAATTGCAATTCCGTCACTTCCGACGTTTTGCAGCTAATAAAATAGGTATATGCTTAACTAGAGAGAAAAGTGCCACTTTATTCCTGTGTGAAACTGTTGATCTTTCCTTTCATATCGTCAAAAATAGTAACCATATTAACTTAGAAAGAGAGTACTAGTTTAATGGATTAACTAAAAAAATATGTCATTAATTATTATGGAAATAACTGAAAAATTTACAAGTAGAGTAGAAGCAGGAGTGTGAAATTCTGTTATCAACCTAAGTTGCTAAGTGCCAATTTTCCAATTTTTCTCTATTTTCATCGTCTTCTTTTCTTCGTGTTATCCGAACATATATCAGCCTCAACACATGTGTCTCCTAATAACTAATTAAACGTAATAAAATGCAATTCAGGCAAATCAGGGGGTCAGGACAATGTGAGTTGGAGTAGTAAATGAGTTGAAATGCGAATTTTCCCGTACCGATAATTTGCATAACTTCTCCCTCTCTGACCATGACCCATGAATCTTGACTAGGGGGTAAGAAGTGTATCTCTGAGATCCTCCCATAACGTGTTCCAGCTTAATCTAAATAATGAGGGTGCGCGGTGTCTATTCGCCCATTGTTTAGCACAAAAAATTTGCATGCTACTTCAAAAATGGCTTCTGTAAAAACCGCGATTATCCCCCGGAAAAAAATAAACTACACTATGAGGGTTTCCAGCCAGTTAAAAACTCCAAGTATCGAATTACAACATTTGGAAGCAGTTTCCAAACAATTCTGGACCGAAGAACAGGTCCGCACTTCTCTGCTTCGGAAAGGATAAGTTTTAATTCTATTGGAATCATTAAAACAAAATTTTATGCTATATAAATAGGATAGAATTGTATGATCATATTCGCCAGTGTATATTTTATACGTTGTGACACTGAAATAGTGCAATCTGGTGCCTCTTGCTCTTTCTCTCTCTTGTTTGCGTGCCACTTTCTGGAGTACAAAGTTAATTAAGTCCAAATCAAATTATCATTTAGATTTCCTGCTCATTAAAGTGTCAAAAGGGAGGATGGTGCGTACACCGTCGCCATCTTTAAACCTATCCTTATCCCTGGAGTCTGATGAAGATAGGAGTGTTTCTTTTCTTGTTTCCTTCAGATTTACACAGGGTTTTTCATAGTTCGTTATAAGCCATATACAGGACGATTCAGAATAAAATAGTACTAGAGATTGGGGACTGTAAATTAGGAGCCAGTTCTAGCAATTTCCTTGTACGTACAATTTGATAACCTCCGACATAAATGTGGCGGACACCCTGGTGAACCTTAAAAGAACCTTAAAAAAAAATGATATGTTGACATATATGCAGAATGCCTAACACGAGACTAAACAAATTAGTATGAAAAATGGAAAAACTAAAAAGACTGCAAAGTTTAGATCACTAATAAATTGTAACAACGAGATTGGTACATACTTGAAGCAAAGAGAACTAGACTGGAACACTCGCGAAAGACCGTTGCAAATAGAGAAATAAAGTAATCAAAAGAGTGAGAACATATTACTGGTATAAGCCAGTAAATTAATGTTGGTTATGGTGTAGACATATTTTTCTTTTTTACTAGAACGAAACGAAACTCTTTCATATTAGATTGCAAAGTATATCTTCCTATTAATTAATTTGAAATAAGTATTTTTTTATTGCTGCAACTGTCACAACTCTAAAATTTCACCATTATTTTTACAAAAAACTTTCTAATATTAATTTTCTGTTAGACTAAAGGGTAAATAGGATATGTAAGAAGGACAGAAGACACTTAGGTACACCTTTTCTGTTTGTTCAGGACGACGGGTGAAATTTGAACAAGAAATGCAGATCACGTTTCGGATTGAGGTTGTACGTCGTCGGAGTGACGCGAGGTTATGGAGAGAAGCGGTACGAGGGAAAAGAATTTTAACCTACTTTATGATATACGAACTCAGAAAACGGAGAAATTCGCTCAAAATGGAGCAGTTTAGGGGGTGTCAAGGTATCTAATACAAAAGAGAAGGTAATACAGAGAAAGTCATTTAAAACCTATTTATAGTTACAATTCCATTAAATGTTATTAAAGCGAAAATTATAAATAAAATTCAATGAATGTATGCTTATAGTAGTTGTAGTAACAAAAATGAGATGTGAAGATCGCATGTTAAAAATTGTAAACTAATTAGTTCATCGATGAATTAAAGACATTTGACACGGTACCTTATAACGAACTGGTCTATGTATTCCGATTATAAAATCAGCGGACACTTTCATTTGTACTTAGATCTACCTTTTGTAGGATAATTTTGGCAGTGCATTGTTCCCTAGTTTTCCAGTGTCTGGCATTTTGTATGGCGAACGCCGGTAGAACTACGTCGGACCAGCTGCTCCATCTTTATTACATTTTGTAATCAGAGCAGGCGGTGTTTTATTAGGGCCAGTAATTCGCATTGTAACGGCTGTGGCCCTTTAAGGGCAATGCTGATATATCGCCCTTTATTGACTACAATGTAGGATTTTCTGCGGACGTGCGAAAATTTAGAAGTAACAGCAACGGAAATATTAATATATTCTTGTCGACTTTTCATCCAGGAATTTATTTGTGTAATTATAAATATACAAGCCAATTGTGATTAAAATATCAATTTTAATTATCAACACTAAATATTTATACATAATTTGACCATCAATATTTGGATTTATAGTATTTGAATTTTGTTGAATTAATAAAATTTAACATATCTTTATTATTTAACTTAATCATAAAATGCTGATAAAATATTAGATATAAATGATTTCAGTTCCCCATGTCGGGTGTTGAGTTTTATGTAGATTTCAAAAATCAAATAAAAAATACCCGTAACGGTTTGATTACACAGGCTAAGACCATCGAAAAATATCTAAACTAACTAAAGACGACTATGAGAGTTTCCCCAAGATTCTCAAAAACGTCAATAATTTTCTGGAAAACATCTAGAATTTTCTAGTAACTTTAACTTCGAGAAAACAAGAAAATGATATAAATTGGAAGAAATTGACAGGATTGGCAATAGTGAAGTGTCAACGTACGACAAGAGCATAGTCGAGTCGCTGATATTTATGTTAATTTTTATTTTTAGACAGTTTTGTGAAGTTATTCCTGGTCAATAAATTTATTAAACCCACAAAAGTGTTACAATACAAAGTTCCATTTACAAAAGCGAGTTGGAGCCTACTCCCAGAATAACCTGAAGTACCTCATCTATCATACATAATATATTCAGAGCTGTCGAAAACTTGCACCTGCATACATTTGAATGCATAGCGCAGCTATTCTTTTTATTACAAAACCCTGTGATAAAAAATGGACATCCCCGCATATGGAAATCTTTGCATTGCATTAATAAAAAGAAAGATTATCATTTATAATGAATATAGTTCTAGTACGCCACTGAATGAGTATCGTGGTTCGGCGCAAGGGATTCCAGCGACACTACAGACATTTATATTTCACTTAGATTTCATTGGATTATCTTGGATGGGAAAAGTGAAGATTTGTGGACGATTTTTTTGTCGCACGTTGTTTTTGTTTTCCCCTTCTTTAGTCGGCAAGTGTGCGAAATTGGTGTTTCGGATTGAAATGTTACCAGCCTTATTACTAGAATGATCATCTTTAATAAACCACAACAACAGATTAAATTGTGGAAGACATAAATATATTCCAGATGTTTAAGAAATGATTTATACTCACTGGTACACTGGTAACAATTGAAGACACAAAAATTAAAAACCAAGAATCGGAAAGAGAAAAGTGAAATCACAACTTCTAGCCTCAACCAAATTAGGGATTCATGTAAAACAAGTGTTCTAATATTTATCGCTTTTGTTTTTGTTTTCATTCACTTTTTATCAACTAACTACTACTTCAATATAATTAGTTCAAACTTTAAAATTTTTTGAGGTGAGAGGGTGAGAAAGTACGAAATGAGCAATGTCTTTCAATAATTACAAATCTTACACCCTTTTTTTACTTTGCTGGAAGAAGCAACTTAACCTGAGACTTGGTGGAGGGTTCCTGCGACTTTACGAATTGGAGGGGACATTAAGGGTATAGAGTTGAGCTAAATGTTAATTGGTTACTTTGTATGGTGTGATTACTAACTGATTTTTGCTCAGTTTACTTTAAAACAACCGTTAGATTAAGAAGTTAGTTACTTGTTTGAAATGAATTATTATTTTTCTTATTATTATATGAATACGCGGAAGTTCTGAATAGCGGAAGTTCTGAAAATTTGTGATGGTATGTGGGTGAAAGGGGTTGTGTAAAAATTTAAAATGGGAGTTGGTGCTAGCAGGAATTCCAATATAATTTTAGCATGAGATTTATGTCACTTCATTTTGCAACGCACTTAATCGGTGTACCTAATTGAAAGTTGGCGAGAATTTTGCCTTAATGCTTTGAAGAAAAAGGGCGCCCGAGTCCGCTGGCGTTTTACCCTTCCTTAATGTCACGTCACCGTGGTTATATCACCCTGAATATATGCCCCGTTCGAAGACGAGACAGAGTTTAGGAAGTGTAATATATTACTCCGGTTTACTGCGTTACTTTCTAGAGTTTTCAACGAGAATTCCTATTCTCGGTATAATTTAGAACAACGCGTTATCTTAGAATTTCCAAAAAGGCATTTAATTCTTATTATTAATAGTCTTGAAAAGTTTGTTGGCACTTCGGTTTTACGGCAAGTTGCACAGCTGATGTTCTATCAACTCGAAGTTACTACATAGGAATATCAAATTATTTTACAACACTTGAGCTTACCAACACACTTAAATATTTCAACAGACATTTGTATTCAAACATTATGAAAAAAAATAACTGCTTTCGTTTTATAAAAATAAGTATTTATCCTTGTATTTGTAACTAGCCTTTATAGTTTCGTTATTCATTTGACCGAGTTTTCGGTGAAGTAGCCCATTTTTCACTTATACTTTTATTAAAAAACCTAAACGTTATGCTCTTCGTCGAATTCATTTAGAGAACGACTGCTGTGTTTTCAAAACATCTAATTTACTGTCATCGCGGTAAAAAAAAAATAGGTCAAGTTTAAGCTACCCAAAGCAGATTAGGTCCTGTACCTTCTTAATCTCGACAATAAATCCTTAGCTTCTTATTTTTCTGCTATTTTCCGTGATTAAACGACATAAATTCATTCGTATACTTTGCATCCCATCGGATTATTTTTATTTTCCCACAGGACCGAACTCACAACAATTAAAATCCGAAAAAATCAAGATGAGCCAGCTTAAAAGTCAAATTAGAAATTTAACTATTATCTGTTAAAAACCATAGAACTGTAGAAACAGTATATGTTTGAAATTTTAAAAGTTCAATCTTTATTTTCCAAGAAATCTACGAGGAGAATGTCTTAATAAAGAGCTTACATTTATTTTCATATGAACAAATTCTGTACTTTGGAAGTGCCCTAAAAACATAAATATTTTCAAAAAAACAATAAATCTACTTGGAAAGGACATTACGGGTATATTATAACTTTAAAGTTTAAAAGAGTTCAACAGATGTTGAAATTTGGCTGGGAAATAAATTTTATTAGTAGAAAGTGAATATCTACTTAAACAAGCAAACTTAATTGCTTTATTGTAATTTATAAAAAAAGTCAAAGTTTTTCGGGGCTTTTCTCTGCGAAATAAAGAGTTGTTTGTTAAATAAAGGAAGTTTATTTGTAAAACATGTAAGACAAAGAAACACATGGGCCTTCGTCTTGAATTTTTAAAGTAAACAAAGTTCCAGCGAACAAATAAAATGTGTAGAAAAGCGTATTAAAGAACAGGCGAATTTACGAGGCCTATTACGGCCCTGTAGATGAAGTCGCCTCGCTTTGCAATTCCGGTTGGATTATTAGTTTTATTTTTCGCTGACATCGGAACAGAATGGAAACGTTGCATAAACGTAATTGCTCAACACCCGCAAACGTCTAATAATTGAATAGTTATTGTCGAAATAATGAAGATCTTCCCATTATCTTGGCAAAATTCCAAAAACAATCGACTTCGCGCCTTTGTTCGTTGCGATGGAGTTTAACTTGCACTCAAATAGGAAGATTTTCTTTGAGATTATGTGAAAGTTTATCTAGTCGGAATTATCCACTTTGGCAAATTATTGGACGTGGATTGTTTCTGGAATTTTATTGAGCGAAAAGGCATGCGGCCGTCAAATTTTACAAGATTGGTCATACAATACACAAAGAGTTTTTATAATAACCAAAAATAGGAATTAGACGACGATAAGAGACTTTTTCTTCTTTAAAGTTTCCCAATTTTATAACCATATAACTGTTATAAATTCAAAAGGTACATGTATAAAATATGTTCTAAACCTGGAGAGGATTTAAATTTATAAAAAAATGGAAAAAAAAATCCGGATGAATTTTTGTTTTTTCAAGAGTTTTACCTCGCTCACTTTGATCGACACCTTTCGGAAAAATCTCCACCCTCTTCACAATAACGGGCGAAAACATTATCTCATGTATTTTAAATAGAATATTTTCATGCGCATAATAATATGCTGGAATGTAAAACAGATAAATTTTTATGGATTTTTTTTTCAAAACTGATTAAGCAGGTAAACGTTGGTATCATGTAGGATATAATAAAGTAGCAGCAAACGTTTATTTGAGCTTAACAATTTGTATAGAAATATTTAGACCCGATTTAAGTAAAATATACTGTCGTAAAATGGATTAAGGATCTTCTTAATGTTTTTAAATATTTGGAAAACACCAAAATTCTCACTGATAAAAATAACGACAATTTTTATATCAATTGGTTTCTGACAGATAAACATCAAATTTTTATTTCAAATTATTTTTTATTAATAATTACATCAAGGGAACGAAAAATGCCTTTGAATACTTTTCAAGCAACCATTATAATTACTTAAATGTATTTTAGAGTTTTCGAAACAAATTGTTTTTCCATTATTTTATTTCCGAAAATTCTGAAACATTCGTTCAAAATTATTTAATGAAAAAAAAATGACTTTCTATCGTACAGACCAAATGATTTGTTTATTTAGTTCATTTTGGGAGTATTCTATTTCAATTTGAAATAAAATTTATTTTGCGCTACATACATTTTAATGGAATATTCATTTCTTGGAATTTTCAACCAAAATTTAATGGACGATCGTTGAATAACCAAATAATGGCATGGATTTTAAGCGCAGTATCATATAAACTAAACACCACGAGATCAACAGATTTATATAAAAGTTATTAATGGATTAACTAATAAATTGATTTAATTTGAAATGAAACCGCATCGAAACTATTTTGGCTTATATGGATTTTGGCATAATTAGTATATAAATGGACTTTTATTACTTTCTATAAATCTCCGCTTAATTAATTGAAATTAAGGTCGAATATGTTTTGGCAATTGATTACTTTTTGTAAAACGCCGTAAAATAAAAGCATAATAATATAAACGGACAATTAATTTGCCTACATTAAATAATCCTATGGTTAGTATAATACATTAACTTATTTTATTCTATATTAACTAATTGATAACAAGGAAGCATGAAACGAGATAGAGCAACACTAATTCTTCTTGACTTGACAGATGATACATAACATAGAACTATTCCCAAGAATGACACTAACAGTGAATAACTATTCTATTCTTTTCAAGCTTTTTTTGCCTAATTTAACTAAATAAGAACAAAATGGAAGCACAAACGTGATAGACCAACACTAGTTCTTCTTCTTCTTCTTCTTCTTCTTCTTCTTCTTCTTCTTCTTCTTCTTATTATTATTATAATTATTATTATTATTCGATTTGAAGGCAATAGATCACTTGACAGCTGACATATGACACAGGACTTATACCCGATAATGACAATAATAGTGAATAACTATCTTACATCTCACGTTTCGCATTTGTTCTTTTAAAGCAAAATTTGTTGTGCGTATTTTGTTGTTCAGGTATAAACGTGTGGATATTTTTCATAGAAGCGTCCGCGTAATTACATGAATATATCATGTAGGAGAAGCGAATAAGAAAATGTGCGCCTCCACAAACTGCACAGAACACTAATTCCAGAATATGCAAACAACTTGACTCGGAACTAATAAATAATGAATGTAATAATCATAGAATCCCGCGGCAATTTCATGGCGTATAAGTTGGATTACCTACTTCGGCGTTCGAATCTAATTAGCCCTAGATATTTGGCGGGTATGCGTGAATAAAGACGCTGCCATTTCTGCATCCCACTTTACTTATCTCTCTCTAAAACAATCGATATCAATATTTTTTTATTATAATATTACTGAATTTTTTTAGCTGTACAATCAGTGCTATATCCCCGGTAGTGGCGCTACTGATCGAATAAATTCTTGTTTTGTTTATTTCTACATGCAATCAGTAGAGCAATATATTGATTATCTTTGCCAGTTCTATAACCATGTTCGTTGTTTGTTGAGTGGTGAGTTGGAGTATTTGGGATTTATGATTAGTGTTATCAATGGTAAATAAAATGGTTTGAATCTCCTGAATCTGTTTGTTTAATCATTATTAGTCAGCTAGTTCCATGAAAATTCATTTTGGTGGATGTCAAAATTATTCAAGTATCGTTCATAGTATTTACTAATTTCTCCAATGACCAATTTCATGTTAAAATCACTTTTAATGTCACTCTTGGTTTAATCTCTTGGGCACTAATCATTCTGCTTTTGACTGGAACCTTTTTATTACCCAAGATATGATGTAGCTGTTCCATAATTGGATTCCATGTGTATATTGGTTTGAACAGACTTTGTATACTAAAAGTTTATTTTTTAATGATAGTTAGTAGTTTCCTTACATTTTATACCGATTTCGATTCATTATTTTGATTCTTCACAATTTTACCCAGTTATTTATTCTATTAGAGTTTCTGTGGGTTACCAAACATTACTTTATTGTTCACGAATGAGGCTATGCTTATAATTCTGTTTATGGGAAGATTCTTGAACAATAAATATAGGCAGCACTCAGCCCTCTAGTACACAAGGTTTCGGAAGCAGAAAGTAGTTTCTTGAGCATATTTTATAAAGCACTTTTTAGTTGTCATCTCGATGCCAGATCTTATATAAGGCCTGGCTTATATCTAGAAAGGAAGTTATTGTGTTCATTACTCTGCACTTGTTCAATGGTACTGGCTTTCTATCTAAACCCATAACGATGATTTTGTAGTAGGTTATTAGAAACAATTAGTGGTATAAGCCTCATTAGAAGCAGTTTTTCTAGTAGTTTGTTAAATATAGAAAATTTTCTTTCTTGGTCTAGGAGGAAATGAACTGTTGTGGTGGTTTTCGAGCTTTCGCATATGATTACTTTAAAGATATTAGTTAAGAATTATTCCCTTCGAGGAAGTTCCTCAATTAGTTTTCCAGTTATTAGATCATAACTTGCGGCTATATAGATTATTTTTGATACTTGAGTATATTTCTGAGACGGGTACTAGCTTTCTTATTTTTTTTACCTCTTCTACTTTTAATACCTTTAATTGAGAAGGTATTGATTGAAAAAAGTTTTTCAAGTATTTTACAAATATTCTGCTTTTTCTAAGTTGATCCGTGCCAGCTTCGCTCTTTTTTTCTTATTGGAAAATTTAGTTAATTTTGATATTTTATATTTCTGGTGTTGCCCACAAAAAGTAGTCGGAGTCTACACTGTTAAATAGAAAGAAAACCTTTGATAATTGTTTGTTTTTACCGAACTTAATCTCACCTCCATAGTTCTTTTTTTTCTACTATTGTACTGGGCTACCTCCATGGTACAGTTTAGCCAGCTAACTCTTCAGGGACTCTTTTAAATCTTGCTTGATTTCAACAATTCTACCAATACAAAAAACCAGTGAATAAACAAAATATGAAATCAAAATCCAAGAGAGATGATCGATTTAAACGTTACATAGAGCGAGGTAAAACAAATATAAAATGTTACATAATTTCTTCTTCTTTTCAATTCCACAAATGACTCTTACAATATATTATGTAGCTGTTCTTTTATCGCCTTCTACCAACAGTTAACGAAGTGGTACTGGTGACGTAAATATATTTTATTATATAATTTTGTTACAAACTTATATTTATTCTTTTGTATATTTAAATATTTACCATAAAACCTTTATAGAAGATGGAATTACAAACCCAGACCGACACAACTGTATACCTAGACTTTTATTGTTTGGAATAAAATCTTTGCTGCAGTAAAAATCCGCTTGGTGCCGCTACTGGTATGTTCCTAGCGAAAAACAATTTCAAGATTTTTTTACTAGCGAGACGACGGCGTGTTCGTAGAGCCGCCACTCGAAAAGATTTACGCTTAACGGGCCGTATATATACGGGTTGCTCTGATACTAATGAGCGCTTTCTTGCACTCATAACAAGACCCGTACCTGTAATAAAATTATCGCGTTTTACAACTTTGTTTGTAACTTTCTTCCACTTTTAGTGCGGACGAATTTAATAGGGAAAAGCCCTGCCAATGGGCGAATGGATTTTTATATAATTGAAAGTTGTTAAAGCATTTCGAACCAGGAACAATGTATACATTGTAATTCTTTTATTAAGTGAGTTATTTGCACTCAAAAGTTATGAAATTATGGAATAAGTACGTTCAGACAAAATAAACATACCACAACCAATTATAAAAGGAAGAAGTGTATGAGATATCAAATTTAAATAATAATACTAGGGATTTAATACAGTTTACCATTTTATCTTTTATTTATTGGTGTTTGACTTTCTAACGAATCTTACAGGATCTTCTTCTTGAGCGAATTGGTCTGAATGGTACTTTTTTGGCTTCTTCATTGTGATATCGTTCTTACAGATTTCTACTAAGAATATTTCAATTTTTTAAAAGCGTTTTATTTCAAGCTTATTAGTGTTATTTGAAATGAAGAAAAAGCATAGAGAACCTTTGGAATCATTATTTATTTAGGACTTAAAAAAAACTTAACTAACACGTTTAAATTCAAATTCTCTCTAAATAAAGTTTTTCTAATTCTCTCCATTTTTGTTTACTTTCTATTTTCCTCAGATATCTCATCTCCATTCATCTTTCTAAGATACATTGTGTCGACTAAAACTTAATATTTGGACATAAAAGTGAGTATGAGTTTTTCCAATAGATGAATCTTTATATAATTGTTTTTATTTATGAAAACATGCTACTCTTCAAAATTTAAACTAAACTAAAAAGATTGTTTCTGTCGGCAAAATAATTCTAAGCGTCTTACCATAAAAACTGTACTTAAAAATTAAAATAAATTATTACAGAGGAGCCCCAATTCTATATTTTGTAGAAGGAATTATTACAATCTTGTAATATAGGTATTTAGGTACAGGCCGATTGGTTTTTGAAGAATTGTTTGATCTTGAACAATTTTTATGTGAAATAAATATATAAATAATATTCCTAACCATGGATAAAAGTTTTGGTTTGGAAGATTATGGTGTTTAAATTCGTTATTATTTCTATAAAATATAAATTATATATTATTGTATAGAAAAATATATTTTGATAAAAATCTTTTTGTTTTAAAGTTTTTAAAACAGTTTTAATCATTTTTAATAGAAATATTAATCAAAACGTAAAATCATAAAAATAAGAACTAATTTTTGTCTTTACAAATACTAACAAAAAATAATTATTTTTCTTTTAATGAACCAAAGAAGAAGACTCCAATTTATAATATATCGATACGTTCATAAAGGCAATAGCCTCGTACTTTTCGAATGCAATATACATAGAAATTGTTTCATTTACTACTTTCTCTATTTATTTCTTACACATTATGACAAGATTTAGAACATAATTTATATAATTAATATATAAAAATCTTAATGAATCAACAAATATGACGAAAGATTTTTATTCACAAAACAAAATATAATTATTACTGTGTTGTTCTTAAAATTTAACTGTATAATATTTTTCTAGAGGCCAAATGTTTCCGAATTAATACTAGATTCATTGGGTCAGATTTGTAAAACTAAATGGAATTTATTTGTAAAATTTATGCCATATTATGACACGTTAATTTTTGACACGTAATAGAAATTTAGTCGACAACGTTGAATTGAATTTAGATTTGAATTTTGTTTAAATATTAAGCATAGTGTCATATGAAATTAATAATTTTCATTTTGATGTGAATGTTTTTGCAATTCATTTAATTCTTTAAAAGGGTAATTGAATTATTTGGTATTATATTAAGGTTATTTCTATTTGGATTTTTAAATAAAATAAAAAAGTGATCTGACGAAGACCATTTAAAAATAAAAATCGACGGGTTTCAGGATTTACCCTAAGATCGCCGATTGACGAAATAATGAATTTATTCATTTCATTTGGACCATACTGTATTTTTGGGAAATATTAAAAACATGATCCTTAGAATAAAATTATTTCCAGGTCATATTTTATCCGCTACAAAAAAGATTATGAGTAGAGTACGAAAATTTTAATTGCAGTGGTTTCAGTGTTCTTGAAGTCCACAAGATTTAGTTAAAGCTAGACAATGTATAACCTTATTCAACGCTGTATGGAACAGCAAAAGGACGACAGTTTAAGGCAGGATATACGACCGAGACTAGGCGGCAAGGCGTATTTATCGTAAATAGTTCAACGTAAGCAAAGCTTATGAAGAGGAATTACGCTACTGGCATGGCTCCGAATGTTCTGCTAATAAGATTAAGCATGCATGTAATATAATCGAAATTATCTCTAACAATGCTACCACCACCAGGACTGGCCCCAATAAAGTCCCCATTAATTAAACAATTTTGTTGTAATTTACCTACTAATGAATAGCGGTAGATATACAAGGTTTTTTCTATACTACTTTAATTCATGTCTATATTCCAAAAACTTTTGGAGGGGAAAGTGTTTTTTTAAAGTTGATATTTGTGATCATTAAAAATCTGGAGCTATTAATTAATATTGAGCTAATTTAAAGTTTCTGTTACATTTTATTGTTTTTATTGTATCAAGGTAGCTACTAACTGGGATGATTGTTTTTTTGAAACCGGTCCTGGTAGAGTTAGGATGAAGTCCCAATGGATAGTTATAGTCGAGGTGATTTGGCAAGGGAAAGCGGGTGGAAACGTGTGCCAAGAAAATGTACAACGAGAATTGTTAAAGCAAATTACTTGTCTCTGTTTTACTTAAGAAAAAACTAATTTTGTTGTAGGTTCCATTTCTGAAACGTTATTGCACATGATGCGGGCTACAACGTAGTTTACAAAAATTTAAAAGGAATAAAAGAGAACAATCCATTGTTCCATTGCAATTTAACAGTGTTGCATTCAAATATTTCGTGCTGCAAACAAAAAATGTTATTAAGTTAAAACAAGGAAAATTTCACAAGGCACAACGATAATTCTAAAAATTAAATTAAAATATGGTTAAGATGTTTGACATATATAAAACTTTTTATACTAGTCTCGACTTTTAGTGCTAAATTCGAAATTTACGACAGGGTAACAATTCTGGACGGGGGATTTTTTAAACACAACGACAAAACCCTATAAAACTTCCACCTCTCGTTAAGCTTTCACCAAACTCTACACATTATTGTTACATAAATTACAATCATGAATCACTCTAAGATCATTTAAAACATGAATCTTATATCACAATAATAAATTATCAATTACAATATAGACATCTGTTAACTAAATTTTCAAAATCATCTGAAGTAAGACTTTCTAAATTTATAGGATAAAAATAAGGATTACTAATATTCAAAATTTTTCATGTTACTTTCACAGGACCGGTTCGGTTACATGAAACTTGGGTAATTCTAAATTTGGTAAAGCATTTCTCTTCTGAAGATTTATTCTTTTTGTTAGTTAAATTTTAATTTTCCCCAAATCCTAACGAAAAAATTAGGGGGTATTCTTTAATGTTTCAATTTACACACTACCGAAAAATACCAATTTAATTACTCCTTTTTACCCTATTGGATACTCTATTAATAAAATAGTTTTGTAAAAATTTTCAGCTTACCTTTGGGTGTGCTCTTCGAGGAAATGCTACTTTGGGGTCAATCTGAAACAAAAAAAAATATCAACCGCTGATTGTAGAAGGCATAAAAAAAGTTAAACTAAAGATTAAATAAATGAGCGTAGAATGTTATAAATTCTAACCAGCATAGTTGGTATAATATTTGTTAGTATAAACTTTAATGCAGACATAACGAAGTTTTTAACGTACTTATTTGATAGCGCAGTGGAAATTTTAGAGCTCTTAACTTAACAACTTTAATTAGTCCAAGTAGAATAGTTTTTAGAATGCTGCGAATACACATACTTTTAAAATTTGTGTTCTTGTTCAGCGGCCACGTTTGCAGTTAATGAAGCGGGAATATCATAACGTACAGCGTTCACATTTTCCCTTTTTAGGCAAGTTTGCGAGAAGTTGTCAGTATGCTAAAAGACACAGGGACAGCTGAGGTTGCTAATTGCTTTTAAAACGTTACAAGAAGTTCTGTTTAATAGCAAATTCTCAAAGACGCATTATCTACTATTAACTTCGTCAGAATATCGCCAGTATTCATAAGAGGGATCGTTAAGAAGGATTTAATTTGATACTACTTCAGTAAATTTGATTTTTTTTTATTATCCGCGTTTTCGGGAAATTAACTTTGGGAAGTTATGATGTTTCTAATGTCAAAACCATGTTATCTCTAAATTAAACTGGGTTTAAATGTAAGCCTTATTGAAATATTTCATTTTCTCTCCCTCTGGAAAGATCACCATTATTTTTAAAGTAGGTAATGAGTGAAATTCATTTTTAGTCCTCTACGGATATGATGCTGGCTAACCACCAACTGAAGTACATTAAAAATTAAAGGAAGGTAGAAGCAAACCCGACCTAATGCCGAAATTCCAAAATATTAATAGTTTAAAAATAAATAGGTTTGAGAATTTGGCTAAAATGAAGAGAACATTTGCTCAAAAAGTGTGGTTTAATATAATGTTATATAGGAATAATCAGCGTTTTCCTTTTAAACATAAAATCTCGGTTGAGAATTGAGGTAGTTTATTCGTCAGTAAGTAAATAAATAAAACTAATTTAAATATGGAAATTAGGAGGAATCCCAAGCAAAATGAAAGACGTCACGTTTCCTAACATCAACATAACAGTTTCTTAGTGAATTCAGCGCTATTATTTGAAATAGCAGGTAGGTATTATATTTCAAAGCATTAAAACTAGCATCGTTTCGGTAAAGGGAAATCGAAATTTTCCGCTGTTAATTTCTCATAATGACAGCAGCTGTCGGGAAAGCTATGAAAACTTAAAAGCTTACCATCAGCTGAATGCAAGTAAAATGTTAAATATGGCGTTTTAGAGGAGAGCGCGACGCAGTGTGTTAGATGGCCCATTAGTATTTCAAATTAAAATAGAATTAGACATCTGCGATCATTTTTGTTGCTCGATTTCCATCGCAGAATTTTAGCCAAACGTTATATCACATTTTGGTTGCTGGTGATAAAAATAATTTTTACTCAGGGTAATTGCAATTAAAATTCGAACGTGGTTTCCAAAGGATTTCTTGTGGATCTGGTCGATCGAAGACTCTATGATTTTTAGGTTATTTATCTGTTGGTCAATGTCTTACCGATTTAATTATACATAACTAATCGTCCTGTATACTTATGTATCCATCTACAAACCCAATTATTATAAAATACATATATACATTGTTGATTTTGATGTTTAATAATAACATTTAATATAGAAATTATAATCGATATCTAAACACAAAGCAACTCCTCTTGCGAATCCAACAAAATCTTTATGTAACATTGGCAGTGAATTGTTGACCTTTTCACAATTTGGCTGGTTTTATTTTTCTATCCATTTCTTCAATTTTTTTCTTCTCCTGCCTTTTCGTTTATTTCGGATAAGTTTTTCCTCTTTTGCCTCTGTTTTTCAGCTACTTCTTCTATCCATGATTTCCTTGGACTCTTTTTTTTTTGGATCTTTTTGACTCCAAGGTTTTTTTATTAGACTATTTAAGTTTGCTCTTTTCTTTTTTCAATTTCGTTTATCAAATTTTTTATTAATCTTTCTGTTTTTTTCTTGAGTTTTATCAACTATTAGTCGATCATCTGCCTATAGTAGTCCATCTAGATGTACTGGTTTTAGGTTTGTGTATCCCATGATAGTTTTTATTTTCTCTGCCAATTTCCTTGTGTTTTTTAGTATTCTAACCATTACAATTATAAATAGGAGTAGTTGTATTATTTCTTTTTCTATTTTGTATTTTTGTGACCTCTTTCTGTTTATTTGTACTTTCTTTTTACATTCTTAGATTATCTCTTTCTTCTTGTTCGATTTTTCTTTCTATTAGCGATTTTGCAAACGAATATATTATTTGTTATTTGTTTTCCTTCCCTGAATATCACTTGCTCCTCTTCTAATTTATGTTCTATCTGTATCTTATTATTTTTTTTATTTTTATTTTTTATTATTTAAATTCAATATTTAATTCCTCTCTAAATTTTCCTTGCATTTTTTCTTCGATTTCCTGATTTCATTTTTGACTTTGGGACATGGGATTTTAGTGTTTGTGCTTGTTATTCTCTTCTTAAAAAATTCTGCACTACTTTAAAGTATTTCTTTGGCCTTATGTGAGGTTGTACCATTTTGTTTGAAAGTACCTGTTTTGTAATTCCTTCTTATAATGCAGTATGACTTCAAAAATAATGGAACCAAGTAATCTTCTCCCACATATCCAATTCAAACACCAATTTACTGGTTCATTAACAAAAAAATGAAGATTTTCTGATGTTCGTCAAATCATATTCTGTGAATTAACATATCCAGAAAGACAAAATCAAGGATCGTTTATGGGACCACTATTGAAATTGATGTTTTTGGATTTTCGTCAATAACATGCTGAACTTCTAGTTTTTAGGCCAATACTACCAGTCTCTCAGAATAAGTACACAGTATTTGTCAAACCATTAAAGTCGAATCACTAATTCAGGATTTTCTTAAAAATGTGTTCTGGAATCCTGGAAAACTGCGACTCGCCGTTAATTTTAACACATTCGATAATTTTTGCTTTCTGTTCGTTGTTGAATACCATTTTTTAAATTTAATTTTCTTAATACATTATTTGGTACAAGTTTCCTTTAGGTCCTGTGTACCATTGGATGCGTCTCGTCGAGTAGAATACGAAATTGAAAACCAATTTTTGGGGGAGATCAATATTTTTCGAGTTATTATCTAATAAAATGTGGTTCAGTTCAAAAAATTGGCTCCAATTTAGACAATTTTTGGTGTATTTTCTAATTTTATTTTCCGACCAGAAAAAAGTTGTTACCATTTTAAAATGAGAATTGACACTATCTGCTTGTGTGTTTTCGCAGTTTGACATAACCTTAAACGACACGTTCTGTTTTAAAAAAGTTGAAAATTGGTTGATTTTATCTAAAACTGAAACAATAATTATCACACAATGCAATAAAAAGATTTTTTCTTTGGAAGAGAGTAAATATTCTGCTATGAATAGATAGACTATTTGATTATTGGCAATATGGTTCGAATCTAAGTGTCTATTGGGTCCACGTCACTTACAAAAAAAATCGAATTTAACTGTTTGACAACACTAAATGATCATTTGACCATATTTCTGTGTCAATTAAAAAAGTGCGAATCAATCGATAGCAATTGTTACTAAATGTGCGGTGCTTGGGGCAGCATCCGGACTGTCATTGACACAAACTGTGGCCCCAATTGAAACACTGTAAATCGCACGTAACATGCCGTATCGAATGGCGCACACACACGTATAGCAACGATGGTTATTCGAGTGCCATCCAAGTGGGTATATCTCGACGATCGATTGTTATAATCTGCGAATTGTGGGCAGGACGATCACTTGCAGCCTCCGAAAGATTCATGATCCCTGCGGTTTAAGAAATTTTCTCAAAGCTGGGATGACGCGAGCGAGATATCGACTGAGGGAATAGCTCAACACATTCCGACGCATTTTGATTACCCCGGAGATGCTTTTCACGAAAGAAATTCCAGGGACACTTTTTTGCTACTTTATTCCAAATATATATGGTATGTTTAAATGATATAGAAATAGAGTTCGAGATATTCTGGTGATGAAGTTGTGCGTCATTAAAATATACTCTAAAATTAGCTTCCGAAAATGCGATATTTATGAAAAAGGAGGAGGCTACGTAATACAATAAGGTTTATCTGTAAGATTGCCTGTAATCTCCTTATAGGTTTTCTGTCTATCTGCCAGTAATCCTTTTTATTTCGAATACGAGTTCAAATTGAAAGATATATTAAAGGGAAATACATTCCAATTTTACCGAAAAATAATATCAAAAAGGAGATAAAAGCATCAATATAAAACAATTGGCGTATGGTGTATACGTACATGTATGATATTACAACAGAATTCTTATAATGAATTTTAAAATTAATAAATTTTGTTAATAAATGAAAAAAAAATCAAAATCAAGTTGGATTTCATTTATTTCATTCAAAAGAAAAATAGAAATTGAGTACCAACTAATAAACTCATAAAAAAAATAACACACAAAACAATAAATAAATATGGTATATTATCAAGGTCGATTCTGTTCTTTTATGGAATGAAACAAATCTTAATTTATCAATTATTTTCACATATTTACGATTTACTGAAAAAATTAACCCTAAATAACATCTAATTTATCCGTCAATATTCCAGACAGAAATGTCATTAAGGTCACGAAATCTCTCATTAGTTAAATTGTCAAGTAAAAAAAATGCAATATTCTTTTCTCTCACAAGTATGAGCAGCTGTGATTTTCTAGCTTAGGACATAAAAAAATATTAATGAGGAAATTGTTGATTAATATCGCTCCAAAGTGTGGGAGTTTTATGATCGCAGAAGGAAAGTAGCTTAATAAAAATTATGATAATCATAGTATACTAGTTTCGGGTTAAAACCATCATCGGACCAAATTGATAACCCTAAAAAACGGCTTATGTGGCAACAAATGATTCTTAGTTTTTTCTAATCAATTTGACCTGATAGGTTCAACCCGAAACTAGTAGCCTTTGTTAGTAATATTTTTTTAATATAATAAAATACTTTTATGTAGTAAGACTTCGAGGTACTTTCCTTCAGAAATCTACGAATCACAAAGGTGATGAGTACCTCTAATATTTTGTTTTATAATTTAAACACTATAGTTTATTATATAAAAAAAAGTGTGGCTAAGCTATAGGGAAAACACACGGATTTATTAATCAAATTACTTCATGATTTTTTTATGATTTTAATGAAGTTCACCCTTAGAAGTCCACTTTCGAGAGAGAGAGCTGTCAGATTTTTCCATGCCTTTTAAATATTTATAAATCCATATCAAATTTATGCATCTTTTTCATAATTTGACAGCTTATTTTATATAATTTTCCTATGATCTGAAATGAAATAATAGAACAGGTTTCTATTTCAAATTAATTAATGTTATGAAATGTCAATCAAGCCTTCTATTCAATTCTGCAAATACATTTCATTTATAATTTGGTATCCTTTATCATATTATTAGAAGCAATAATATTAAAATATTCAATTATTTTTTCATAATATCCCGTAAAAATATCCATGAAAATTATTTAATATAGCAAGTAGTTACATAAAATAATTATTTATGTGAATTAAAATAAATAAAAAACATCCAAATTCAAAACAAAACAATAGAAAAACAACAAATAAATAAATATATGTGTAAATCTCAGGGTATGGTCCAGAATATTAAATCAACTTAAATTTGTTTCACAAAAATATTTATATTTAATTACAAGAACAGGATTAAAAATTTTGATGATCTATTCGGAATTCGACAGAATTGTCATTAAATTATCACTAAATAATTAACGGTTCAATAAACCAATTCTCACGTATTTAGTAAGTTTAAACCAAATTGTCTATGTGGATGATTATAAATGCTTTCATAAATAAATCAAGTAATTACAGCTTTGGCCTAAGTGGAACTTCATTTTCAAAAATAGATTATTTACTTACTACCAATGTTGTTTTCTTGTGTGATATCACATGGAAAAATTCATGTTCTCTAGAAAATATAAATTTTGTTGGTTGAAAAACTCACATTAGCAAATAAAATCCGAGAAAACAGAAGTTTTAAATAACTTACCCATTTTTTATGAGAATATGAGGTTATTGTCACATATGGAATAAAAATAATAATACTTTTTAACAATTTAGCGATATGTAGAGAGTGGGTCAGATTTTTGATATATTTTTTTAACTTTATACTTTCTTTTTCCGTCTTTAATACATAATTTTCTTTCATATTTTAAATTAAGTAAGAATTCTTGAACTTGATTGAGACATCTTCAATAATTTTTGTTATAATTTTCACTGATTTTTATAGAATTGGTTACAAATTATAATGAAATTAACATTGTAGTTATATAAATTAATTAATTAATCCTTTTTAATATAAACTTTGTAAAACATCATTTCCAATAAAATAATTTTAAATTTTAAATTAATAACCTCTTATGATGCAAAACTCAATATCTAAAATTTTAGTTTAATTAGACATAATTACTGAAATTAGATCATATGTCAAAAATTATTATGTGATATGAACTTGTTAATTAAGACATTTATTTTTATTTATCTGTATTCTTGAACTTAAGAATTTCTTCGATTTTTAAAAAAAGATTCTAAATATAATTTAGAAACTTTATCATATTTGTTAGCGATTTTTTTTGTTAACTTGTATTAAGAATGATAAAACTAATTGAAAAACACCAAAGAAACATTTTCCCATGATAAATGATTTATTATTTATTTCTAATTTCCGCCACCCCAATTATCTTTTAAGATAAATTAATATGTTCTAATCTTGTAACAATATGACTCATCCTCATCGTCTAATTTCTTATTTCCTCAGGTTCTGATTAATTTTCTCTTCTTTGTTTATTTATTTCTGGTGTTGTAAAATTAGGTTAAGTTTCAATTTCGAGCAAATGTAATTTTTGTAATAACCTGAATATATCTTTCACGTCTACTTTAGCTACTCTTTGAAAATATATATACTGAAAATGGCATAAACTAGTTTTGTTTATTAAATCTGACAAGAATCGCTTAAAAATAGTAAAATAACGTTTTTCTGATGAAATACAGAATACTTTATTATTTATTACTTAGACCTATTCGTCATGAAATAATAATTGGGTACTAAAGTTGATCATTTTAATTTCAAATGAATCTTTTCAGCACAATTTTGGCCGTAATCCAATGCAAATAAAAAGTCTGATAGGAAAAGAAAATGTTCGTTATGCACTTACTACTCGCGAGTGAAGTAAAAGAGAGAAAAGAGAATTCATAAAATAAAGATGAATCTAACGCCAAAGCGGTTGATTAAACTTTTTCATACATCAGATAAATCTTGGAAGGCGCGTTACATAAGAATAATTAAATTCAAAAGGATTCTTGGAAATTAAAAAGGCAGCGCGGAGTAAGATTCTTTTACATTAAAATATCATCGCTTCGACGAAGTTCAACTAAAAATAAGAGAAACTTTAAAAAGTCGGACGAATTAAAGCAATTCGAAGTTATCTTGCTTTCCAGGCGGGTGCTTCCCAAAATTAAAATAACAATAAAATTTAATGCATTAGGAAAGTTGTATGCACTTAATGGAAGGTTCACACAGTTGACAGTCACGAATGTTGACTGACACAAACTTTTATGACCTGATACGATAAAGTTTAACTTTTTATGAGAAGTGTCCACGAAACCGTGTCCCAGAAATAGCTGCGCCATTATAACGACGGCTTCTCTTTCAAGTTCATCAAGTATACATATCTAGCACGCAGTTTTTATCATAAATACCTACATTTTTTTTTCTGAAACACACAAGACCTATCAATGTAAAGTCTTAAAGGTTAGAGCTGGCCATAGATTTTTATTAATTTCATCTTAAGCAGATTTTTTTTTTATTAATGCACTCCATGTGTACAATCTTAAGCAGATTGTAAACATATATATATATATATATATATATATAATAATTCATTTGAATTCATTTACTGACGTTTTTATTCATATCTGAATTAACTGAAATAATACAAGGTATTCTTCTCAAAATTTTAATTATTATGGAGATTTCTAGTACACTAAATGTATTTTTTTAAATTTTATAAGCAACTGTAAAAGCCGCAAAACATATTTTCCGAGATATTATAATCCTGTATACACAATAGTACGAAGTATACTAATCTCGATAATTTCCTTTGGATTTTCCTTTGTGGGCTTAGCCGATGCATTTCTTCTTTGTGATAAAATGTGTGTACATGATTAAACTGGGGCTTTTTTCTCTAAAATCCACAGCATACTTCTTATTCAACTCTCCTTTAGAAGATGTTCTATATAAAATTTCGGATCTGTATTGTGTGTTTTGTAAGCCGAGGAATATTTTAACAGAAATTTTGGATAATAAAAGAGCGAGCAAAATGGAATTTTATTACACTTTTTCAAGATTATGCTTGTCATGTAAAAATGTGGGGATAATTAAGTTTTAATGGAAAATGAATCAATTCTAACTAACGATAAACACATAAATTAGAAGATCTATCATGAAAGTCTTAACATAACGAAATAAAGTGTGTATTTAAAAATGTGAAATATTGAACTTTTTAAAAAAAATATGTGTATCAGACTAATTTACAAAGTAACTAGAATATAATTGTGTTTTAAACAATGATTATTAAAGTTAAGAAAACACTCCCTCTATACGAAAAATAAAATACTTTAAAACTGAATTTATATAAAAATCATCTACACACGATGTGCAAGAGTGGAAAACGTTGTGAATTTAAAGGAAATTGAGGTCGGGTTTCCTACAGATGTTTAGAGACCGCGGCTACACAGTTAAGTTGACTCTTGTTGGATTTAAACACTTTGCGCGAATTTGCAGAAAAAAGACTGTCATGTTAATTATAATTATCAATACTCAAGTAGTCTTAACAAGTTCTCTTAAACGTCTAAAACTGGGTGTTTGTTTTTTTTTTGTAGAGTAACTTCCACAAATTAAACTTAAAGATAGAGTTTTGCTTATTCCTTTTTTTATAAAAGTCAGTATTTTTTTTATTCTTTCACCGGTTTAAAAGTACAGTTTACCTTTTGCGTGAAAGGATTTACCTCTTTTACGTAGTAGTTTACATCATCATTATATCCAGCAAAGTTTCTGTTGCTGATTAACTGTCATCGGCACTACACGACTGGATCGTTATAATTATTATCATTGTTTGAATATCTATGCGAGTTATCCAGGTTCGGGCGTATTGTGTGTACATACCAAATATTTTGTTGACACAAACAAGGGCCTTTGTGGTTGTCAAGAAAACACTAATTATTCCTCAATCCTCGTACTTTTCACGAACAGATGCGACTTTTACATTTTCACTTATTTGAAGATGACGTTAAAAATACGTCAAGACAATGCTCGCTGAACGGTTTGAGATAGTATTAACATCAGATGATGGAAATATCGGCAGACAATTCTTCGAGTGAGTCCTTAACAACTAAATCGCCATTTTATTATTTAAGCCCAACCGAAATTTTTCTTTTTAGGTATTTTCTTAAACTTTTTAAAGAAAAGTTAACAATTTAATTTGCGGTTAAATACATACATACAATACAACTCTTCTGATTTTGATGCTAATTTTCCAAAAATTGATTTTTTGGTTATTAAATGTCAACTAGCTTTTAAGTCCTTTTTTGTTGCAGTTTTGTCCATTCCACCATCTATCACGGTTGATGAGTTTGAACTCATTTTAAATAACTACAATAACTTGCTTGACTAGTAATACAACTTGTACTGTTGCTAGAGATTGCTTACCATTAGTAAACATCTTTATCCATTACAATGAATGGACTGGAAATGCAATATTATTCATAAAAACGTCAATAATAAAACGTATAATTTAAAGAAAGCTAATTGTATATCTTTATATGATAACTTTATAAGAACTGATTGGAATTTTTTAGTAAATTGTACGGATGAAAAGCTTTATGAAATTCTAGATGCAAATGTACCCCTGTTTAAATACTTTAAGCATGAATATCCGGTCTGGTATACCAGTGAAATAATCAAACACTTTAAAGAAAAACCAAAATTTCAGAAAAAATTTAAATCTACAAATAATGTAATTTTTTATTAGGTTACGGCAATGATCAATTTGATAACTCGCAATCTATTGTAGACGCGTTTGGAAACTTTTTCCAAAGTGTATATTCGCTTCCTCACAACGACGACCAACTTTTTACTACTAATTTTGATCGTAATATACTTTTAAACATTAGTTGTGAACCAATATCAGAAGAAGAAATTACACTAGCGGGTAAAAAACTAAAAAACAAGTTTACAACTGGTCCGGATAAAATACCCTCATTTCTATTGAAAGATTGTTTACCATCTTTAATTTTTCCGCAGCAAATAATTTTTCATTTAATATTAATCCTCTATTTTTCCAGACAAATTAGAATGGTCAATCGTGAACAATTATAGACCTATATCTCTATTATGCAATGTCGCAAAGGTCTTGGAGACAATCTTATACAATCGCATTTATCTGAGCACGAAAAATATAATATCTATCCATCAACATGGATTCGTGAGTTCTAGGTCAACAGTTAGTAACTTAGCAATATTCAGCCAATATTTGTGCGAAATATTGGATAGACGAGGACAGGTTGATGTGATTTCTTCAAAGCCTTTGATAAGATTAGCCATGCAATCCTTCTCAGAAAAATTTTGTTGATGGATTTTCCAAAGACATTTTATCAACTTCTAAGGTCTTATTTGCATAATCGTAAACAGTATGTTTGTTATAATGGATATAGTTCCGACACTTACCTTGCAACTAGCGGCGTTCCACAAGGTTCCAATTTAGATCCACTATTGTTCCTAATATTTATTAATGACTTATGTGTGATTTAAGCTGTGAAAAACTGATGTTTGCCGACGATTTAAAACTATATATCAAATATAAATGATGTTGCAACATCAAATCGACTTGTTGCAGGGTTGGTGTTTGAGCAATAGATTTTATTTAAACATATCTAAATGTAAAGTTTTAACGTGTAGTCGTAAAACGAATCCATTATTTTTATTTTGCGCCATAGATAACACGCTTTTGGAGAGAACCGAAACCATTAAAGATTTGGTCATTTTGATTCCCAATTAGCATTTAAAGTGTATATGTGTGAATATGTGTATATGCTCAACATGCATTATCTATTGAAAAAGAACAAAAGAAATTCTTAAAGTTTCTAAGTTTCCGAGTTGATGGTGTCTACCCTGCTAGAGGTTGTAATTATTCTAATTTACAGTGGTACATTTTGATCTTTAATGGTTATATTTATAATATTTCATAAATCCTCTGTTCTTTTCTTTCCCATGTATCTTATGGCTTCTGCAGCTATTTCATCTATTCCTAGCACTTAACTACTTTTCATTTCACCAAATATTTCTTCTTTTGTAGTTAATTTACCTTTCCCTAAAATCACTAAATCTTCTTTCTTTGTTTCTTCTATTTGCTTCTCTCTTTTAGATGGTTCTTATTCCCTCCCACTACTTTATTTATTTATTATTGAATCTTTCTCCAAATTTTTCCCACGACTCTTTTTTAGTTTCTTTAACTGCTATTTTAACTTCACATCTTTTTTGTTAGTATCTGTCATAATCTATTTGATATTTTTTTTTCTACATTTCTTTCTTCACCTTTATTTTTTGTTTTAAATCCTAGTCATTTCATTGTTTTCCTTTAGAGTTTAAGTTTGTAATTTTGACTCACAGTTCTCTGTCATTTTTATATTGTTTTCTTTTTGCTCTGGGCTTAGCAGTTCCCTTAATTTTTTACACTCTTTTATTTTTCATTCTATTTAATTTTTGTTTCTCAATTTTTTTCTTTTTTTTTATTATTTAATTACCCAAAAATGTTCAGTTAACCTTTTGTAAATAGAATTCCATTTCACTGATAATAAATAATGTGTCCCTCTTTGCGTATACGAAGACTAAATAAAAATCCTTTAAATTATGATTCTGTAAAGTTATTAGCAATTTGTTAAATTTATTGTTGTGTAATGACAAAATGATATTACCATTACTAATTATCTATGAATTTAGGGGCTTATTTTATTATTTTCGAGTTTTAGATTACGAAAAGTGTATTAAGATTGGCTACTTTATATGGAGATTGGTCACATTAAATGACGTGATTCAGCTAATTGAATCTTAATTGGATGGCTTTAAATACGGTTTTGTACATATGAGTGCATAAAATTGCTTGAATAACATACCGAATGAACAAAAAAGTTCGGAATATTATTTAAACTTGTTTAAAATGAATTTTAAACATAATCAATAAGTGGTTCAAGAAAGTATAGTTAAGTTATATTTCCCCAATCAATTAGTGTTAGTAGTCACTAATTTGTTTCATAATCCCCGAATACCTTCGATAAAATTTAATGTTGTTATCGATAAAAATAAAGAAAAAAGAAACGGGGAGTATTAAAATTTGACATCGCGAAAAAAATCAATCGCAGCAAATAATTGCATTCTCATACATCCTGTGCACGAATCCCATTTCAATGTTCTGAATTAAATTCTTTCACTCTATTTCACTTCGGTACAGGATACCCTTTCCAATTACTAGATTTTGATGGCTGTTAGCAAATATAGAAAACGAAAATATCGAATCTATGATAAAACCAGTGATAGGTAGTTATCGTTTTGTGTACCTAAAATGGAAGTAGAATTGGAAAAATCCGATTCATTCAATTGTTATCGCATTTCGTTGACGGTAAATACTTTCATACACAAAATAGGAACTAGAATACGTTTTTAGTAAATACAGTCACAGAGTGACTTGAAATAGTGTTTTTATGGATCAAAAAAGCAAAATCAATATTTGGAGTTTTTAGAGAACAGCCCGAAACGTGCCTCGTTCTATTTTAGAGCGAATACCTTAAATAGTATACGTTATAAATCACTATAATGTAGTTATCGCTGTTTAAAATTAAACCATACTGAAACAAGTTCAAATAAATAAATACTTTTTATTCACACGGTATGTCTTTCAAATATTCAATTAGATTAATAACGCCATATAAGGTGAGCAATTCTACACGTCTTTCTGTGAGCGAAAATAGTGAATGGCCCGTTACAAATTTCAAGGTGAAGAAGTTGCCTGCGAAAAACTAAGAAGTTTTAATTGATAAACTCACAATGAACTCTAAAGCTTAAAAAGGATAAAAAAACTCCATAACAATTCAGATAATTTGCAAACTTTCAGTTCCACATACATATTTAAATATAATTAGAAGTTTTTACTATACAATGCATTAATTTAGATACATTTGTTGATATTAACATCTAATCCATTAATTTTACACCAATCTAACAATCTGCTTAAAGCTTTCTGAAGCAGGAAACAATCATTTACACCAGATACTTTTTGAAAATCTTTTAATCGTCTAGATAGAGCAATATTTTGCTGTTTAAGAAACACTTGAAAATGTCACGAAGAAAAGAATCAAAAAACAGGAAACAGATGTCCACCTGGGGGACACCAAACGTAATTCTGATCTCATAAGATAAACAGTTATTGGTCTTGACAATTTGGGTATGATTCACAAAATAGCTCTTAACTAATGATAAATGACTAAGTTAGATATGTTAGATATTGAAACATTATGATTAACTTCAAGACATCCAACAGATATTCCTCAAAAGCAATCAAGTTTGTAGTGATCAAAAATTTTAGCAAAGATGGGCAATTTCAGATTTTTCTCATTTTTTAATACTGGAATTATATTTCTCGCTTTTCATTCTTCTGAGAAAACACCATTTGTTCAATGATTTATTGAAAATTAGCGGCAACAGTGACGAAATCACTAATTTAGTAGCTGAAATCTTATCTGGACCATTACCCAAAGATTTACTAAAATTACTTTCATATTTAAGAACATCCATGACTATCAATACAAATTTACTTATCAAACGATGAGTCAATAATATTAACATCTTTATCAGTATAAACAGTGGTAAAATAATTTACTCAAAAGTAGCAATACGAAAAGAATTGTCTGAACATACATTTTTATAAGTCATAGTATTTGGTATGTCAAAAGTTTTTAGTTTCCCATTTACATAGCTTCAGAACCTTTTAATATCAGTTAGGGTTAATTAGTAATTATATTACTCAATTTGCCATTATCTCTCACTCTCTCCCAACAATAATCTTCACAACTCGCCAGTTACTTTACAAAATCTTTATAAATAATTATTTAAGCAGTGAAATAATACTATTACTATTAGTAAAGGGTGGAGTTTATACTTTAAATGAAAAAACTAACTGTTAATTATAATGTCGAGATTTGATTCTACGGATCGTGTTCCGATTTATTGATAACACCCGGCGCAATGAAACAAAAATTTTGCCGCATGAGAAATGGCCAAATCCGGATCAGTGTACACGCAAAATCCATTAAATCCACTTGAATGACGATAAAGAAAAAAAGTTTTTTCCTACAGAAAAATACCAACAAACCCCATTTGAACAAAATTAATGGTCGGACTGAAATTCGTTTGTAACAATTTCCAAATTAAAATAAATCGGGAAAAGAAAACCGCGCTAAAGAGAGGATTGAATGAGTTTTTCGTGCCGTTTAAAAAATAGCAGGTTGCTGGAATTCCCGACGGTATGAGCAAGGCCAACAGTTCCTGTAGAAAATGAAAACGTATACTCGATGGGTCGGGTGGGTTTTTATTTTGGTTGATTCTATAATATAAATCTTATGTACCGTCCCTGATAAAATGTGCAACAACAGTTCAGCAATAAAGCAAAAATATAAAAACACATAACACAATTAACAAATAATAATAATAGTGATTCATTTAGCCAAAAGCATTTGGAGACGAAGGAATTGAGGTATATAGAATTTCTAAAAAATACTAAAGCCTAACCTAACCTAACCTAAACCGATATTTTATAGATAATAAATCCAGAAATAGTATTTAAAAAATCATTTGGAGCTCTCTATAGTTTGTTATTTTTCATTAAACTGAATTGTGACCTTAATATTCACCTTGATATTTGGCCTGAATGCAAAAAATTCAGTCTTTGCATCTTCATATGGATCGATTAACTTTTTTTTTATATCCAAATTTTAGAATTTTTCTTTCCTAGGAAATTAATATTTTTTTGAAGTTAGAAGAAAAAAAAATATGTATATCAAGCAATGAACTTTCTCTTTTTTCATTGAAATACAACTTTAATCAAAGTATTAGAGGAGGAATATAGCATTGAAATTTCATCATATGTCTGAACTTATATCGCGTACCATAAATCAGTTTTCTATATAATTAATTTAGGAGACGAGTCGTTGAATGGAATTACAAACTACAGGCGCCGGTTGAGGTTTATCGTTTTACGTACAACCTTCATTTATTAGAGTTTTAATTTAATCCGGAATATTATTAACATCGCTGTTGAGAGAATTTTGAATTATTAATACGTATAATATATTATATACGTTTGAATTTAGCATTTTCAAATATAGTGGGGTTGTCTACGGGGTGCGACTACGGGACGGTGCTTAATAGAGAAATCATGAAAGATATTAAAAATACCTTCAAATCAAAGTAATTCTCTATTTTAAAATCATCAAGAGGTGATTTCAAAAACTTATTAAAGAAATAAATATATATCTCCCCCCATTTTATTTATCGTGTAATCCTCATTGTTTAATGTTTAAAGAACAGCCTTATAGATTGATTTTATAAAAATTTGTTATTATCGTGTATAATATAACCTCAATTTTCATCAACAAGTGAACGTGTTTTAACACCTCCGGTGTTTATTTATGGATTATTGATTAGGAGAAATGACTGATTTACCTGATCGGTTTTTGATAATAATTTTGGAAGTTTGGAAATATGAAACTGATTGAACTCTTGAAACTCGAGAATGCGGAATATTTTCGTAAGTGGTCGTTTATTTGTTAATTAATTTAAGGTTAATTGGCCAAAAATAGAATATGTACAATAAAATAAACTATTCAAATTATTATAATGGAGAATTGTTGTAAATTTACCGTTTAAATTGATACCAAGCGGTAGTACACGAAAATCTTTTATATTTTCACATATTACCGGAAAATTTGAATCCACCCTTATGGTTTCCATATTTATTTAATTATTGTTTTGTGCATTTTTATTTTTTTTTTAATTAATAAATCTAATGTAATTTAATGTTGAATTTTATTTATCTATTATCAACAAAATTTAATTAACTCAAAACTTAACTATAAATAAAATATTGTTACAATTGGCGTTCCAAAAATTACAAGACCCATTCTAAATATTATTATTTAATACAGCTACATACAACATATATAAATATATACTAATGGATACAAAATACATTTAACCAGAACGATAATGCTGGAATCGACACGTTAAACCATTATAATCAATAAGTTAATTTAAAATTCTATTGAAACGTTATATCCCTGGAAATTTGGCGTATTATCTACCCCAAACTCCGGACACTTTAGAGTTTACCCAGCTCGATCCGCCATAAATTTTGGTTTCGCCTAATCCACTGTGTATCCCTCGAATCTATTCTTGCAGGAACTCCATAACTCCCGCAGAGTTGCGCTAATGACACTCATTTATTTTCAATCTAATTTCGGTAATTAAGTGCCATACGGGCACAATTTACTTCCAAATTGATATTTTTGCTTGAATGGTAACAAATAACAAGTGTACCAGGCTCCATATATTTTCTCTCTACATTGGATTTACCCTGGATTTTGAAAATGTAGCTTTTAATTAATTTGAAAAAGATCCTTTTAGGAAATATGAAAGTCGGACGCATTTAACTTCAGGAGTTACACCAAACATAAAATAACGTTAAGAAAGAAGGAATGAGGACCCAAATGGGGAAGAAAAAGAAGAAGAATAAAGAGGAAATTAGTTTCTAAAAAGAACTAACCACGTCGAGTTGTTTTTAATAATTTCAATTTGGTTTTTATAAGTGGGTTAAAGTTATCACATTATATAGGGAGCAATCTATAGATTAATCCCTATTTAAGTTAAATTAATTTATTATCGATATTTTCATAAACGTTAACAATATATTTATTACTAAAATTGAATTGGAATTAATTTGATGAAAACCAGGCAGCGTAAAACTGATTTTTGCGTTTCGCAAAAGTTTTCGTAGTTAATCCTGCAGGAACAGGAAACATTTAAAAGTGATGTGTTTGTATTCTGATGGAACAATCAACAAAATCCTAGCAAATTTTTCGGCCTCGAAATAAGCTATTTTCGAATTTTCGTGTTAATCAATTCCAGTGAATGGGTTTTAGAGAACAAAACTGAATTGCATGAGATAATCTATTTTATTTGCTTAGTTCCTTTTTTTGCAAAAAAAACGAATGGATTTTTTGTTTACTATGATTAATAGTGGATGGCGTAAAGTAATCTTTTCAATGAACTGATCAGTAGAAAAAAACTGTTTTATAAGATAAATATTGTTTATAAAACCCATTTTTCGGATATTGAAAGGTTTCCATAATTTTGAGTTCTATATAATGAAAAACTGATGTGTCAACTTTTCACATATTCTTTGTTGGCAACGTAAAACATATACGAATATTGCGGAACAAGAATATTTGAAAATAGTTTTATGCTGGCCTATAGAAAATGTCTATTGACAATGCCATTATATCGAGCGGAGCGCAGCTTACATGTACGTATAGATTTTTACCAAACTTTTAAATCATAAATGTCAATTTCAATAAAATTCATAATACAATACAATAAATACCTAAACATATTTTCAATAATAAACTGAATAAAATATATACGAAGTATGAATTACGGTTTATTTTATCATATAGAGAAATCAAACAATACCTATTAAATAAAATTACGTAAAATTGTTAACCCAATAGAATTTATGAGAAAAACAATTTTTAATAAATGTAGTACTGGAAAGTTTTTATATTGTAACATCAATTCTACAACAAAAAAGTACTGAAATGCAGCCATATGCACATAGAAATTGTTTTTCTCTTATTGTCATTACAATTTCATTGTACAAAATACTAGTATTGTTAAGAAAAGTATGAATACTTGCGTTTTTCAAAATCTACAGATACATAAATCGTAAATTTAGTTATTATTCGGATTAAGGGTTAAGAACATGGTTGTATTTTTTTTTCAATTACAAAAAGGACTCAAAAATCTGAGCAGCATTCCGTCAAAGCTGTAAGAAGTTCAGAAAGTTTGAGATCTATATCATGATGCTTCTACAGGGCCCAAAATATTCTGCGTGTTAGTTTAGTGCAGTATTTCGTTAATGATACACAGAGCCTAGAATAATGTAATGTTTTATTGTCAAATGACAGAAGACATTTTTAGAATAGAAAGTGAACTAGATAATAAAAATATTTTACCTTTTTTCCATCGAGTTCGTGTGTCCCTTGTGCTAGAACTTTGTCGACACTTGACGGATCGTTGAATGTGATGAATCCGAAGCCCCTAAAACAAAGAAAACAACCTCAAAATAAGTACTATAAATCCATATAATATTTATTTCGTCTAATATATCTAATATTCTAAGTGACTAATGACTATGCTCTAATAATTTGGTGTATTTCTAGAGATACAAATGTATTTCTATCTGCTCTCTTTATACAGAAAATAAATACAAATTGGTGTAAAGATTAAAAAATCTACCCTTTAATAAATCTTACAAATCTAAACAATAATTTTTTACTAACATTTAATGTTTGTTAAGTGATAGATAATGAGAAGAGAATAATTAGAAAAATCTTGTAAAATTAATATTTTTATAGGCATAAGAAGTAATAAAAATTGATAAAATAAGAAAAAAAAGAGATAAAGGAAACAATGAAATTGCTAAAACCGCAGAAATTAATACAGCTGGGTTATATATAAATAATAAAAGAACCAAAATAAAGGAAGAAAAATCGCTAAAAAAAGGAGATAAATCAAAGAACAGAGGGTTAACATATATCTGAAATAAAACAGAATCAACTGAAACGAAGAAGAAAACTAATACTAATAAAAAAACATAAATAAAAGCAATACTAAGAAAATACCGTACAAAAAGAAAAAATATTAATACAGTAAAAATTAGTAATTTAAAAATGCCTTAACTGAATTTTTTAATAAAATAACAGGAGTCTTTTTTCCTGTGTTTTATGTATAAAAACCATCAAAATTCTTTGTGACAAATTTGAAAGCCAAATTTCCGTTTTGGGAAAAGCAAAAGGCTCAATAAATTAACTAAATTTTTTACCTCAATTTATTACAAGAGCTTAATACTTAACAATGAAAGCAGTGATGAAATTCGTTTCAACAATGACATATAAATATTAATGTACCGTATTGGCACTAATTTGCATTATAATCGTTCGATAAAAAATGAGCTGTAACGGGAATAACGAGGATCGTTGCAGAAATTTCATTCACAATTAACATCTAATTGAGCGTTAAAAAGTTTGTACCAAACGGCTCCTGCTGATTGTAATTTTTTAATATTCAGTTGCCAAAGACATTACAAATAATTGACACATATATTTTATAGATATCATAAAAAATAGTTAGAAAACGAAAGTATATATCAAATAATAATCAATAAAAACGTTAATGGGAGATAAGTTGACTAAATGTGTCGTATTATGAAATAAATTATTTTTAAAAAGAAACCTGTCTGTAGTGCTTTATTACGTTAAAAAAATCGTACTATACTATTTTTTATATTGCCTACCTATTTCGAAAATATTAGAACTAGTATCGTTTACTTATTACTAGCAGATAATAAATAGTAGTAGCCACTTCTTAAAATAGCTGCTATCAGTTTCTCATAAGATGGTAAAGTAATTTTGATGCTAACATAAAATTCAAGAAAAAAGTTTTATATACTACCAAGAAGTTAAAACTATTTATAAAAGTGAAAACTACGAGGTAAATCAAGAACCGATTTTAATAAAATAAATAGCAGATAACATAACTGCAATGGATATTAACAATTACACATAACAAAATTGTAAAAAGATAATAGAAATATCAAGAAGTGTTAACAAGAAAAGAAGATTAAAACCTAGAAAATTAAACAACAGAAATAAATAAAATCGTTGTTTATTTTTCACACAAAAAAGTTTCGATGGTGAATTTGAGGAAAAGTAGAAGATAATAATGAAAACAGAAACTTAATTATCTATTATTGAAGAAATATTTCTAGTAAGATTCTTTCTATACACTACAGCTACTAATAATTTTTTCAGAATATGAAATAAAACCTCAATTTTCAAAGCCAGTGAAGAATATAAAAATAGGCAGCTCTGTTAAAGATTCAATGATAAACAATGATAATAAGAAAGAAAAGAAAGTTGACTCTAATTGATCTAAAGCTTACTAGTTATCTTAAATGCCTAAGAAACTGTTGGTAAAAATATTAAAAGGAATATAAAATACAGGAATTCACCATGGGATTAAAATTATTAAATTTACAAATTTTTCATAGAAATGAAGTTACTTTACCAACTTATTACAAACCAGCGAAATATACCAAATTTCTAGATTGATAAATCGTTGTTTGTTCAATGGGCGGTACAAGGTACACTCGTAGAACCATCAAAGTCATAAACTTTTTCCACATACCTGGGGGTGCTAACTGATACTGCGGCATCCATCGAGTAGAGTACCCCATTAGAGCCTGTCGCCACGCTGAAAGAGAATTTTCTACTTCACAACCCCTCTTCGGTTTCAAAAAAATGCGTATTTTCTAGTTCTAGAAGCGGCTACTCTAACATTTATCTTCACCACCGATACTGATACATTTTATAAGTAAATTCTCTTATGAAACTCTAAACCAATTTACAAAAATTGAAATAATCCAATAGTTTTATTTTTAGTATTATTACTAAAGTATACTCAAGACAGTTGCACAATGAATCAATACCTTTTTGTCTAAATTAAATGCAAATACAAATTACAATATCGGTGGTTTATATTAAGGAGCACAAGTGAAACAAGGATAAAATTCATAAGGAAATTTGACATATGCACCAAAGTTTTTCTAATTCGAATAGGAAGTATTTGCTTGGTGTGTTATCTGAGCATTACGAAAATTATATGATTTCGGTGAGATTCCGCTTTTTCCTTATGTGTAAATATTCCTTTTAAAAAGTTTTGAAAGCCTCAGTAGAAAGCTATTCGAGGTAAACAAAAGAAATAGATTTTCAGAATCGCTTAATACATTCTCTCGAGAGAAAACTTTAAATTCGCCTTCATTTTAGTTGTACAGAGTTCGAACAAAGAAGTTTCTGCTACTAAGATAAACTTTACATTAGATGGGTAACTTATTAATTTCGGCTATTATTACTGTAAATACTTTCCAGCTTACTTCCATTATCGTCTCATTAGCTTCCCAAAGTTTAACTAAGATAAAGCTTAGCATTTGAAATTTATGTTAAACAATTAGCGATTATAATTGTGCAAACTAATATCCATCTATTGGAAAGCGCATAGCAATTTCATTAATTTGAAACACATTTATTAGGTTAGGTTAACTTCCATACAAGTGGATCGACTGAGGCCTATTGTAGTCCAGATGGGTTAAAATTTACCATACAACCCACACTTTCTTACGAAGTTGATTTCGATCAAGTTTTTTGATGTTGTTAGGCTCGATCTATATGAAACTAAACATAAGGAACCTACTCGTTTCTAAGGCTGAACAGAAGCATGTGTCATATACGAAAAGGGCATGAGACTCATTTTTTCAAGTTAACTCATTCAATAGTCGATTCGTATGGTAAACATTGTATTACATTCTGGAAAGAGTGTTATACTCTACGCGTGAACCTCATGGGGTTAAATAAACATCAATTAATATAAATACGAGACGATTACATTGGTAAGGGGGTAGTTAAGTGGGGGATTCAAGCAGTCCCAAACTGGGGGGTAGTAAGATCACCGATTCTCGTGTCGTTAACTAGACACCACGGGAAAATTTACCTAGTGTCTAAGTGCCATAAGCGCCATGAGTACCCTCAAAAGCATCCCTTGGTAAGCATTCTTTTTTATACCATTTTCATATATTTGTTAATGTTGGTTGAGCACTTTTTTATCTTTATTAAATTGTAATTGTTGTTGAACTTGTCGTCTCTTACTCTTACGCCCTTAAGGAAACCGCGCCCTTATCCAGGAGTTGGCTCGTTTAATATATTACATGGTGGTGATTGCCATTTGGTGAGTTATTTTTGTTAAGCCCTTTTATAATCGCATGACCAAGGGCCGTGCTGTGATATGGTGAAGGTGCCCTTTTAATTAGCACGACCCAAGGGTCTTGCCGTGACAATGTGCTCCACTTCTTCACCATTTCGTCCTAATGGTCCTATAGATGGCAGCGTTCTGTCAGCAGTCCAATCAAAATTCCAAGATCTGCAATATGGTGCTTCCTGAAGGTTCCGATATAACTTCTTAGAATGAGCTAAACCAAAATACATTTTCAGTGGTCGAAGAATGTGCTCAGTACCCATTTAAAAACAATATATTTGGTACTGCTTTTGGAAAATCCAAAGAATGGTTCTGGTCCGGTTAACCTAGATTCTGTTCATTTTCTGGCGAAGGTGTGATTTTTTTCGTTGCTTTCACTCCCATTGCCAAAGTAGAGTACCAATGAGATCCAAGGATTTCATACAAATCTACACCAGACTCGAATCCAACCTGTTGGAGCTCAGAACCCAAGTTTTAATATTGAGAGTTGATGAAATAGTTACAAATGTAATTAATACACCAAAAAATAAAAATAATGACTGAAAGAAAATATTAATTTTGGATATTTTGGCATTGTGAGCATTGAAAGATTCTATACCGAAAGAATTTTCAGTTTGCTACAAACAGCCGTGACAAATTTCATAAAGAGAAATAAACCATCTTGATGAGTACTTGGGATTCTTCCCATTCTCTGTGAAAATTTATATACGTGTGACGTTTAGTGCGGAATGAGCGCTCTCCCAAATGCCTCGTCGTATTTCCTTATCCTCATAATGAAAAGTCCGAGGGAGTCTCTACTCGCAAATAATCATCTGAATTAAGTTGTCTCGTAAAATGGGGCCCATTTTTATAGAAGGTGATTCATTTATATTTAATCTGTTACTCTCTGAGAATTACTTTTAACCTGTTTTTACTTGTCGCTTGGAAATATCGGAGTTTTATTATATTATTCCGGAGTTAAGCGTCATTATAAAATAAAGGTTTATTTTGTTTAGAGATTGGTGCTATTAAACTTGTTATTAAGTTCACAGAAAGATACTTAAATGGAGTATATTACTCGTAATGTATTATTTCCTTTCATTACTAGGATTTAGTTACCTAGTAAATTTAGAAATATTTTATAGGTATCATTTATTGAGGAAGGGTTAGGCAAGTGGCAGTTCAAGATGGAAGTTGGCTTACTTTTTGTTTACAAAATTCCGAAAATTATTTACTTGTTAATTATCAACTCTTGCCTTTAACAACATAATTTAAATTTAACTCATTATTGCAACTAATTATAATTAGAATTGCATTAGTTTGAATTATATATAGTCATTAAATGACTATTAATAATGAGTGTATTCCACTAATTTTATTTCAAATGGGTTATAATTATAATTAGTCTCTTGTACTAAATAATTGGATTAAAGGAATTAATAGAACCTGGTCGTATTCGTTAAAATATTTGAAATAAATCTATTTTGTTATAGTGGAATATAGATTCAAAACTAATATTGTTACGATAGCAGAATAGGGATTTAGTTAAATATCGCCCCGTACATAGAATTTATTTTTTATTTAATATTTTCTATATTATAAGATTCACTGTTTATTTAATATTATGTGAGCAAAAGTTTCTGGGCAAGTTCGCTTTTGAGTAGTAAATAATTTTTTTTATTAAAGCCATCAAAATTAATAAACATTTGGTTCTTCTTGGTTGGGAAAATAAAAAGAAATATAAAAGTCAAATTTGTGTTCTCGGATGAACGAGGTTATTTGAGGCTCTTCATTTTTGAGTTTGTCTCTTCTTGTTTTTCTTACAATTTTTCTTAGATCTATAATTTCTGCTACTATTTCCTGGTTTATTGTCAATGTTTCACTTCCATATTATGTTATGCTATATTTCTGTTCTATCATCACAAATTTCTGCACGTTTTCTATTTGTGTTCTTAATCTTTAAACAAACAATTTTGAACTTCTATAAAAGTATCTTGTATGATATATCTTTGGTACTTTTCTTGTATTCTTTGATATCCCATGAAATTTGTCCTTACATGGATCAGTAAATTCTTTGTTTATTTTTTGGGTTCTGCGGTTGGTTGTCTCTTTCGACCTTTATCAATAAAACAAATTGAAAAATAATCGCATTCTGATGTTGCTGGGTAATATTAAATTTGCTGGTTTAACAAAAACTGAAGGTAGAGTTTGGACTTCGAAGGAGTTTTCAATGATCAGAATCTAGAAATTAGATGGAGATGTTATGTGATATGTCATGTTACAAACACATTAGATATAGATTTAGAAATTGTAAAAGAAATCATTCTTCGCAACTATCAACAGAACAAACTAACCGAATGGGCGAAAAAATTCACTTCGGAAAGTAACTAAAAAATAAAAAATTGAGATATGCTATGTTGCTACTTAAACAACGACATGACAAATAGTAATTATTTAGATTTTCGTATTCCATTATTCTAATTGTCGAATCGAGTTTATTGAATATTAAGTGTCAATATTCAGCATTAAGTAACACTTGTCGAACTTCCAACTCAATCGTCAATTCCATTTACACAACAGATACGATATATAGGCACTCGAAAGAAGGAAACCCTACTCCAAACCAGAATAGTTCCCAAAATCTATTTTGATTCGTATATAATTAAGGTTTGCAGGCACGAATAGGTGCAATCGAATTTACATATCCTCTCTCCGTTATTAAAGCTTAACGCAATCACAAACCAGACGAACGATGCTCAGCAAGGAAACTGGTTATTGGAAAAATGAATAGAGGGGCGCTATGTCTTAGCTTAGAATTATTCACCTCTTCTCTGTTATTAGGACTAGAGCTAAATTAGAAGGAGAGAAACGAAGGGTTAGAATAATCTATGACCCCCCATTCTTTGTGGATAGATTAAGTGTTAGATTTTTGAAAAAATGGGTAATACAAGCAAGATTTTTGGAAGAAAATTACAGCAATTTGGATAGATTTTCTGGTATTACAATTAAATGAAAATAAAAAAATAGTGAAATTTAAGAATAAGTGTTACCAGTATGTAATAATTTTCCTGACATTACAATTTATAAAAGTCACATAATTCCGCGATCTCGTTGAAAAAAAATAATTTCCTGTTGACGATTTACACTGAAGGGGATCGTAAAAGCTGAGATTAAAACAAAATGGAATTTTCTCTATGAATTTTATATATACGAACACATTATGAGGGTTACGACCATAAAAAAAGAATGTTTTTGCTCGCCTTGGATCAATGTTTTTATAGCAATTGCTGTTTAAAATATAAATGCGTAAATGTATTGGTGTTACGCAGAATAAAGTACTAGAGAAAAAAATGTATTAAGAAAATACTGAATAGAAGTGTTTATTAAAAATTTTAATCAAAGATTAAGACTTTGTAGATCTGTATTTGGAGAAATAACTTTAACATCATCTATGATTTTTTTAAACAGAAATGTACATTATTGAAGTATTTTTTCATAACGCAGGTTGGGTTTCAAGCAATTGTTAAGACAACGCGCTTAGACAGTTAACCCTGTTGTATACAAATCTTTTGCAAATTTGCAAAAATATAAACAATTTTGCAAGCCAAAAAATAAAAAAAAAATATGTAGTCTGGTTTAGGTACTCAAAGGAGAAGGGTTCTAAGCGCCTTTTTTTATTGGAATTTTGTTCACTGATTAAGTTAGAGTTTGATAAGTAATTTTTTTTCTAAGCGGGAGTAAGGATTTATCTCGAACTTTAAATCAAATACAAAGAGCAGACTGGATATATTTACAACTGGTCTCAGTTCAATTGAATATAACCAATTGTTTTTTTGACAAATAAATAAAAGTGTTAATATTATAATATCACCATTTCCACAGAACATTTGGGTTTTTCCGGCCATCTGAAGCTTAAATGCCTAAATTTGATAAAGAACGTCACTGGAATTAAAACGTTAGTTTCTTCTGTTTCTTTTTTTTTAAACTTTTGAGTATTTACTTTAATTAGTTTTTAGATCTCTTTTCTGGTGTTTCCTAAACTAGCAGGTTATTATTATCTGTATTCCTTATCCACCCTTTTCCATTTAATCTGATCTTTCTCTATGCTACGTTTACTTGTTGTGCTTTCTTTTTTTTCTTCTCTTGCTTGGATTCTAATTTATTTTTCACATTTGTTTCTTTCCAACGTATGTCAACGTATATTTTTAATTCTTTCATTTCTTTTAATTTGCTCTTATTCTTTAATATAATCAATCCAGTAATTTTTACGTTTAGTCCTAGATTCTCTTTTATAAATATTTCTAAGTATTTTATCATCTTTTTTTGAGTTATAATGCCTATCATGAATAAACTTTTCCTTCTTATACTTCAATTATTCTGTTATTATTTTCTTTTAACTCCATTTGCAGTCTCTAGATATTTTCTTTTAACTCTCCATTAATTGTTTCTTCATTTTTGAGTATTTCTTTTATTTCTAAGTTCTGTGTCTTTATTTACTTGGGGATTTTCTAAATAAATTGCGGTTTTAAAAGTATAATAGTATTTTAGATTTACCAAATATTATTTACCGAAAAGCAACTACAGCTGGCAACACCTCCATACTTCAATAACTGGGTCAAGTTCAATGCTGATGATAAATAATAGTTTTTTAAACGTTCTAAAAATAAGTTTTACAAACAAGGGTTCATTTTAGTACTTAGAATGGTCGATTACAGGGGATGTACAAAAATTATTACACGATCCGAACTATTTCTACTACTTCTTTTTTTAGGTAATACAGTATACGTTTCCAACAATCTTTGGGACACTGATACAAAAAATCGCGGATTAATTAACATGTCGTGATATTCTTTATTTGAATAAAATGTATTTTTCACTGATTTATTGAAACTAGTTTTCCAAACGACAAAGTTAAACGATTAAACGATCCGATTAGTCTGTAAACTAACACAATTTTATAATCCAGCAGGTAGTTATTCCTTGGTTACATGACACATATTTTTAGTAAAAATGTGAGGTGTTTACATGTATAAATTGTCAAGTAAATGTTTAAAGTGAATTTTTGTGTAAACTAATGAAGTTAGAAAAGAATTGATTAGAATATTGGAAATGACACGTTCTACATACCATTTAAAAATACGCATTATTTTCGCAGATATATTAATTTTTGAAAAAAAAGGTTAATTAAAAATGAACAAACGTCGAAAATAGTTTTACTTACATGTGACATAGAGCTAAAGGTAATATTTTGTGTTGTGTGAAGAGAGTGTAATAAAAATAAGTGAAGCGTATTTGTTATCTGTAAAGCAGGGCAAATGTAAAATTCGATAACATGCAACCGTATATCATACGAAGTGAGCGGAACTTCCGCTTAAAAATATAGGAATAAAAGATGAACAAAAATGTGAACAACTTATGTTCATATATTCGAAAGAGCTTATCGCAACAGAAAAATAGAGAGACCTCGCGAAGACAGATATTCTGAAATAGTGCAATTTAAAAGTGCAAATCGCACAGAGATAAAACCAGCCATTATGTGACATCCCGGTTATAAATTTGGATTAGGAGATACAAGCACTCTAATCTTCCACAATGGTCAAATTCAGAGACAAACAGTCATTTTTGCTCCACTGAACTGAACTCGGCATTTGTATTTATGACATCTGGCGCAGAAAGCAAACATATTTAAACGTCCTCGACGCTGTATCCTGTCGCTGACGGTTGTCCTGATCCTGAGACTTGAGCCCTGCAAAAGGGACTTTATTTCGTTCGTTAAATTTCATTCGGCTGCCGCCTCATATGGGTTATTTGCCGTGAATTTCCATGTTACAGAGGCTCGTTGTGATGTCGCGACCACTATTTGTCCAAACCTACATGTCGGCACAATCCAATAAACACACACTGCAAAATTACCGACTCAAACGACAATCGCAATAGTTTGATCAGTCCGAAAGTCAAGATAAACATTTAGTCTTCATTAACCAAACAATTGCAAGGCTTGCTTGCACTTTCAAAACTCGCATAAATTCTAGATGACAAGTGAAAAGATAATTGGATTGTTTTTTAAAATAATTTTCTTTGATAAATGGTCTGTCTCTCTGTTTCAGATCGCTGGTTCTTTTTTGTTATCAAATGTAGTTGAAGGAAAATAAAATTCAGGATTTCCAAGTTTAACAATGTTTTACTCTTCATAAGAAAAATATCAATAATTTAAAGGGTTTTTGAGCTAAAGAGATAGATTTCAGTCTCAGAAAAATCAGCAAATGTTTATTTCTTAGGTGACCCTATATACAATTTGTTTTAAGTTAGATTTTTGTTTAAAGAATAAGTTTAAACATTCCAATAGCTGTATAAGAGTGTACTGTATTATAAGACGAAACGTGTTTTTTTCCTCGAGATAATTATTGATTTTTTCACTTGCCAATCACAGGTCGGTAATTTAATGATTTGGCTATACGCGAAGTTGCCAAAAACCTTAAATTCGTAAGTTACCCTTTAGATGTCGAGATATTGCCAATACTTTGAGTATTTTAGAAGTACAGTAAAATTTTGTAAACTTAAATTCATTCGAATTTTGAAAAAGTTATTTCTAATAATACCTATTTAATTATTTAATGAATTTAATTACATTAATTCTATTAAGAGTGTCTTAATATAACAGTAATTATTATTAAAGTCCAATAAGTGCAAAATTATTAAAATTTTATACTTCACGTATATACGGTACTTTTACATATTTACTACTGGCAATAAATTACCAATGACCATTAATGTAAATTTATAATTTATTTTTACAATGTAGAAGAAAAGTAATTAACATTTTTTTTTAATATTTTTTATCGGATATGTTACAGGCTAAATTCGTTAAGTATTAAATATTCCCGCAATATGAAAAAATGGTGGTAATATTTTAAAATGAAATGTCAAGTGTAGTCAGTGGCACGTGCTGAAAATAAATAATTTCCTCCGTGCAAATACGATTTCAAATTTATTCATATCAATATTTTATACTGAAAGTGACTCCGAACATTTGATAAATGGTTTATTTTCAGTTTTATTGGAATTAAATTTAATTGATTTATTACAAACAACTACGTCCTTTATATTTCGTCTGATAATTTCGTGTTTTATTTTCAAATTATATATATTGCGTTTGCTTGTAAATAGTATTTTCATTGTGATAATTTTATTTACACAAACTCGATGTTAAAACACCTCGAAGATAATAAATAGTCACGATGTTTACATTATATTTCACACAGTATTTTGACACACAATTAGCAACAACAAAC